>CM062221.1:31633005-32098509 GCA_031216235.1 Syzygium jambos
TTCTGCAATCTTATCTTTTTAGCTCGTAACATGCAAAATGCAAAGCCCAGATCAGCCACCGCTTCAGAAATTATACCCGCACCGAAATGCGTTCCCGTCAGAGCTCACATGGCTTGTTCATCGCGGGTCGTGACAGGGAAATTGCTTGAAAATGAGGGGACAATATTTCGGATGCAATAATGGATTAAGCTCGTTATCGACGCAAGGCATCTCCCATGACCTTACTCTCTCTCTCTTTTTCTTCTTTTGCGGGTCTGTCTTTGCTTTTTTTACTGTGCAGAGGTTTTTACAGTTCAGCTGCGTTTTGGTGGGGTTACACGAAAGATCTATTCCTTGCTCGATTCTCACTAAAATGGGTTTCACTTGCTATGATAGAACAAGATAGTAGCTGATTTACACGAGTGCGGATTGTTGGATGGTCCATTCTTTTTTCTTTAGGCCTTCCTTTGAGTTCATGTGATTGCCGACATTATCTTTGTGTATGTGTGAAACATTCATATGAGCATATTAAAGAAAAAAAGGTACAACCATAAGCTGAGTTACTTCTTTGGCGGGGTTATCTCCTGAATTATCTTTGTTTTTTCTTGTGAAACTCAACATGATCTGGACAGGATAAAGCATCCGGACAATTAGTCACTGGTCTTATTCTAAAAAGAAACCGAATCCTCCCACGTTAACCCCTCCTGACTCCACTGGAAATACCACAGTGATTTGGAAGCTAGCACACGAACACGGACACACACAAACAAGACTGATTTGGTAATTTGAGACTGAAGTGGGGTCATATTAGTCCGCAGGAAAAAGCTGGAAACAACTCAACCTCAACGCCTACTCTCTCTCTCTGGCCTTTTCTTGTCCTAAAATCGACTGTTCTGGTCCACACTCAAGCATAACATTCAGCAACTGCGACTTCCTATGTTCCACAGATCCCAAGACACAATGGCACAGAGAAGGTACAGTTTTGGGCTTGTGACATTTTTCTTCTGCATCTCCTGTTTTGCTCTCATTGCGCTCTCAGGATGTGTTGAGGCTTATCAGAACTACACTGTGGGTGACTCTCTCGGTTGGTATGAAAACCAAGAAAAGCCTGAGATTGATTACCAAAAGTGGGCTTCTGGCAAGAACTTCAGCTTGGGAGATTTCCTCTGTAAGCTCTCTCACACCCACAACAATCTCAAATATCATCTTTCTTTGGTGGGGTTTTCTTGTTTGTACATTAAAGCTTCTTGTTCGCTTTAAGTCACAGTAGGCTTTACTACTCCCCCGCCACTGAGGTGAGGCTTGTTTGGCTTGTGAAACTTCTGGAAATTGATTATCGTGCCACCGGCGTTGTTGCCTTTATTTGGAGTAGTTTTATTTACAAGTGTTTGATCCCATCAGTTGTGATCATGGCTCTGCAAATTAGACAATTTGTGACTTGTAGGATCTGCTCGAACATTAAGCAAAGGGTCTGATTTTTACTGTTCACGCCAAAATGAATTCGGTAATAAGACCCATGGTAGTTAAGTGATGAGCCCCAACCTAATTGATCAAGTGTTATTCCCTTACCGGTTTTAGCTTTTAAATATTGTATAATTGCACAGGAGTTATGTCTGAAGTGGATCTGTTCTTTCTTTTAATTATCGAACCTTTGTGGGTTATGCAGTATTCAACACTGACACCAACCACTCAGTTGTGCAAACATACAATTTCACCACATACAAGCTCTGTGACTACGACGATTCCCTGGAAAAGGACACTGTCCTATGGTCGTCCGGCAATCCGTCCAACACCGCCACTCACCCAGTCACTGTGGCCGTTCCGCTCATGAAGGAGGGGACGAATTATTTCTTCTCTAGCGATTACGACGGTGAGCAATGCCAGAACGGCGGCCAACACTTCATGATCAATGTGACGCATGGGCAAGGCCTGCCTGAAAGTCTGAAGAACCCATCGGACCAGTCGCCAGGTCCGGTGAGTCCTGATTCAGGGGATGACTCGGCACCTGACACTGTGGTTCCGTCCAATTTCAACAATCCGCAAGAACAGAGCACCGATGACAATGAGTCATCTGGGTGTGTTACTCTAACAGCTTGGGGTGATAAGGTCTTCAATGGAGTGCTCTTGATGTTTTTGGGGACTACATTGCAGACCCTGATGACTTGAGTTCTTCATACACTCTGATCTATCGATCTTCTTCTTCTTTTTTTATACAGATTTTTATTCAAACTGTTTACTAGATACGCTATACAGTATTCTTGGACAACATGGAGCAAATGATTCAAGGATGATTAGATAGATAAAGTAGAAGCTCTTTGTTTTTAGAAGATAAGCAGATCAGTCGATGATTGCAATACCAATCGGCTGGAGAAATTCATACGCATTGCAAGAAAGGCGAAGCAGACAAGTGTGCATTAGAGTCATAATGAATGATGGGCTGGTGCACAAGGAGAGTTGTTCAGGGTTTCTGTCATCTCTCCATGATTTCTCCATTTAAAAAAAGTTTTGGGACGACATAGCTTTTGCTTACTGAATTGAACTGTAGTGAAGTGCTTTGATTGCTGACTGAGGTGCTGCGTCATATTTAACTCGTGAATTATGAGGACGCACCAAACAAAAACAAGTATATATATGAATAGCGGTTAATCGGTCCTTGTGGCCATGATCTTGACCTTACTATATAAAAGAGAGGCAATGATGATAATGTCAAGGAGAAATTTGCCAACACCCGCTAGCGACGAGTTGGCGGTTTGCACTGCGATAGTCAATTCTTGCAGCATAAAACATTCATATGATAGCTCTGCTTTCATGCCAAGGAAACATGGTGAAACAACGCCGCCGCTTATTAACAAGAGCAGGGATTTGATTTTGTTAGGAAAAGGCCAATCAATTGCCCAAGTTTCATTACCTTTTCCCCTTTCGATATTTAGTTTCTAGACAACGAAGAAATTTCTTCAGGCGAAAATCGTTGATGTTATGGGGTGTACAGATATCCAGCTTTGTACAGATAACGAAATTCATTGTTACCAACATCAGACCGAATACCCTGACAAGATTTCATTAGTGGACGCCTTGGAAACTCTTACAAGAGCTTAAGTTTGTTTCAGCATGAGCTGAGCTTGTGACAATTGAAAGCTACGGGGCCATCGGCTAGTCAAGTACCTATGGATGTTTATGAGGCTCGTTGTTTGGTGATGTGTCTGTTGAGAACTCTTACGAGGCTCGTTGTTTGGTGATGTGTCTGTTGAGAACTCTTATGAGGCTCGTTGTAGGCGAAATATACAATAAGCAAAATGAGGCAAAACTTCAGTTGTTGATACCCTACAGCAGCAAATTCCTGCCTTCTTCAGGGTCTGAGCGCCGGACATTTTTGTAACATCATGCGACATCTCCGGTTTTGCGTGCATCTCACAAAACAGGGACATGTAAGGCAAAGTCTGGTCCATTACCTAAAGTTTGCCAAAGTTTCAAGACTTGCGCTGTGCTTTTTCTCTTAAGCAATATTCTATCGACAGGTCATGCTAGGAAAAGGCTGATTTCACATGCTAGGAAAAGGCTGATGTAGTTATGTTATACAGGGGTTGATGGAAAGACCCACTACGCGTCAGTTGTAGGAGGCAAGCGCCTTAAGAGCCTGATAGGACATGGTCCCAACGGTGTCTGAACACTTGACCAACTTCACACTCGAGTGATAATGTTGCCAATGAGTCACTGACAACGATGACACAGAAAGACTTATGTAATGAGAATTAATGGCTTTCGATTGCAACGTAGGCTCAAGTGTTCGTGAAAGCCCAGTTCGAGTCAGTTCTAGCTAAGGTTTGAAGTCTCATGGATCATTTAAAAAAGAAAATCAAGTTGCAGAACAGTAGTACTCCTTGACGGTAATTGTTTCATGCCTCTGAGAGTACATGAAGAGCACGCTTAATCATGAAGAGTCCCCAAGATGTCTTCATCTCTGTACAGATGAAACCTGCATCATCGAAGGTGACTAAATGAGAAATGTAAAGCTAACACAAACCATACCTTGAAGCAGGTATTGCAAAAACAGGAGAAAGAAGCACTAGCAAGCGATTTTATGCGCAAAAAAGCAAGCCAACGAAAAAATTTCTGCCCCATGGTCAGTTGCCACTGGCTCAGTCTAGCAGCAGAGTAGACTATGATTCTACCGCCAAAACAAACCTTAAAAATATGACCAGAGGAGGACATGATATAACGAGTTGGGATTGGCAAAAGTACGAAAGTCGTCCTAGTAGCCAATTTTAAGGGGGATTACCCACGGAAGGATCTATTATCAGCCTCCGCCATTTCATTCATTTGGAGTGGCAAGTAGTTGATAAGGCACAATTCACGAGGGAGATCACATTGCGCAGATGAAGAAACGGGTTGTTGCAGAAATTAACAGTACAGAGGCAAGATGTACAACTAGGATACATCCAAAATGTACACTAACTTCACAACGAAGAGTTGACTGAACCGGTTGCAACTTGCAAGCAGAAAGCCACACAAGATTATGAACTTACTCTTTCTCGCCAAGCTTTACTTCAGTTCCACCATATTCAGGCAAAAGAACCATCTCTCCTTCCTTCACGCTAACAGGAATAATCTTCCCATCCTTATCCCGAGCTCCAGGACCCACAGCTATAACTTTTCCAGAATTCAGCTGCACCGCAAGCATTGGGAAGAATAATGAAGCCCACCAAGAATTAAAATGTTTCAATCGCAACGACAGACAGCAACATCAATCCTAACATAGATACAAAAGTCGGTTGAATGACAATGCCGTAGATTGAGTCATGTCAGGGCTTTGATTCCCAAAATCTTCATTTCCGTAGTCTAGACAACCCCATCTATTGTATGCATATCCTGATATGCGTGCGCATGTGTGTGTAGAGAGAGAGAGAGAGAGAGAGAGAGAGAGAAGAGAGCACCTATCTTTACTCACTCTATTGAGAAAATATGATGAATTTTCTCAAAAAGGACAGAAGACCCACGTTTTTAGATGGGAACCACGAATGACCTTAATCCTACCTGAAGAATGCATGGCAGTGGAGGTAGAGCATCGTGCCAACAGACCCACGATGTGCTCAAGTGATATGAAAAATGCTCAGTCAATGTCTTCCGACCATATTCAACTCATCAGGAATTAAGAACTCATACAAGGTATGACCTAACCGCTATTCTCGCTCACAATCTTAGAAAGAAAAGCCTCCTTTAATCCTTGCTAATGCCAAACCTTGTTCTAGCTAGGAGTTGAAGGATCGCATTCCCAATACTCGGGGAAATCTTCAGAAAAAGGGCCTATTCCGAATGTTACGATCGCCATTTCATTATAACAGCAAAAGAAGGTGAGGGAGAGTTTGAGCAAACTTGGTTAATTGCCCAAACAATCCTCGAGCTCCTTATAGATGGTAAAAGGAGGGCCAAAAAGAAATGAAAAACCAACAGCATTGCCACAGCAGGCAAATCCGGCATTAGCATATAGAACAACTCAAGAGTGAAAACTAATATCAGCAACATCAAGAAGAACTCATGGACTCGGGACGGGCATCGAAGAGAGGATAAAGCACTTACTAACTCAAGACGTAAACTTACTCTACACAGGGCATAATTCATTCAACAGTGAAGCTGCTTTCTACACACGAAATTAGCTCAACGAACCGGAAAATAAGAGCACTAGCAGCTGCAATTACAAGGTTCAAGACTGCCACCGCAGCTCACGGTGGCAGCAGCAGAAACTCAAAAGGACTCGTAAGAATTCGACATCCCGCGACACCGACGAACAACCCTCGTAAGACGAGACATTTCCCCCCCTCCTCCACCATCTAATTCTAAACCGAACGTTCGGACACGACGGAGCAGCACGCCGTTGCAATGGATCCTAGATGAAAGTACCATTTTCAAGTAAAGGAAGAAAGGGCGGACCTTGGTGGTCTTCTCGGGGAGCAAGATCCCGGTATTGGTTTTGGACGGAGGGACGATCTTCTCTATCAAGACGCGATTGAGGGTCGGGATCAGACGCTTCGCCATGGGAGGTGGGGGAAAGGGAGCGACCAGAAGCTTCTGCAACTGAAAGCTCGGGGGAGGATGATGGGCCTGGTGGAAGGAGGAGGAAGATGGTAGGGTTTTGAGAGGATTTATGGGCGCGTGCAAGTTCGAAAATGCCCCCGCGATGTAGGGCGTTGTTTCTTCCTTTCTTGGTCGCCAAAATTTGCATTTAGCCTGATCTTCGTCATTTACAGCATTTTTCTTGATTTTGCCTTTTGGTTATGCGAGGATTTAATTTAGGTTAGCCGAATAAATAATCCTCGAAAATTTGCCGGAAATTACTTCCTAATTACCATATTCTAAAAAAACCCTTCTCGGCAAGAAATTCGACAGTGTAACTTTTAAGGCGGAAGATCCTGCGACTTCATAAAAAAATGTAACTTCGTTTTCCTTGAGAAAAATCTCAGGCGTTGTTCCTCGTGCCTATTGCATGAAAGGTGAATAGGATTCGTATCATGTAAGTTTGAAATAAAGTCTCGAGATACTCGTTGTAAGGAATAACCGAAAGATGATAAGATTGTTTGGTCTACTCTTACTCTTATTTTTTCTTTGGTGCATTTTTCTTTCTCTTTAAAATTTGGGAGATGAAGTAAATATATTAACCCAAAAAAATTCTCCCATGTTTTATATTGCTACGATTTCAAAAGGTTTTAGATATTCGACGATGAAAGTCACATTTCGGTGATCACAAAATGAAAAGAAGCATAGGCTTTTTGTTAAAAAGCGTATCTAGACATTCATTAACAAATCATTTTAAAATAAAGTTATAATTTTTCAGATGCTTTCTTTCTCGTGTTAACAATAATCGATAGTTTAAAAAACGAAATAATTCATATTACAAGTTTCTCGGGACACTCTTTAACAAGACTCAAAAATAAAATGCAGATTGATAGCAACCAGACAATGCTTGATTATCTTGACAACGTATGAATGCCTGGGATCTTGCACACACTTTAAGGCCCAGCCATTGTTCTGTCGGGGTCAAACCAGGCCCATTTTTTATTCTCCCATGTTTTAAATTGCTACGATTTCAAAAGGTTTTGGATATTCGACGATGAAAGTCACATTTCGGTGGTCACAAAATGAAAAGAAGCATAGGGTTTTTGTTAAAAAGCGTATCTAGACATTCATTAACAAATCATTTTAAAATAAAGTTATAATTTTTCAGATGCTTTCTTTCTCGTGTTAACAATAATCGATAGTTTAAAAAACGAAATAATTCATATTACAAGTTTCTCGGGACACTCTTTAACAAGACTCAAAAATAAAATGCAGATTGATAGCAACCAGACAATGCTTGATTATCTCGACAACGTATGAATGCCTGGGATCTTGCACACACTTTAAGGCCCAGCCATTGTTCTGTCGGGGTCAAACCAGGCCCATTTTTTATAGCCCTCGCACAAAAATTTCAGAAGGTTTTAAGTCTTCTGACTTTCTTAATTTTGTACGATCGATTCATTCAGTCAATTGCTCTCACCAGATCGCCAGATTAATTAACGACATGGCAATGTGATTACGGGAGATATCGTCACATGATGATGCTAAGGTGGTGTCAAATGAGTGTCAAATTAGCGAAACTAGGAGAAAACGAAAAGAAAGAACAAATCCTAATTTGATAATATGAGTTACAACCCGTAAACGAAGCACTTGATTGTACCAATCAAGAATGTTTGAGCACTCGAATGAACGAAATAAACCTTTACGGGACCAAATCGCACAAATCAAAAACAATAGGGGACTTGATTGCATAAAACAAAATTTAGAAGATCAAATTGCACGCACACTAAAACTTAAAGGGAGAAATATATCTGCACTTCACCATTGCATGCCAGATTTTCTTGGGGTGCAAGTGTAAACATCAGCCAAATGAGCATCAGGTGGTATAATTGCTCAGTTGTCTGCGAGAAAGTTCTGCTGCAACACTAATTCCAGCTTCAGATTCAGATGGAACAGGATCAGCTACAATTCCCTTTCTATTTTTCTTTCCTTTTGTGGCTTTTTCTCCTTTTCAATTCCAAATTCACAGCACGACTCACAGACATATTGGCATGCAGAGATGTAAATTTTCGAAGCATAGATACACCGTTTTCGAGTCTACCAGTGTCACACATCTTCTTACCTGCAGCTTGGGGACCTTTGTCTGCCAGAACTTGCCCCCGCTTCCCCCTCCCTCTCTCTCTCTCTCTCTCTCATGGAGGAAACATTCTGGCTAAGTGAAAATTCAAGAAAACAAAAGCAGTACGTTTTAATGGGGAAATATCTAAATTCCGACAGGCAATAAGCAACAACCCTTGTAATGATTTTCCAATGGCGACAGTACATGGATAACATGGACAAATTCAAATCACTCAAAACAGATGAGCTCCGCTCTTTCTTACCCGAGTTGCATAAGATTTTTCACTGTTTCTTTTTGTCTCTTTGCTGTTTTGTTTAGTTCGAGATGAAGCGCAACGCATCGATTCACCAGGAAAAGCTCGAACCGAATTAAACACAGCTTTCAGCTTCAAAAGCCTCAGAAGAAAATGACAGCTTAATTAACCCCCTTGGCCATTAATCCACAACCACCGAAAAGTAAAAACGCCAAAACCACCCGTAACGAACACAGCCCAGTTTACTCATTACCCAACTACTCCATTTAGAGCAGCTATATCACCAGTTCTTGATTCATCTTCTCTGTTGATACTTGACAAGCTATCACTACTCAAAACTGGAGATCAAAACTTTTACATGAAATTCTGGATATATAGCTCAGGGCATAATTATGGACATTACATACTCAAACCTCGGATATCATGAACAGAGATATCAAGAAAATATATAAAAAAAAATGAAATTTCAAGATGGAGACACCTTCAATTCAAAGCTTGATGCAGCACAGAAGGCAAAACTCTGCCTCAAGAGTTCATCTGTTATGTAAAGGATTTGGACCTGTGTAAACTCTCCTCTTTTCATCGCCAAAAGGGCCGTCACCCTCTTCATATCTTGCTCCACCGAAGCTTGCATTGTCTGGCTTCACTGGACGCAACCCGGAAGGGCTGGGCTTAGTCTTGAAGCTTGCAAATCTAGCAGACCCATCAACAGTAATGGAAGTTTCCAACAGCAACAGCAACAAAAACAGCAGAGAGAAGCAAGCAAACTCCTTTCCTGAGCCCATCAACTTCAAGAGTATTGCGTGATCCGTACATGGAATGTTGTCAGCCTCAAGATACTGGAAAGTGGGAAGCAAGCAACTTTTCCATTTTTTTGGATCTGATTCCAAGAAGAAGCAAAGCAAATTCAGAGTTTTCTTTTGGGGGGGTGATAGCATGAGAAGGAGACCCTTTTCGTTTTTCCCCTTTTTGTGGGTTTCTTTACTTCGGTTTTCTGGTGATTAGCCTTGGAGTTTGAGCTTATGGGGATTGAAATGGCGGAGGGTCAATGAAGGGAGAGAGTCAACTTTTGCATAGGGCTTGGTGCCTGAAAGGAGGTAGTAAATGAGGTTGCAGAAGGTGCTTGCTTTCCGATTTCAGAGCCTGTTTTCAACTTTGGGAAACCTCTAAAAGCCAAGCGAGTAATGGCACTGTTGGCGTTAAAAGACAATTGTGTTTGTTTCTTTTTCTTATTTTGTCAAGACGTTGAACAAGTGTATTGCATATGAGAGAGAGAGAGAGAGAGAGAGAGAGAGAGAGAGAGATTGATCTCATGTCACTTTCCAGGGAGTAGATGCCATTACTCGTTCACTCCTCTCACATAATTACGAATCGTCTATAGTCTCTCAAAGTATGTATGGAAGTGAGGACATGAATACATTGTTAAAAAAGAAAAAGAAATTCTTAATCATTTTATCTTAAAGTTGCTTCATTTTCAGATCAAATGAGACAATGTTAGTGGTTCTCTCTCTCTCTCTCTCTCTCTATCTTCCCAGTATCAATCAGGGCAAGATAATGGGATTAGCATTCCAAAGTTGTAGCAGCTCCTTTTCTTTGTTAATGAAGTTAAAAAAAAAAAGAATACATTCACTTTCTTTCTTCTCGCCAGGTATATTGACATTGATATCCAAGAGCAAATGAGCTCTTTTTGCTTGGTCAAAAGAGAGAAAAAACATATGCTCGAAATAGTCAAAATATTAGGAGCTGATAGGTGGGCCATGAGGGAGTGGGCGGTGAATATGTGGGAGCATTCATTTTTCTTAGGGCAAATGATGTTGTCTTCATTCACTCTCTCATTCACAATGGAAAAAGGAAGTCTCGAGTGTATGAAAGTCGTGGACAATTGATTTTTGCACACTCCTCAAATGGCCCAGTGACTTGTTTAACAACGCCATTATAAAATCTTACTTTAAAGATCACCTCCTTTTCTTTGCCTTTCTCGCTTTGCCTTTTGCCCACTGATCTTCTTTCTTTCAATCTTTTTCTGGTTTTTTTTCCCCATCTAATTCTCTAACTTCGCCATCTCTTTTCCAAAAACTCAGAGATCTCAAAAGGAGCTTAATCTGATTTAAACCCACATGAGCCCAAAATTATAACATTGCCAGTTGTGTAGGCCACCACAAACCCAGCTGATGAGTTCTCCACAAGCAAACAAGACTTGCTTCACACAAACGTCCCATATGATCGTAGATGCACAGAAGCCAAATAGAGGCATCATTAGATTCATGGGGTCTGCTTATATTTCTGGACAAGAATATTGTAAATAGCGTTTATACACACCGGGACAGAGCTACTGAATTAAGATTCAGACATTTGCGAAAATTCATCTCGCACGCGAAAGCAAAATTTAGCATAGTGATAGCGTTCTCATATAATGGTCCAAAATTACTCGTGTTTCAAAGCTAATACTTATCATTTGAGAGACTTTTGGTACGTGGATTTTTAGACATGATGATCTAATATCATACAACAAGCAGCTGATTTAGCAGGAAAATGCTTTAGCATCAGTCGTCGTCCATCATACTGCATGCAGTACTTTTAAGATGTCTATCACGTTGATTTTTTTATTTTGAGTACAGCAAATAATCCACCCAAAGAAAAGACAGAAAACCCATAAAGCTTCCTCTTTCGTACAGGATAGACGATACAGCAAAATTACAAGAAACAGTGCCTTAGTGCTCCTATTCAACGACACAAACTTGAGCCCTCCAGCTTTTTCATAATGAGTTACAACAACTGATACCACAAAAGCAAGAGGGTTTGGGGCAGATCAGTGAAACACATCTTGATGGATTTCATGAGTGCCCAAAATAGCTTTGACTGGGAGGGAAGGACACTGTTGAGATGAGACAATGTGGCTAATTGAGTACCCTGAGGCATCATTAGGGCAAAGAACATGCATTTTTGGTGGACTAGCAATTATCAGTCTCTTTTTTCACCACCTCTTTTCTTTCACCTTTTTATTCTCTCTTTTGCTTAACTGGTCAAGGTCATGGTGCCACACATCATCATTGGAAATTCAACTACTCCCATGAAAAAATTCACACCGCGGACTCTGTTGAAGTCTCGACGAGATATTGTGATCGAGTTAATAAAGGATGATGTTAACAAATTTGAACGAGTCATGATGCTATCGCTATCAAGTTTTTGGCAGGTTCTTTCGTCTCAAGTTGAATGTCACACATCCGGTTGCCGTCAGAAACGATTTGAAAATGCAACGACAGATCCAAGAAAATTAGCTTTGGGATATACTTTATCTCAGTTTCTAAGTCAAGCGAAGAATTAGATTATGATGTTGAATTTCTATATTGAGCATCTTCGAAAAAATACACTTTCTGGTCTCTTCTATACTTATCTAGACACGAGGAGTGTATGATACTGACCAGAATACATATATAAATCATCTTGCTTTGGGCAAGAAAATGATATAGAAAACTTAGCACTTTAATTTCTTCATATCTTAGAGGCATCTGCTGTAGCACGGCATAAGGCAACGGCTGTCTTCGAACCAGATGGCCGGCACAAATGTTTGCTTATGAATTCTCCAGCCACCAAGAGCTTTGCGAGGTCCACATTGGTCTTCACGCCAAGCCCATTGAGCATGTACACCACATCCTCCGTGGCAACGTTTCCTGTTGCTCCCTTCGCATAGGGACAACCGCCTAATCCCGCAACGGAGGAATCTACTGCGCTAATTCCCATCTGTCAAAGTTAAGTGCAAGAATTAAATTGCAAATATCATCTCGAGCACTAAGGTCTATCATTGTGCTAAACAGCAACAAACTCAGTAAGATATATCATTCTGAGGTAATATTCAACCAAACAAATGACTGAATAGTATCGTGCTGGAAGGGGATGAAATAATGCATCAAGATGAGAGACTTTCAATGTCCTCTTTTGAGAAACTTATTACGAGGATAAAACCAAAATTATCTGACTTGCATTATCGAAAATGAGCTGCAAAATGGAAAAAGAAATGCAAGAAGATGCTTTAAAAACCGCAGTAGTCCAATTCAAGTGAACATAGGTATACCAAGATGCTCCTGGCATTGCATTCCAATAGAGAAGTGGTTTTCCATATTCAGCGAAAGGCCATAATATAACAGGAAGATCCAAATGCAAAGAAAGCTCATGTTTGCTGGAAAGAAAACCACTCAGGCAAAGCCAGCTTCCATTTTTGCCACAGACGGAATGATAAACAGATTAAAGATAGACTGTAAGCTGCTTTAGGCATGATATATGCGCATTAGAAAGATCAAAGGCATAACAAAAGATGGTTTTTTAGCAACTTACTTGGAGGGATATCAAAATATTAGGGAGAGACTGCCCATAGGTGTCATGAAAGTGAACAGCAAGTTTGTCAGCTGGGACAACAGCCATTACAGCTTCAAGCATTGGAACAACAGTTCCTGAAACACACGTCGACAAAGCGAGAAGATCAATGGAAAGTTGAAATCATGTGAACAAATGCTTCAGACTAAAAGAACGTGAATAAAGGAGACTCCCTTTTATTTAAAAATTAGCTAAGATTACTAATAGCAAAGATCAAAGAGCTTCACAAACTGTAATGTTCTCCAGAAAGTGAATGCTACTCAGGGGATTACTTTAAGGCATTTAATCAACTGAATAAGTGTCCTCAACAAACATAGCATCTTAATCACAAATCGAACTTTGAATATTCACCTAGTAAAAAGATAGAATGATGATGTGCTTTCATCGGAGAAGACCGATGAAGGTAAGACAAATAGAAGAAAGCTCAAGTGAATAGTTGAAGGTTTTCAATACATCCCACGAACACCAAATTATCACACTTTCATCTTCATCCAATTTGCTTGTTGGAAAAGTATATCTTTGTTGATTACTAGACATAACTGAAACTCAAGATTCACTAACATCTCTGAGAGCTTTCTATCAAGATAAAACCCAGAGACCATACTTAAATGCATCATGTAACAAAAAGAAGTTTATCCTAGGCAAGACTTTCTGCAGCTAAAAAATGAGGACAAGCACTTGTCGCTTCTGAAAATTACCAGGAGTACCAACCCCAATCGTATCACCAAGGGAAATTTCAAAGCACCCCATGTCATGTAGCTCTTTTGCCACATAAGCAACTTTTGAAGGTGGAATTGGTCCTTCTACTGGACATCCAATGGCACACGAGACATACCTAATGTTTTTCAAAAAGCTCATTCAATTGAACAGCCAAAGCCTGATGAAGTGAACTGCTGCAACATGTCAATGTAGATGAAAAGAATCGATACGGTAACTCAAACAAACACCACAATAGGGATTGAGAGCATATTTAAAGTAGCCCCGAAAAAGTAAGTCTCACACTTAATAACAGGTTTTCAGGACAAAATCAAGAAAACAGGATTTTAGGACAAAATCTAGAAAACTATTTCCACTACTTCTCCCCTTTTTAATCGTACTGCAGCCAAAAAACATTTTCAATTTCCAGCAACCTCCTTCCTTCACAGCTGGAGTAAGTAGAAAACCAAAGCAATCCATAAAGGGATTCACCAAAAATCCTAACAAAGGGATTCGCTTTTATTATCATCTAACAACATAATTCACAGACAGCAAAATTTTCTTTGCTACATTGATTTTGATACCGGAGTTTAGACTCTAGCAATCTTATAAAGCTTCATAAGGTTGTTTCTAGTTTCAATAGAACAAAACAGACACAAGCATATTTGTGGAGAACTGCTCACAACATCAGCACAGTTTAATATAATAAAAGTTAATTCTCTGTAGATCTGGATTGTGCTGTGCGGCTTCTCACTCACACACATGAGAGAGAGCACTTACCCACGGACAGGGATCGAGAGCGCTTTAGCAGCTTGAGTAACAGCACGGTAACGTGCAAGACTCTCTTCGATGCTACAATTAATGTTCGACTTCGAAAAGTATTCCGAAGCAGATGCAAACACTGCTACTTCCTTAGCACCAGCTGCTACAGCTGCTTGAAAACCCTGAAAGAAATGTGCTAATTTATATAGGAAAAATATCCATGATGCATCTTTGCATCCAAGTAGCATAATGTTAAATAATTTCATGATTCGGCCCATGACTACCTACTTTCATATTAGGAGTCAGAACAGGCAATCTGGCATCCTCCAAGTCACGTACTGCTTCCATTACATCCTTTGCATCCATCAGCTGAAACCAAGTTCACAGATTAGACAAATATAAATAGGCTTTTGGGAAGATGAGTAAGAAAGCTTCACAGAATTGAAAGTCAATGAGCTCTAGACATTTTGACTGATCTTCATTCTAAATATGTAGTATAATAGGTAGGCATAACTGCTGAATGGAATTTATGGACTAACAAGCACCTAGAACTGTAGATAATACTGCAGTAATTCCTGAAATGTGAACAACGAGGCTCTCAACAAGGAACACTTTGAAATTATGGCGTCACTTGGAATCTAGAAGCCTACTAACCTGGGGAACCCATTTTGGTGATACAAAGCTTGTGGCTTCAACCACAGGCAACCCGCAGGACACTAATCTTCGTATCAATTCCACCTTGATTGCGGTAGGCACCGTATTTTTCTCATTCTGTAATCCATCTCTTGGACCAACTTCCACAATCTTCACAAACTTCGGAATACCTGTCAAAAACTGATCGAGCACGACAATGTTCAGATGACCAACACTTGACAATAGAAAGAAAGATTCTCTTGAGCTTAGATGCTAAAAAAATTTATAAGCATGTGGGCTGCCAGTAGGTCACCTTGTTTGATGTGGTGCGTGTGTCTTTTTCATCACACTTGGATCTATACTGATGGTCCGGGAAGTACCAGGAAGTGCATATACTCCCAGCCACTGAGTCCTTCCTGCCTCCATTTGAAGATCGGGTGTAGGAGTCATTTTTGGACCCATTTCGGGTATACCTTTTCCATGGGAATGAATCTTCTGTATACTCATCATAGTCATTGCTGAATGGAAGAAGAAGAAGTCAGCTTTCGATATCAAGTACCTATTTTAGAAAGAAAGACTATCCCAAATTTCAACAGGATTTTCTTCCCAGATTTCCTAAATAGTACGTGTTTCTTCTTCCTTCATGGTTGATACTCCCAAGCCTTTAGAATCAAGCTCCCATAATCTAACATGAACTATTCTAGGCTCCTTAGATATTACCTAAACTACAGGAATGCACTTCTCACTCTCAAATACAGAAAAGTGGACTTGTGGGTCGCACTAATTCTTTGCTCATGATCTACTTTTTGTTAAGCCCTCACCAAGCCGAAAAAGGAAAAGAAAAAGATGTTACAAACCCTTCAAACACAAGCAAGTCATTTCCTAAATCAATTAAAAAGTTCCTGTTTAAATCCTATTCCTGATAAGATAATACAGAAGAAACAGAGAAGACAGCTTAATCTTGTAGGTCATCTTCAGCAATTCAAAAGAATACCTGCAACTGTTGGATGAGCTACAATTCCTTCCTTCAATCCAGCAACTCCCCATTCCCATATCATCCATTCTCGGTCGACACGCACCGGATGAGAACCTCTGAATCCTATTGATAGTACTCATGCTGGGCAACTTGTCAAGACCAAGCGGCTCCCCCAAACTCGACATCGTACAAGAGTAATTGGAAATCCTGCGTAATGATTACAAGTATCAGATACATCTGAACCATTAGAACACTGGATTTTAGTTCGGGCAATGCAGTTTCAGCACCTGAAGTTAACGCACAGATTACAGTACATGTTGTTCAGCTTACCAAGATAACAGAGTCGGGCAACACAAATATCGGTTACTCAATACATTGAGTTCACATCTAAAAACGACCACATTATGCTCCTCTTTGATATCATTTTAGCTCCCTCTAGTTTCCATCTTTTGTTATGATAAACAGCTTTTAAACTTTCATGCAGTGTAAGCATCAAACCTCGTGACCGATATGTCGTTGAATCCATGCCACCCCTACAGGATTAATGCTCACAGATCAAAGTATAGATACATTCTGGTGGAACGGCACTGATGCAAAACATAAAATCCTTGACCAATAATGTGATAAACGATGTTTACATAGATGGTGTGCAGACCTTCCTTTTGCAAAAACTTAGGTTCCTGCTTCCTCTGTAAATTCAGCAATTCATTGAGACACGACTGCAGGTGACTTGACAAACAACGAGCAAGTGCATCTAAAAAAAGCAACACGACATTCACCGATACGACTTCTGAGCTACAACAGATCACACATTACTCCTAAGACACAAGGTTTCGTCAAAAAGATCAATAAAATCAGCCAAATTGGACTGATCTAAGAGCATTGTTTCTCGCTTATTACTTTAGCTTCCAGGCATGGATCACAAAGCCCCAATTAGCAATTCGCTCTTGTTTTCCACTTATCACTTTAGCTTCCAAGCGTGGATCACAAAGCCCCACGCATCGAAGAGAACTCAAATCAAAAGCAGAGCAAGCAAAAGTTCGCAGACGCAACAGAGCAAAGAGAACTCAAATCAAAAGCAGAGAAGACCAAGAAAAGTACCAGATCAAGACGAGGCAGAGCAAGGGGTTTCTGCCGGAGAGATAGAAACCCCGGAAACAAGATACGACTTTTCTGGGAACCCAATCAAGGGGACTCCGAAGGTGCGAGGAAAAGGTCCTAATTTTTTGGTTGGGCGCGGTGTTAGATGGAAGAAGAAGAAGAAGGTGAAGAAGAGAAGGTCAAGAAACGTGACGGAGTCGTTCAAAAAGGGCTTTTGTTTGTGTTTGGTGGAAGATGTCAATCTGGGAATTGCCTTTCTTAGATTTTCCTTCCGTTTTTCTCTTTTTTTAGAGAGAATTAATTCTGGAGTGCGTCGCCTGCGTCAGATAGGCAGAGGCCAGAGAGACATGAATTGAATCCCCCGAAACAGAGAAGGTGGAAGGTGGGAAAGATGGTGAGAGAAGGGTGGTAGGTAGTTGTCCGTTGGAAGTTGGCCTCTCTCTCTCTCTCTCCACAATTTTTTTTCTTCAATTCTTTAATGAAAGTTTCGCTCTCTTTCTCTCTCCACACATTTTTTTTTTAATTCTTTGATTAATTTATTGATATTTTTCATTTCCTCTCGAGCAAATTCTTTTTCAATTTTTGTCGGTACAAATTTGTTCGACCGGTCCCATTGTTGAGCCGATTTAAAAAGATGAGAACTTTATTGTTTGCATTCTGTGAAAGGATGTCTTAGGAGAATTTGTTAGGTGGTGTATTAAGAAAACTTTGAAGCTTTCAATGGAGCGATCGTTTTCGTGTCGTGCGCAATCAATATATCGAAAGTTGAATTATTTCAAATAAAATCAATATAGACCGGAATGAGCTCACGCGAGCGAACTCACATGATAGAGTTTGAGGTGTTCGTGCAAGCTTTGTTATAAACTTGTAGGTTTGCCCTGGGAGACTAGGCCCCAATCTGGACCACATTGGATCACCCAATCTCGATCTAGACCAAATGTGAGGCAGCAACTGTAGCCGACCTCGAGTATGAGGTTGGCGACCGTTAGAGACGGGAGAGGGCTAGGCCTAAGGGTGGTCGGCGGTCAGTGATAAGATGCAAATTGATATGAAAGATCATAAAACTCGAAATGCAAGTTACAAGTGAATGGCATTTGACATGCGAGTGCAATGTTAAGGAGATTTTTAGCAATCATCCTTCATCTTAGTTTCAGTTTTAGACTTGCAAATAGGATTCGACCGATGCTCCGGCCAATCATTTAAATTGAGTTTTCGACTCAATGACAAAAGCCATACGGGAAATTTTTTTTTTAATTAATCGATAAAATCTCTCGAATTACTATTAATGGTTCTTTCTTTAAAATGCATGGAAAATACGCCGAAGGTATGCTTTGTTTTTCGTGTATTCCCAACACCGAGAAGTTCCTAGCCCGAAAAATAGAATGGGAAGTTCGTCCTTTCGACCGGCATGCGACGCAACTCGTGAATTCCGGAGATTTACCACGTGTTTTTTTGATTTTCCAGCTGCCGGGAAAAAAAGAGAAAAGGCGAGTTCGATCAAAGCAGGTTCGTTAAATTAGTTGAAGAGGATTTACATCTAGTCGAATGCCGTTGACCGCGGATGTAGGAATTCACATGTACAGAAGGCAGCGATCCTAGAATTAGATTCTTCTAGGATCCCCATGTCGTCCTAATTTTGGAGTTTTGCTGGCGCTAAATGCTGAGTTTCGCGCCGGGCATATCGCTCTCACATGGCGGTAGACTTAGACTTAGACTGGTTGGTAGGTCCTTCCCATTCCCAGTTCTCATCAAAGCTTTTCCCGCTACAAGCCATGGTTTCCTTCTCCTGTTCCCTTTTTTTTCCTTAAACTTTTCCCCCTAACAAATGGGTTTCGGGCTTCCTATTAACTTGTCTATTAACTTGTTTCTCAAGTGTGGGCCTTTATACGAAACTCAATACACATAAATAATTTATTGCTCAAAGTCTCGTGCAAAATTGACAATCGAGAAGCAAGGCATGAACGTCGTCTCTGCAATTGCATATGTTTGTTTTAAGTCAAAGATGTGCACGTCTTTCAAGTACATCAATTTCCACCGTCATGACATGCATGCACATGTTACTGCAGGACCCAGTAAATGGCCGTCAGGCCTAAGTAAAAGTTGTGGGCTTATTTTGTCTTCATTCATTGACTTCCTTTGGTTTCGCTACTTCAACGGCTCAGACTGACGACACGAAAGAAAGGGTGAAGCCACCGCGTGCATTAATTGAAGGAGCTAAACGATCGCGGACAAGACCTTTTGAAGACGGCGATTATTTTGAAAGATTATGGGCGCACACTTGACTTTCTTCGTTCTTGAAATGGCTCCTCGCTTCTATAAAAGCTAGAGATGGAAGAAGAGAGGAGCTAAGACTCTAGAGAGTTCCAGAGACGAAACGGAGGAGACAGCTCTCAAGAGACGGCGAGATTTGTGCCGAGAGCGAGTCCATCGAGGTGAGTTGTTAAAAACACTGTGATATTGGGTATATATTAGAGCTGAAAAACGTTTGAGCGTAAGTGATTATAATCCTATAATTCTTTAATTTATTAGTGAATCATTTGTCGGTTCTTTCCGTGAACATAGGTTTCGACATTCGGATCGAACCACGTAAATTTCTCGTGTCCTTTTTTTGTTCCTCGTTTTATTTGTTTATCGAATTTCTACAACTCCCGGCTTAATTGCAAAGTTACGATCCGCTTTCACTACGTCGCCAATTCAACAACCCTTCCATCGTGTTTGATTGATTTTCGCGATTTTACGAACAATTCCCATCCCAGACATTGTAGATGACGATACGAGATTTGCATTGAAATTGCGCAGTTCGCCAGCCTCGTGAATTCGGATCTATAATGTCTTATAAAGACAAATTATATATATATATATATATATATATATATATATATTTCAATGAGAAAAAGTGCTCATCTTTTTCAACTCCATTGCGTTCGATATTAATCTTCTTCCTTTTCGTACTTTTCAGACACAGTGAGTGAATGTCCTATGATGTCCGGCATTAAAATAAGGGATAGCCACACGAAAATAGAGTCCATGTGGACCCTAATTTCGAGGGTGCGTAGAAGAAGCCGTCGTCCTACCACGACCGGTTCTCTAGGAAGCTGCCGCGTCCCACGTTCAACCAAAACCGGTGGTGGACGTCAAGCAGACCGAGACGTGGCAGCAGAAGGGCGACAAGCAAGCGCCTTCCAATCGGGAGGCGACAGGTGTGCGAACGGCCGTGCGCCTCCGCGCTCTTGACGTGGACCCGGTTCCAAACCACAACCACCGCGCGAGCTTTCCTTCTTCTGTTCCCGTGACAATCCTCGGGGCTTTATCGTTTATTCCATTTCAAGGGAGTTTTTGCTCGAGAATGACAGATGATTGAAAAACTCGGTAAATCATCGGAACGAGAACTTTGGAGCGAATTGGGACCATCTCTTTCGGCAAAAGAACGACCCACTTTCGATGCGACTTTGCTGAGAAATGAACCCGTTTCTGTAGACTTGGAGACGTACCAATGCCACTCATTCTCCGGTCTCGAATCAGGGCAAGACCTCAAATGCACGCCTCGCAAAATGTGAGGGCTCGTTCCTGATCAGCTAACGACTTCCGAGCCATGTGAAGTGTATATAGCGCGGGCTAAATTCATGTGGAGCTGTCCTGAACGATATGTCCAAATTATGAAAAGAGTTGTGGTCGTTTGGCATCATCAATGCAAAGAGCAAGGGGGTTAGCTTAGCTGCACATCCGCAGTCGACACCCGCACGATCATCGTTCGGGTATGTCTGTGCCAAGTGGGTGGTCACCGTGTAGTTTTCTAGTTAGTTTGTACGTGTTTCTACGAAAGCCCGTGAATCTGGAGATGATGGGTTGAGCTGTTCACCCCCACTCAACAGCCCATCGACCTCAAATTCAGGGATCTAATCGAACCTGTCCCAGGCACTAGCTCTCCTCCTTGTGCATCAGCCATGAACCGAAAGCGTCAAGCAGCTTCTCTACCTCCTCTAATGTCATATTTTACATCGTGGGCTTGTTACAAATGAGAATACGACCTGGAACAATTGCTACGGTGATCAAAATCCTTGCAAGATATGAGACGAACTCGAGAAGCAGTGTGTTTGACCGGCTTTGTGGAATCGACCCTCATCATCTAGTCTTTCGCCTCCTGATGAAGTTCGATCTTTGGTGCAGAAGTTTGGGGCTTCTTAAATCATGAGTGGATGAAGCTCTTGACTGGTGGAATATGTTAACTGGATGCTCGTCAGAGTATTCTTTGAGGTTAGAGTTCCCCCCAGAAAAATGAATTGGTGAAAACAAACAGAGCGACGAAGAGAAGAGCTAAGAGACCAATTCCTCAGCAATGTATGATGAATCTGACTTCAACTGCAAGCCTTTTCCGTAGGCAGCAATAAGAAGAGCCTCAGCTCTACCTGCATCATGGCAAATCAAGAGAATACTTGAGACAAATCCAATCAAATTTACTCAGTAGGCCGCTGCGACTGAATCCACTCAATTAGTCTCAGCTATCGGAAAGTAACTACTAGTGTTTTGTCATGACAGTTTTGGTAGAAACGAATTTCTCCAATGGCGGCCGACGCTAGATAAGCTTTCCTATGTTTCAAATTACCCACGCCTTAAAATAACTCTATTTCCATAAATGCACGGTCCGTGGCTCCAGCTTAGTTAATGTTACGAATCAATTCCCATTTGGCATATCTTTGAAAGCATTCATGTCACTCAAGGCAGTAATATGATGCGAAAATTGTAGGGCACAACCAAGAAGAAACAAGAAAATAAGGAAAAGATCACATACCGTGGTCTTTCTTCCTTTTAAGTTGATCATCCAAAGAAGGAAACAAACTTGATGCGACCCTCCGGCTGTCATCCTGTCCCAATCAGCATCTCAAAGGTAAACATCTAACTAAACAGCTCTCAATAATATAAAAAGCAGCAATACTTTCAGGTTGACTATCACAAAAGAGACTCAGTCCACCAGACGAAGGGATGATGGGGGAGACATAATATTCCAAAGTCACAGAAGTATTGATTCACTATGGAGTTCCATATAATATAGCAACCCACCCACTGGGACCACAGCTAATATGAGCCGCAATTTCATCCATCTGGAACGTGGAATACTAGCCGGAGGGGGGGGGGGCCTAGTTCTATTTCTCACAAGATAACTAGCCAAAACTGAACCTAGCAGGGAAGATGATTTTACGAATAAGACTTGCATCTTAGTGGAGAGCCATGAACATTTCAACCAGTAGAGTCACCATTCAACATTACAGAAACTAAATACTTTGCAGATAGATTTATTTAAGCGTCAAAACCTGGAACACCAAACTAGAACCCTCTTGAAAAGAAAACTGGACATTTTTTTGTAGGCTTGAATTCCCAGAACAAATCTAGTATTTAATTTATGTCAGTGATAGAGTCAAAACCAAACCTACCTTTGTAGAGCCACTCCCAGAGAGCTCGAATACATTTTTCCACAGTGAAGATGCAACTGGAACCACGGAAAATCCTGACGAAACCAAGGTTCCAATCCACAAGCCATACCCAAAACCTCCACTCCACCATCCCTGAAAAGCATAAAAAGAGAATCCTTAAGAACAATCACCTTACTCCTCTATGCCTAAACAACAGTCACTCTAACAACATCGCCGGTATGAACCAAAGCAATTAAAGAGGTATTCAAGATGAATATACACACCAAAAACTACTTAGAATAAGTGCATGCCCTAGATTAGAAAGAAACAAAAATAACTGGAAGAATTGGCACATACACCTTTCTCCAAATAACGTCAAGCAACTTGCTTACAGTCACGAATTTCACAATTGTTTACAAACTCAAAGCCCACTAGAATAGATTGCTGAACTGCGGATCATTCTTAATCAGATGGACAGAGAATCTTTAAGATGCACATTTTTTTTTAATCTTTAATGCAGACTTCCTTGTACTGAACAACGGTGCACTATATTCATGTGAATGATCCCAAATGTCAAGACATGAGACAAAGTCAGTACATATTAGTTCACTTCAACTATTCTCCCACAGTGTAAATGTAGCCACAAGAGAAGCATGAAAGAAGAGACAGATGATATGTGGTCAGTAGGCATGCATATGAACATCTCAAAAAGTTCAGAAAATCAATTTTATTCAAACCGACCTGTTTACCATCGTTAGGAAACGGAATTGACTGTTCTATGTATGCCTTCGTCCCTAATTTAAGAAGCTCCAAAAGTTAGTAACGTTAAGTAAAAGGGATAACCAATACATACAGGAAAATGAATGTGCTCCTTTGTGATGGCTTAAAACTGAACTCATAATGTTATGGAAAAAGAATAAGAACATTTGTATTGATTTCCTAGCACCAAAACAGAAGAAACATGATCAGCCCTGAAATTGCACTTCCAAGAGTGAGTACCAACAATGCAAGCTAAAGATAATCACTTCAAATAGATCCAACCACCATGCCGCAATACAAATGCCAATAAGTTTCGATCCGAGCGGAAGCATAAATAAAAGCTCAAATGCATTTTCCATTCCAATTTCACCAATCTGCCTCCCAACATTTTGCATTTTTTTCCATAGTATATATCAAGCAGATTGAGTACCTATAAAGTCCAAAAGAAATTATATGCAGCCTACAGCCAGCCCAAGACCAGCAAAATAAAAGACAGTGAGGATAACCAATACCAACAACAACATGACATAATATGACAAGTTAACAACTACCACAACACCCAACAAAAAGCTGGCACAACAGGCTACAACTTAATCTTTACATCACAACACAAACAGTGAGATGCAGGATTCACTGATAAAGAACATGAAACGCAGGATTCAAACTTCAAAAAATTACCAATTGGAGCATCCAAGCTCCGAAGCAACTGAACGATAGATTTGGGATCCAATCGCCTTCGAGTTCTTTTACCAACCAGTACTGGAACAGCAGGACAATCAAACACCTATACCAATTAAATTTTCTAGCTTAAGAACAAGGATCTTGCAGTCCTTAGCAGATAAGAATGACAAATAACAACATGAGTAACAGAACCAAAAGATGAAACGAGTACTGAAATAGTTCACCAGATCAGTATAAGTTTGAAGAAGTCATGATCAAGTGCAGTCTCTATCTCTAGTCTAGGATAGACAACTTGTGCACGTTTTGAAGCTACGGAATTGCATATAAGAGGGAAAAACAAAGTAGATCAGCTAGGCAAAATTATTATGCGGTTGACAGCTTCTCATAAATTGCCCCATTATTTCTACTCTTAAAGCTTGTCATCAATAGGCTCAACATAAACACTATGCCTCCTACAGGGGGCTTTTCACCCATCCTTCACAATACTGCTTCAACCAATCACCAACAAAAACAGACACCCCCTTTGTTTCTTGGATAATGAAGGGGCCATTCCAGTAAGACATCATTTTCGAATACGTAATAACTTTAAATTTAATGTCTGATTGTAAGCTCGCTAACCTGATATTTACTACCGAAATGCCAGAGAAAAACCCAATATTATCCACGTATCAAACACCTAGGACCTCAAAGAGCACTGTGTTACGCGGCCAAAACCAAATAGCTACACTGACTACCTACTCAGCTGCACATCCGAATTGGCACTCAGTAATCGAGAAAAGAACTCAACACGCACAAAAGAACACAACGAAATGGTCATTCACAATCCCAGACCTGAGCTGAAAACCCGGACTCGTCGGGTTTCAAGAGCGCCAAAGCACCCGAGAGATCCGGATCGATGCCGATAACCCAATCCGAGCCAGACCCACTTCCATCACAATCTCCCTGCCCAGAACTAGCGGCGACAGGGCAAGTGAGCGAGTCTAACCACCTCTGCTTCAGCTGAGCATCGGCGGACTTACCCTTAACCCTAATTCTCCCATTCCCACTCCCATTCCCATTCCCACCAACGCCCTCATTCCTCTTACCCGCACTCCACGAACCGGGCTCGTCCAAAATCAGACCTTGAGCCTGCTTTGCGGTCGGGGCGGAAGAACAGAACAGCGAGGCGAAGCGAGGCCCGGCGATGGAGACATTGGGTCTGAGAGCGAAGCGGAGAGGGTTCATGAGATGGGTTTGGAACTGGAACGCTTGTCGTTGTTGTTGTTGGTGAGGCTGGATTTGGAGGGCTGCCATTACAGTGCCTGGGAATGCCTGCGGTTCTTGGATTGGGTTCGCGTGTCTGAGAAAACCAGCTCGGAAGTACGAGGAGGCTAAAAATTAGCGCGGGTTTCCGAAATTTCGACCGTCTGTCTCCCTTCCGCTATGGCTGGTCGGAGCCTGGTCGGAGAGATCTTTTCGTGCACTTCGTCTGTAGCCCTGCGCATAGCCTCACGCGGCAGTCACTGATTAGCCGAGCCTAAACGAGATTCATATTTATTAAATGATTGTGATTACATTAATTTATATGATTTAGGGATTATGCAATAATTTCTCTTAATGGTGCGAGATTATATTCAGTTCGAGGTCTGTATAAAATGATTGATACGGAGAAAAAATTTTTGCCCTCACTTAATCTATGCAGGCGGTAAATCGAGCTATCGCGTCAAAAAGGAGAAAATCATTATGTGACAACATTAACGTAGAATTCATCTTATTTATGAGGGTATTTGTATGTATCCCATGCCATGACATCCTACAACAATTTAACTAAGTTTTACCTGGTTCCTCCAGGGAAAAACAATGGGAGAAATCTCTGACGCCCTTGACTCCTTGGGGTGTTAGCTTTGGTGTGTTTATCAAGCTAAGAAGAGAAACGACACTCATTGTGAGTAATTTGTTCTTGTTTCAAGAAATAAGTAGAATTTGAGAGCTTGCTCGTTTAGACTTTTGATTATTCAATTCGATCTAAGAAATTACTCATATCTTGTCTCGCATCGTCAATACACATGACACAATCCCTTCTTTTTTCTAGTAAAATTGCTCGTCGTCCACGTTTATGAGATAGAATCCCATGATGGTCATTTCTCAATATATTTGCACGATCAAGTTGGTGATTTTTTTATGTCCAAAAAATAAAAAGTTGGTAACTTTTTCAATGGATTAGATAATGATCACAAGCCTGTAACAGAATCTCATCAGGACGAATTACTTTGGTGGCTTTTCTTGAACCTATCAGCTGCAATCTCAGTGGGCTGAAGAGGGCGTTCATCCGTTCTCTCTTGAAGTCTGTCTTGACCAACTTTTCCATTTTTTTCCTGGCAACCTTTTGGCTCCAATTGGTAGGACTCGTCCCGTGGCATTTCCCGCTTTAAATCTTGCGTCCTCTGCGAGAATTACAAGGCCTCGCATCTTCAACCTCTCCGGCATATCCCCCCCTTTTGAAACCCATCAGCAGGTCACGACGCTACAGAGACCAATAAACAATCATGCACGATCCGATATGAAAGAAAGGAACCGGACAAGAGCATGCGGCGTGAACCATTCCATGTCGTTTTCGACCCACAAAATCTGAACTTACCGCACAAGAAAGATCATGCGACACCCGCGTGAATAAGAACAAAAACAGAGACCTTCCATCCCTTACTTCCATGGCATGGAGGAACATGAACCCCTACTCCTCCAATCAGGAGGAATAGTATCAGCTGCATTGAACCGGCCTACAGAATAAGCTTAAGACCGAGGAATGGGACAGATTACAAGCGGACTTGGATCAAATGAATCTTATTCTGTACCTAGTAAAGATCCGGCTTATCAGATACTGTTTTGTTTTACAAATCAATCTTAGTATTCGGAGCACGAAACATGATTTTATTAGTAATTTAGTAGCAGCTTACAATGCCAAACTTTGAAGATTGCTTTGGCCACAAAAGCAGGCACACGAAACTCTCTCTTATATTAGGCCAAGATTTCCCCTGTATTCAGGATCAAGAAAAGCGTTAACCGCAAGGTAGCCTCCAAAACCAAAGCTCCTTACAATACTCGGCGCACACATTTTCCCTCCTTATTTTCTCAGCCGAGAAAGTTTCGAGAAAATCATAGCGATGGAGATCATGGTTTCCCACGGCGTCGCCGCCACCAACATCCATCTGAGCGCTCCCGCAAGCCCAGACAGCTGCAGCTTCGAGGGTCTGCTTTTCTACAGCGCCCCTGGGAGCCCCAAGACTGAGCCCCCCACTCCTAGAGCCTCCTGGAACGACGGCGGCGACTTCGAGTTCGAGACCAGTCGCCAATTAGACGATGTCGTGCTCGAGAGCCCCGCGAAACGACAGCAGCATCCGCAGCGAGAAGAATCACGACCACGAGAGAGGCCAGGCGAGCGACCTTGCATGGCGTTCGCGGACGAGCTCTTCTGCGACGGGAAGGTCAAGCCGCTGAAGCTCCCGCCGCGGCTCCAGAACGACGGCGCCGACGGGTCGCGGGCTCAGACGCCGGTGGCTTCTCCTACGTCGTCGCCGCGTTATGCTGGCACGAGGAAGAGGCTCGCGAGGCAGAGGAGCTTGTGGGACGACAACTTCGACCCGTTCGAGGTGGCGCTGGAGCGGGTGAGGGCGGAGGAGAGAGATTCCGGCCGCCGGAGGAGCAGGTCCTTGTCTCCGTTCAGGGGGTTTGGCGGCGCGGGTGGCGACGGCGACAAGGCGGTCGGGATGAGGTCCAGCGAGTCGGCTCGGTGGACTCGGCAGGGGAGCGTCAGGGAAGAGAGAGCCGACGCCGGCGGGCAGTTCTGGCGGGCTAAAAAGAAGGTGGAGCCCGTGGAGCGATTCGACCCGGTCCATGACAAGAGCACCCAAATGGGCTCCCTTGAAGAAGAAAAACAGGCAATTGTCTTTTATTTAACCAAATTGAAACATCTGAGATTTTTCGTTTTGGACGAAGATTCGTGTCTGAGCATTGCTAGTATAATCGAGTCACAACATTGCCCACATCTACCATAATCGGGCAATTACGACTGTTGGAAGCCCCTAGCAATGGCATAGAAATGTTGCATTTGTAGGAGTTCGAACTCACACGATTCCTCAAAAGCAATCGAGTGTTGGGTCTAAGTCAACTCGGTTAACTCTTGAAGTTTATGGATGATATATTTCATCACGGGAAATGTGATATATGATTTAAAACATAAATTAGGCATGTTTGGATGGACTTTTATTAGTAATTTATCGTTATTAGCTTTGAGATATGAATTTCTTTCATTACTAAACAGACCATATCCTTGCTGCCTTCGAAGTAACGTGGAAAGGTGATTTTATCCCAAATCAAAAGAAAATAGTTATGTTACAAATCTTCTCATTAGGAGTGTAATTACACAATAGTGCTTTTGGTCGTACCTGCGCAGAGGCAAACGAAGCTGGCATTGGCAGAGCCAAGAGGAGTGGGCTTTGCAAGGAGAGTGAGGCTAGTGAAGATGGACAGCCATGCAAGTCCACGCAAGCCAACCTTGACCGCCGTCTCAGTAACTGAAGTCACAAGCGCACCAGATCAGGGGAAAGAAAATGGAGGGTCTGTCAGCATCACAAGAGAATCGAAGAGGCAGGGGATGAAGAAGTTCATCCTAAGGAGCACGTCCCTGGGGAGAGAGTTCGGGACGAAAGAGAAAGGGGGAGATTCTCCATCGGCTGAATCAGCGAGGAAACCGAACATCTTGAGAAGAATGAGCTTCAGGTCAACAGGGTCGAAGCCATCAGGCCAATGCAGCGAGGGCAAAGAAGTGAGCACAGTGGGTCAGATGACACCTGCGCGCTACAGGCCCAGGATGCTGCTTTGTCTGGGCTTTGGGGTCAAAAGATGCATGCATCGGAAGTGAAGTTTTTGGGATGTTTTTCAGGAGCACTCGTTGCTAAACAGTGCTGCTAGTTCAGCTTTCATGGCGTTTGTTCTTTTTGGGTGAATTCATATTCATCTTGAATGTGCTCTTTTTTGTTGTCAATTCCACCTCAGTTTAAGGTAAATATCTTCTGTTCAGTAGAAGCACGTACAGCTGTTGGTTCGACAAAATGCGTTACTTCTCTCGCTATGAACTGTTCTGAGAGGTATTTTTCTGTGTCATTGTATGAAAATCCCAGCCATTACAAAGGAGGAATGAAAGGTGTTACAAAACTTTCGTCAATTGATATCTGTTCAAGCTTCATTTCCCCTACTGTTCATTTACTTTTCGTTCAATTTTTGCCAGTTTGATTCGTTTTTATGGGATTGAAACAAGCAAATGCTCAAGAGTAGGGAAAAGTCACACTTTATACCTTCATTTGTCTGTGCTATATCATATGTACATCAATAAAGAAAGCAATTCGTCAGAATTGCTGAGTTGCAAATTAATATTCAATCATACGTGGAGAGGGGGAAAAAAATACTTTCACATTCATCCAGCTGACTGAGTTTCAGCTTCTATCGAGCCCCTTTTGCCGAGTAAAAGATTCGACAGACCTCTCCTTGAATGGGGAACCGTTCCATGACTTATTCTCGCCCTGTTGCTCGAAGCAGGCAGTTGGGTACAAACCCTATTCTAATAATTCAGTTGGCCAGAGCCGCTTCCACACGGAAATCTCATCGTCGGTCCTGAGCTTTCTGATTCCTCCGTAGAATCCGTCCGCCTCGTTTCCTTCCTCCCTGTGGTTTCTCCTGTCTATGGTTGTGCGACTCCACCGCGACCCTGCTGAATACTGATTAAATTCCAGAACCACGGCATCTGTTTGCCAAATCATCAACCAACTGTCAGGTCATCCGTAAAGAGCTAACAGATGAAGCGGTATTGTTTTATGGAGCATCACTGTAAGCAGATTGAAATAATTAAGCATGGTTTCTGAATGCATTTCGACCCAGAAAGCACCCTTCGTTTATCGTGACCAAAATTCTTAAAAAAATGCCTAGCAAAGAGAGTGAATTGGTCAGCTTTCTTATGTTCTTACCAGTTTATTGGATCTTATGAGAAAGAATCAGTTCCTTAGGATCTGTTTGGATGATGTATGACGCTGGTACATCAAAGAAAACTATACCGATCATTATAAAAATACCAGCCCCACAAAACCACGAGATTCCAACTTGAGTAGAAACAAGAGTCTTAAAGAGAGAAAAAGGTTGAGATCTTTCGACATGGTCGGCCATTGATATTCCACTTAGACACAGCTTATCACGTTGTTGGTGGAAAGCATGACACGCTGATAACCATTTGTCTAGAGCACCAATCAAAACTCGCCCAAAATGGTGGGTGGTCCATACATTGGAAAGATGGGAATCAAGAAAGCTACCGCGGCAGCTGAGACATCAGTCTATTTCTCTGAAAGTTTTAGCTTTGTGATCATCATCTCATCCACATCTTTGAAAGCTTCTCACATTTAATGAAAGATTTCATTGAAAAATTTTTCCTCCTCTAATAGTTTCTTTCTCTAGATATTGTCTTCAAAGCGGTCATTTTGAGAAGTGGTGGTGTCTGGTGCTGATTTTGCCAACACATAGAATCGGGTTCCATTGCAGAAAAAGAGGGCTAAATGATGAACTCACCGCTGCTAAGACAACGACAGTAATTTTCATTCCTGTCACACGATTCCAGATGACCGACAACGCCGTACCACCAACCTGCAGTATGTGTAACGACATTCAGTCATGTACATTGCCATTCAGAATCTGTCTCGGTAAGGCAAGATGCAGTTGAATGCTGTACTGCATTGACCAAGTGCGAGGATTTAGACTTGAAGAGCCTGATGGACCCAATCCAATTAGAGCAAGTATCTCAGAATTAGGTATAATGAATTCGAATTTTAATTTCAACTCCCAGGGTAGTGTGGTACCATGATGAAGGTTGAATAGCTTCTCTTTGATGGAGTTTGGCACAACATAGATATGCATTTAGATCGTTTGTCCTTTTCTTCTCATTAAGTATACTAGGTAAAAATAGGATTGCTTTTTTCTTGTTATAAGTTTCTTCAAAAATCCATGTTTACTTCAATTACCAGTGACGAAGACCCAATCAAGAAAAGAATGAATGATCAAATGAAACGAGCCCAGGCAATCTACTAAAATATAGATTGAACTTCTCGGCAGAAAGTCGATGCAGCGAGATTGAAAAACTATCACTTTTGATGAGACAACATACCATACGGAAACTCTTTGTTTCTTCTCCACTGAATCTCCACGTGGTCACCGGGGCACAGATCCTTCAAACAATCAGACGGGTGAAGGTCATGTGGAGAAGTATCGACTGGAGGGGACCTCAGCCTTTCCCATGTCACCCCGGTCTCCAGCGCAATTGCCCTCCTGCCGTGTGGGGGATACCTGCAAGAACCAAAGTTCAGATGATCCAAACACTCAAGCCTCTAAAAAATGAACTAAGGAATTAAGTCTTCCAGGAACACAAGAACCAACAAGATTGTGATAGTACCCATACTAGTATTATACAGTAGGAATATGTCGATTAAGCAAGCGTTGGGACGATTCATGGACATGTTTAAAGGAGGTATCTATCATCAGCAATATACCTGGCTCTGAAGGCATCGGTTCGAAAATCATAGCTGAGCTCAGCATCATAGCAAGACAACATAAACCCAGCATGTCCATTCTGCATAAATTGCAACAACAAAAAACTCTAAGAGAAGATCACAGAGAAAAGCAGAACAGAAGATTCAACTGAATCGCAGGGCAAAATAGGACAGCAGTTTGCACAGAAGAATACTTGAATGAGCAAGACGACTGAATCTAACAGACTTGCATAAGCAAACCCAAGTATATCAACAACCTTGGATATTTCGAAATCAAAACCAGAAGGATGCCGTATGGAAAAGCAGCATCCAATACCTCACGGTTATAGACTTGAGCAGGGAACCAGAACCTCCCAGTCTCAAGTGCAATATACCAAGACATGACCGATGAATCATGTGGCAGAGAACATGTCTGGTCTTGACCGATATTGATTTTCTCACCAGCCCATGAACAAGGCCAAACAAGAGAAAACAACCTCAACAACCCCTTTTGCTTCCCTTGATTTGAATCGCCATTGTCCCTTCTTGAAGCAAGGCACAATTGCCACACCTTATAAGCTGATGGACCAATCACTCTGCCCCACTTCTGCTTCATGTGCTTGTCCCAGAAATAGTCGCTTCTGCACCCATCTCTCAAAGCTGTGCACACACCAGACATGCTCAAGAGCCCATCTGGGGGGAGCTTCTCGAGAATGCATTCCAGAGCAAGCTCTGGCAAGTCCAACAGCGATGACGCTCCTTCTTTGGACTCCTCTGCATTGTCTGCTTCTGAAGCTGGACTCATCTTCTCCTTCGTGGACAATCTCGGGGGCTGAACAGGAGTAGGACTATGGTGGTGACTGAGGAAGAGAGAGACGCAGACGCATGTCCATGAAGAGAGAATCTTGAGAGGGTGGGACTTCAATAATAGGAAGAGGACCTTACCAAAAAAAAAAAAAAATAATAGGAAGAGGAAGGAGAGGGAGGAGGTGATTTAGAAGCAATCAAGCATCGCAGAGAAGGTTGAATCGAATGCCCCCTTGTAGGGTCAGATATCAAAAGTTAGGCACAAATGATGAGCCGGAACAAGATGAGTGGAGAGAGCAAATGGCTAGGAGGAAACTTGCTCTCTTTCTCGTGCCGTGATGAGTTCCTTTATCAAGAGAAATTACAGTATGACGATCTTGCAAAAACGCGGAATCTTATTGGATGATCTTGCAGATATGTGGGATCTTATTGGCTTGATGACACCCACCCACCACACAAGTAGGGCCTCATTAGTATAATAACTTCAGAATGCGACAAACGTTGGCACGCGTTTGGCACATCAAAGAAGAGAAACTTAGGTAGGAAGTTGCCTAGTACCAAGTCCAGAATCAAGGAAGCTAAACTAGAAGAGGCCCTTCCTTTATAATAAAGCTAAATTGGCTGCGGTCGAAGCAGCCAACTTTCAAATACAAAAAGAATTTTTATGGTCTGAAATGCTATAAACATGGTGAGCAGTATCATTAATCAATTACAGTGTACAAAACCTTCCATAATCACGAGTCTTTTCTGTCGGACGTGGTCTAAGCAAGAGGTGATCATGTGCTTTGGCGGCTTCCAAGCCCTTCCAAGCTCGTTCGTCCAAACCCGCCCAGACCTATATTTAATTCTCAAGCGTGACCTGTCTAAAACCGCTTAGGATATACGTGTGTATAGTCTTGGAAAAGGGTCTGAATACCCACCGAGCCGTATATGAACCGGGGAGACGTCAACAAGTGCGTAAGTCGTAATCCATTCGGACCTTTACATCGGCAAGAAATCCATACGAGGTGCAGTAAAGGTCCGACGGGCTGCGATTGAGTGAATCCATTGGAGCATATGCTGATAGAGCCGACGTCCTTTTCTAAGCACATGAATAATCTCGGGGGAAAAACGTAAGATGAAGGAAAAGCAAGTCCAGGTGCAGAGACCCGTATCTCCCTTGTCTCCAAGATCTTTGAATTCCTAACATGGGACTCCCCAAAGAAGTGCTTGGAAGCATCATGGCGAGGCACAGTAGAATTTTGGCGCAATCCCACCGCCGACTGTTTTTAATATTTTTGCAAGCTAAGAACCAGAGTAGTACAATAATGCAATACATACACACATGCGTACGTATTTAACACGTTGCCGACATTGCAAGGTGGGGACCGTGCCTTGGACGATCGTATCTCGAGAGAATCTTTTTGGGGGAAAATTTCTGTCGTGGGTCGTGTATTTCATTATTATTTTTGGAGCAGTTTATACCTTCTTTACTGTAGAGAGAGGAAGGAAAATGGTACAAATAATTCTTGAACTTTGACTCGTTATGCAATACGGTCCCTAAAACTTTAAATCTGTTCAATGTGATATCTGAACTTTAACCCAATATGCAGTATCGTCCATGAACTTTTAAATTATTGAATGTGGTTCATAAACTTTTGATACACGAACTATATGAAAACGTTCAACATTGTCCCGAAACTTAAATTTATGGAAGAATAATATTGAACATTTTCATATAATTTAACGACTAAATTGAACATATGCAAAAAATTCATGAACCGCGTTAGAACAAATTAGAAGTTTCACGGCCATGTTATACATCGGGGTAAAGTTCATGAATCACGTTAAATAAACTAAAAGTTCGGAAATTGCATTGTAAATTTCGTGGATTATTTGTGTCATTGTTTATCTAGAAAAATATGAATACACATTGCCAGCGATTGCGAAGGGGATGGGGGCGAGAAATTGAGACCGCTGATGGCAGACCCACTTCGACCGCGGCACAAAAGAAGCGTGCTTTCAATTTTTATAATTATTAGCGATTGACACGAAGAAAGGCGACACTTCGTGCGATCGTTTTGAGCTGGTGGGCATAATGGTGGCGACGTGGCTCGACGACGGCTATGCGGAGGGAACGGCCCCCCACGGGTGGGCGATCGCCGCCAGCGCAGATGAATCCCGCCCCGGGTCATGTTATTGGATAATTTGATAGAGGGACCATTGCTAAGAACATGGACACTAATCAAAATCACCTTGATAAGCACCTTTTTTATTTCGAAATACCGGCGATGCGCGTTATCTTATCGGGATCTGTTAATGTTTGAAAAAGCTAAAGGAAGCTTTTTTTTTATTCTTCGACCGCTGTTGCGATCGCTCCGACTGGGTGCGCTCGAGATAGTGGCTGACAGCGCATTCTGTCGATGTCACGCAAACTCTCTCGGTGCATCCCCTTGTACGATTATAACTTTTTGAGATGTGATTAAGAGGTCATCTTTATCGTCCAAATTCAAATCTCTTAACCTTCCATTTTCCTAAGAAGCGATCGGGATGATATTGTTGTCGTCGGGCAATTTCATAAATCTTTAGGGCCGTAATCCTCTTCTTCTAAGGCTATGATACCTTAGCTAAATAAGAACGGTACGACTTCAACCGTTTTTAATGTGGAATCAATATTTCAAACAAAATAAGCTTAAAATTGGGAAAATTATCCAAAAAAGTCCTGTACCTATAGTGCAATGGTCAATTTAGTCATAAACTTTTCAATTGTGCCAATTTAGTCATAAACTTTTTAATTATGCCAATTTGTCCTAAACCTTTTAATGATTTACCAATTTAGTCATTCCGGTCAATTTTGGCAAGAAATCGCTGATATGGTGGTCTAGTCAGTGTTGGCGTTAATGTGGACAATTTTTACAATTTTTAAAATTTTGTCCTTTTCCTTTTCTTTTTTTATTTTTTCTTTTTCCTTTTTCCCTCCACTGACCTTTGTTAGGCCAGGCAAGGCGATCCTCACCAGCCCAGACCTGGTCGTCCCTCACTCGATGGCGGCCCTCGCATGAGACCAGTAGAGGTAAGGCTCGGTGATGGGCAGTGGAGGAAAAAAGGGAAAAAGGGAAAAAGAAAAAAGAAAAAAAAGAGAAAAGGAAATTTTTTTTTGAAATTATAAAAATTGTCAATGTCAAGGTCGGCTGTGCCATGTAGGGTGACCATCACTGACTAGACTGCCATATTAGCAATTTTAATTCAAAATTGGCAGCTAGGACTAAATTGGCAAATTATTAAAATGTTTAGGACTAAATTGATATAATTAAAAGGTTTGGATTAAACTGATAAGTTGTTAAAAGGTTTAAGACTAAATTGTCACAATTAAAAAGTTTAGGATTAAATTAGCTGCCGTATGATAAGTTTATATGACTTTTTGGATAATTTTCTCACTCAAAATCGCTTTTTTTCTTTAGCAAATGATACCATATGAGCCGCAGAGTCTATTTACAGAATTTAGGAAGCCAATTCCAAACGTTCCAGATGACAGATAGTCTCATGAGTGTACATGCGATCCCTAGAAATAGGTATATACTGTTATTGATGGACTTTGAGAAATGAACTTCGCACGATATTGCATAAGGAGCTAACTGTAAAATCGAAGGGTAATGACACTTTAAGTATTTAAACTTTTGGCCATTCTATAATCGAGTTATCGAAACTTTTTTTTTTCAATCGAGTTCCTTGACTTTTCAAGTGTGAGTCAATGCAAGACATTCTTTAAAATCCTTAAAAGGAAAATGCCGAACTAGATCCTAAATCCGCTATATAGACATCAATTATTTTCTGTTTATAGTAGCATCGGGTGCTGTCTCTTATAATGATCTCTCTTTCCTCATCACCCAATACCAAAACGGAGACTACATAATTTTCTCTCGGCAAGCAAGTCATGCCAGCAATCGAGCTTAAACCTTGCAAAGTAAGCGAGCCACAATCAAAGTCACACGACACGACAATCCATCCAACGGAATGTCTCGCATCAAGCCAAATTTGAAATGTCGAGTTACCCAATCGAATCAAGAGAAAGAAATCGAAAACTTCTTATCGTTGAACGGATCAAAGTTTAAGTATTTGCAATGCCACTGTCCCCGCCAACAAAAACATTTCAAGGAAAATTCCAAAAAAAGACTTTAAGTGTTCTCATTTTCTCAAATAAGGACATGAAGTGAACATTATCTCGAATAATGACTTGAAATGGACAAATTATCTCAAATAAGGATCTCCAGTGGTCAAATCGTCTCAAATAAGGACATTTGGCCAGTTAGTGATTATTTCATCGTCGAAAAAGGGGTATTTTAGTAAAAAAAATTATTAGTATATATATATATATATATTTTACTTTTCTTTTCTTTTCCTTCTTCTTTTTTCTTTTTTCTTCTCCCCTCCCAGCCGTCACTGCACTTGGCTGACGACCTCCGCTAGCCTCAGGCAAGGGCCACCCTCGCCGGCGTCAGGCAAGGTCCACCTAGCCCGCGTCAGGTGAGCGTCACCCTCGCCAACGTCGAGCGAGGGTTTGCCTCGCCTGGGCTAGGTGGGCAAACGCGACCCTCGCCCTTGTTGGTGTCGGGCGAGAGCCACCCAGCCCGCGTCCAGCGAGGGTCGCCCTCGCCTAGGCTAGGTGGGCAAGGGCGACCCTCAACCTTGCTGCGTCGGGAAAGAGCCACCTAGCCTGCATCGGGCAAGAGTCACCTTGCCATCGTTGGGCGAGGCCACTCTCGCCTAGGTTGGGCAAGTGAGGGTGACCCTTGCCAGATCCGACGAGGCTGGCGAGGGCGGGCCTCGCCTGACATCAGCAAGGCCGACCCTCGCCTGAGGTCGACGGAGGTCATCGGCCCTAGCTAAGAGAGGAAAAAAAAGAAAAGGAAAAGAAAAAATATTCAAAAAAGTTAAAGACGAAAATATCCTTTGGCCAGTGAGGTGAAGTCCTTATTTGAAATTGATATGCCCACTCCATATCCTTATTTGAGATAAAATCTACTTCAGATCCTTATTTGAGCAAATGAAGGTACTTCGAGCTTTTATTTGAAATTTTCTCAAACATTTCGTAACATAGTGTACAACTCTCTCGTTCTCTCTTAACAAAAAAAAAAAGGAGTGGGGAGAAAAATAGCTAATAAGGCACCAAAATTCCTGAGCCGACTAGTCGAATGGATGCTTTGTCTCCAAAAGTGGAGGCAGGCTTTTTAATATCTTTATCTCCAACCCATTTTTTTTCCTCTTCGAAATTATTAGTTCAAAGCCAAGTGTTTTGTACTTATAATTGGCTCCATTGATAGAAAGACTCGAGTTTTCTCTCGACTCTTGTTTAGGGGTCCCAATGCCCCATTCGTCGCGTCTCTCACCGCATGCCAAGCGTCCCACTACCACCATCCAATCTTCAGAAAATTACTTACGTTTCATCAAATTTTCATGACAAGTGACCACATAATCAAGCTCTGAGAATGTGGTGGAAAAATAAGAAATAAATTTAAAAAAAAAAACCACTAAAAACACTCCAGACTAAAACCCACTTAACACAATTATTAAAAAACAATGATGTTGTTTTGGCCGGAAAATCATCTGATGAAAGGTGAATGTATTTCACAAGTACAGAATTTGAGGTTTTTTATGTCACGAGAAAAATTTTAGGTCAAACATGTCGCAGCAAGCATTGTTTAGGACTTTTGACGTAACAAAAAAAGTTCAGCATAAATTCAAAAAATTCAAAGTTTTTGACTGTTTTTTTCCTAAATCGCAAAAGAGCAGCCCACTAAAAAGATTGAATTATACGACGACTATAAACATTTGGACTGACCACCCGCCTGGATGACGCTGCTGGAGCGCGCACTCTTCCTCTCGTAAAAGGTTGAGTGTTCGAATCCCGGGCGCCGCAGGGTGACTTAACCGGTGGCACGTGTGTGGTGGCTAGCACGTGTCGCCCCCAGGGTTTACTCCCCGGCTGTCGGCCGTGCGGGGGTTCCCTGGATTACCAAAAAAAAAAAAACATTTGGACTGGACCCAGATGGGTTTCGTTTCATGGGCCTCGCCAGTCATGTGAACTGACTGGCCATGTAAATGCTTCACAAACAGCCCAAGTTCTCAAATTCGGGGTGCACTTCACAAGCCATTGCTTTCATCATCTCCATAGTCCTTCAATCGGTGCGTTTGCGTCTACTGCATATCATGTTTGAAGATGGATGATCTCTACGAACCATTTACGAGGGTAAACAGACCCATGGACCACACCGTCTTTGATTAGTCTGAATCGGCGAAATACTATGATTCACGAACTAAAATTGATCCTATGAATTCGAACCTTGGTATGAGGAGCAAAATCGGGCACAATGTGCAATGTTGTTCATGAACTTTTAAATTGTTCAATATGGTCCATAGACTTTTGGTACATATTCAATTTAAGTCCCAAAATTACATGAAAATGTTCAATGTCATCCCCGAACATAAATTAATGAAAAAATAATATTGAACATTTTCGTATAATTCAAAGATCATATTAAATAAATTAAAAAGTTCAGAGATCACATTACACATTAAAGTAAAGTTCGCAGATCATATTGAATAAATTAAAAATTTGAGAATCACATTATTTATTAGGGAAAAGTTAAGAGACCATTTATATCGTTATTTCGATGAATAATTGAGAAACAGAGAAAAAAAAAAAAGTTGTCCGTTCGAACGAATGTCGGGACGAAAGTAGACGAAATCGTCAGCCGTTCCGGGGAAATTTGCCTTTTCCCGGAAGGGAAAGTCATCTCCGATCTTTTCATTAGGCAACGTACGATTCGGTGCTGCAAAAGGCAAGCAGGCAACCATCGCGGGCAAATTTCTCGCGCAGGCACGTACGATTCGAACTCGATGGGGCGCATGTACATGTACGATCTGAACTGATGCCGCGAAAATCCCACGAGCATCGTTTCGCCATCGCGCTCGTACGCACATTGTACTGCAACTAGCGCGATTTCTTGCATTGTTTGCATACGAAAGCGTCGTTGGTTTTCCAGTACAACGTTGTTGGAAAAGTACACAGTTGTACTCGTGACTTTGCTCCAACGCGTGGGAATCCGCACCGCAGGCGGTCAAATTTGCAGTACACTTTGGCGCAGTACCGGATCTTTTTTGTGTCCTCGCCTATTAAAGTTCGAGGGAATCCACCACCGGAAAAGAGCAGCGTCGTTTGCGTGGTGCATCCGGCGGAGATCGCCCGGGGGCTCGAGCGCGGAGTTTGGCCGAGGGCCCTACAGGAGCGACCCGAGACCACATGCGGGCGCGCGTGCATCGGTCGGCGCCCGGTGTACGCCGTCGCCTCCGTGCATTGCGTTTGATGTGTGTTCTCAGGTCGCCCCTGCCGGGCCGTCCTCGGCCGCCGGCCACTGGAGCGCAGCGGCGCATCTTGGTTGGAGTTGGGGCTTCCTCCGGCAGGTAACCGTTACGCAATTTCTGATGGTCAATATTGGGCTCTGAGTTCGTTGAATATGCTGTGTATTCAGATGTGGAAGATGATGCTCCCAGATTCGTGGGCTTTTTGCGTGGTAAGAAAAAAAAATTGTGAGGAGGATTTTGTTGAGGAGTGACCCTGAGCACTTGTCGAGCGAGCATAATTTACGGTTTCCGATGTACTTTATGGTTTCGCAGTAGTTAGATTCAGGTTCTCATTATATATTTTGGCCAAAGAGACATCCTAATTTGGGATCTGCAATAAAAATAAGGTTCCGAATAAATGGTTGTGATTGTAAATTTTTTTTTTGTGTGCGCGGTACGAAACAGTATATCTAGTTGGGCATCGTTGGTTGGGCAGTACTCCCCGTTATTCTAACGAGGCGTATTGAAAATGTTCACGTCAAAATCAGCCGTGCTTGATTTGGAATTGAGGAAATAGTTCTTGCTTTTCGAGATAAGTGTGACGTGAGGCCCGACTTTTCAAAACTCGTTTTGCCCTTGATCGCAACAAATGAATGCGGAGTGGTAGGCATTCAATCATTTTCAATCCCGGCCCACAAAATAAAATAAAATAAAAGATTAATACCAATAAAAATTCTAAACTGAAATATTCGAGTCACATTTACGATAAATTAATTTTTGTGACACAAACTCTCAAACCGATATAGTAATTTCACATTTACTTTTGAATTGATGCACACATTTGTTTTTTATATTACGAAAAATTCCAAATCGTTTTATCCGTGCCATATTTAACCCTGAAAATTCGAGAATGACCACAATTTTGAGGTAAATGTGGCAAGCATATATCGGGCCACATTTTCCCCAAATGGCAATGTCGCATTTACTTTTAAATCGGTGCACTCATTTATCCCAATTATTTTCTTATGTTACAAAAAATCTAAATTGATTTACTTGTGCCATATTTTCCCCAAAAAATTCGAGAATTAACCTAATTTTTGGGTAAATGTGGCATACATATATCGGGCCGCATTTTCTCCAAACCGATAGATCCATGCTTATGGGTGTGGGATTCGTTGTGACAAGAAAATTAATTTGAGATAAAAAAAAATTAGTTTGGAATAGTATGGACATACCAATTTGAAGTTTTGGGTGGCATTAACCCTAAAATAAAATAATCTCATTGTTAAACAATGCCAACTTTGTTAGCCATGGACGGACGCAAATTAAACAGGTACGTGATACGGACGGATACATATTACTACTTCTCTTACAAATGCCTGAAAAAAGAGTTGGGTAAAATGTTGTTGGCGAAAGTTCACACGGATCCTCTCTCTCTCTCTCTTTTTTCCTATTTTTCTCCGCCCGGTTGACGTGGCCCAATTGGCAGAGGGAAATAGGAAAAAAAGAAAAAAACAAGGAAAGAAAAGAGAAGAAAAGGAAAAAAAAATTGTACAATTTGTCCACGTTAGTGTTACATATGCTATGTAAGATCGTTAGCGCTTATGTTAATGATTTTCTACTAAAATTGACCGAAATGATTATATTGACAAACCATAAAAAATTTTAAAATTAAATTGGCCAAATGAAACATTTTAGGATTAAATTAAGTGTCGTATAATAAGTTTAAGACTTTTTAGATAATTTTTCCGGTTATTGTAATAACAACAAGAAGTCTGATAGAAAATCTAATAACAAGAAGAGACAACATTGAAAACAGGAAATTGCACGTTGAGAGACGAGCACCAGTCTGCTCCCCATACGAAGAGAAGAGAGAGAGTAACGAAGGAGAGAAAAAATATGATAATGGTGGCCGTGTGCAACACTTGCCGCACGATGAGTTGACTTGTACGGCTGATGTGGCATCAGTTTGGTGCCTGATATTATCTCATGCTGTATGAGAATGAGCATACCATGAATTTGTAGATACATAACGAGATGGATGGACAGGATTGTACGCGGAGGAAGAAATAATCAAGCTTGGTGGGTCGCATGGACACTGACTTCTGAGTTCTGACCAAACCAAGGTCTCATCGAGCAATATGACAATCTATTATGAAAAACATCACGTGTTCTACTACCATTTGTATGATTCTACAACTAGTTTAAAGCAGTCAAGGAGAGGTATGAAAGACATGTATGATAGAGAAGCGACTAATCTAGCTGACATTTGTGATAAAAGAGAGAAATAATTACCAAGTGAAGAATATATGAGCCTATTTTATATATTTTATATAATGACCATCTAAAGTAACATATTATTAAATACAATCATGCAAGACCAATCAAGGGGAATATATAGAATCGCAGAATATCCTAAATGTGTCTCTAACGTCCCTCTCAAACTTAAGATGTTTGAAAAATGTCAACTTAGGTTTAGAGAATAGATTTAGAGAATGCCCAAGTGGATGTATATTGGTGAAGACATCGACCATTTGTTCAACGGATGAAGTAAAATCAAGTCGAATAACGCCACGAAGACGGTGATATCGGATGAAATGACAGTTTATTTTTGTGCAGTTGGTGCGTTCATCTATCAGGCAATGGGAATAACAGAATCAAAACATGTACCTCATTTTCAAAGTCAATCTCTACTGAATTTAATTGATTAATGATCACACTAAATTCATCGATATGATCAGCGAGTGATGCACATTTGCACATCTTCAAGTTAAAACATTGAAATGGCCATGATTTCAGGCTTCACTGTGTGTAGCCTAAAATGGCCCAGCCCGCCCCGAATATTTTTTTTTTAGTTTCATATATTTTCTAAATTTCTAGTATTATATCATTAATATTCCTGTTATACTTTTAGTTCATGTCGTGAGCGGGAAAAAAGACAGCATAATTCGTAAGTAATTTTTCAGTTACAATCACTTAGATTAGAACGTACAAATTTCGAATACTAGTTATTGCGTGAATAGAATACCCAGAAACATCTCGGACCACACAAAAAGATAGAACACCCTTATTTACCGAGTTCAATTGGACGGTGTCGGTTCCCACTTCCACATACTGAAAACCGATCTTGATCGGATTGGTTCTGAGTTTCAGGATGGGAACCGATTACTCTTGGAAAATACACAGATATCTTCTTGTCTCTAGCCGACCGGGGCCCAACCCGGATCCACCAGCGCACCAATCCGTCCGACCCGGCCCGAGTTCACACCGACTCGGTGGCTAATCTACGAAAATCGCCTCTTTTCTCCCCCTCCGCAGCCTGCCAATTTTCCCAAAAGCCAAACCCTAACGCTTTTCCCGCACTTTCTCGAGCCCCGCCGGCCCCCAGTCGACCGGCCTCCGTCCCCCCGAATCCGATGACGACGATCACCCTCCGCAAGGGCAACGCGCGGCTGCCGCCGGAGGTGAACCGCGCCCTGTACGTCCGCAACCTGCCGTTCAACATCACGAGCGAGGAGATGTACGACATCTTCGGCAAGTACGGGGCGATCCGGCAGATCCGCATCGGCACCAGCAAGGACACCCGCGGCACGGCGTTCGTCGTCTACGAGGACATCTACGACGCCAAGACCGCCGTCGACCACCTCTCCGGGTTCAACGTCGCGAACCGGTACCTGATCGTGCTCTACTACCAGCCGGCGAAGATGAACAAGAAGTTCGACCAGAAGAAGAAGGAGGAGGAGCTCGCCAAGATGCAGGAGAAGTACGGGGTCTCCACCAAAGATAAGTAGACTTCGTTCATGAATTGTGCGGTTTTCCTTGGCAGTGTTAGGAGGCTTTCGATGTGTAAAATTACCATTAGTATCGGCATGTTTTGTGGTGTGAATTGGTGTAGATGTATGACAGATTATGCAGTGAAGCCCCTCATTTGACTTCTTCTGTGGATATGCGAATTCTGGTGGTCGTGGTTTAGCTAATGTCCGTGCATTTGAACGATATGTTGAAATTCTCTGAAAGAATTCACTAGCGACGTCTCGATGAAGCTATTTATCTAGTGATTGTTCATTGTAAACTTCCTGCGCTGCACTGTGCTAATGCTGAGAAATTTGAATTTTCCTGAATTCAATAGAGTAAGGGTGTAATCTGCGTAGATGCCGATATATTTGCTGTTAGGAGCTAATCTGTGTCGTGTGTCATAGAGATTGCTGTACGTCGGAATGCATGTAAGAGCCGTGAACTTGCCAATGTCTGATTTCGATTTGTGTCCGTCAGTGAAAGAAGATAATAGGTGCTGCGCGGTTATTTGCAGTGTCCTGCTTCTGCAGGAGGATCTGCATTGCCCAGATGGCTTATTTGCTGTCTCTATGCTAGAATTACGAATGAGATCGATGTCTTACCATAGTGGTAGTAATAGGTTGTTGATCTGTTGTGTGCTAGTGAGAGTATTGTGAAAGATTTACAGATTCAACACCTGCCAGAGAAGCGGATTTTGTGGAGGTTTCTTTGCAGTGATTCCCTTTTGGTAGTTAAATGATCTTGAATGTGCGCGTGACTAACATTGTCGAGAGTTGTTTGTTGGAGCTGTCCTGCTACTGTCGTTTTAGGGTTTGAAGCGGGGAATTGCCATATTTACGAAGGTACTTGGGGTAATGTACTTTTAGGCAGTCTAGGTGGATGTTGTGAATCTCCCGGTTCTGTTTTTGGTATTCAAGTTTCCTGGAAAGCTCATTTTTCATGAGCTCATTCTGTTTGATCTTGGCCGAAAAATTTTACTGGTTTCTCCAAGGAACCTACTCTACTGGATCAACTCTTTGATAAGAATACCTCGGGAGTTTTAGATGTAATTATCATCCTTATCAGAACATGTAGATGTTGTGGGTCTGCATCTCAAAGCCATTCATGTAGTGATGTAATTCTCATTCTTTCAAGTGGTGATTCTTTCTGGGATGAGTTCTGGGGGATCCTACCACGCATGTGTGCCCCTCTCAGTTGCCCTTCACAGTCAAGTGACTTAATTGGAATGTAGCATAGCCATTTATTTGATATACATTTCTAAATCCCCCTACTTATTGACTTGCCTGATATGAAGCTATATGATATTTTAATTCGGTAGTTGAATCTACATAATTAAAGGAACATGGATACGATCCCTCCAATCAGAGCCCAGTCTTTAAGAGCATTGCCTCTGAGCATGGGTAGCTTGCTGAAATTTGTAAGCAAACAAACTTGTTCCATAAACATGAAGCCTTTATCCTGAGCCATTATCCCCCCTGTACATACCATCTGCATCTAGGTTTGTGTTCTAGAATTCGTGTCCAGAGATTTATAGAGGTGGTGAGTGGATGCGTCAAACCCTCTTTTTTAACTTCAATTCACCCCTTGTAAGCGAAAAAAACTCGTTTGGTCATACAGAAAACAACTCAGATAATATAAAAACCATTTTACATTTGAAAAGAAGAAAGATGAAGCCGGGAGCGTTTCTAGAGTACGCTTTTGCTAACATATGTCGGCCTTCCATATTGTTTCCTGAAGTATCAATTTGATAACTCGAGATCATATGATTTCCTGCTCGTATAAAAGTTTCGCTTCTCTTTGCCTTAAATCTCTTCAATTTTTCCTTTCTTTCAGTTCCTTTTTAGAACGAAGCCTTCATTTTCATTTGCAGCTTACCGTAGCAGCAGAGTTCCATAGCTCTTTTGTCTGCGTGTTTCTTCTCTTACCTTTCTGGCCTTCTTTTTTCCTCTTGTCGAGTCAGGGTTTCTCGTCTGCTTACTTAAAGCTATTTTGTTCCTTCGCATTCTCTGTCCATGTCTAAGCCACCAGCGAAAGAAAACGGAGCACACTAGAAGTCGTCTGGTTTAATGTCCGACAGAAACATGGTTTCAAGGGCACGGAAAGTGTTCACATATAATTCTAGTTTTTCATTGGCTAAAACCCTTTCTAATGACGCCAAAAATCATAATAACGGATTAAATTATCCCAACAGAAACCAAAGCCAGGTCGATACGGTGATTGGGTAGCACACAAATGCGGCGTCTCTAGATCGCAATCATTTCGTGCGGGTCCTGGTGACGCGATGTTCGCCTGAGATTAGCGAAAGACTAGCACGCGTCAAGCTTGGAGCGGACTCTAATGGGGTGTATGTTTGGTTCAACTTTGAAAATGCTACTTGGGAGAATGTAAATACCTTTGGGTGAAAGCTCGTTGGGGAAATGTAAATGGTGTTTGATAAAAATATTTTGTAAAGTTACTTTGGTCAAAATATAGCGTTTGGTGAATTTTTTTTGCAAATGGACTTTGAGAATTATCTTATTTAAAAAAAAAACTATTATCTTATTTTTTAAAAAAAAACTAACCTATCTATTGCTGTAGCCGGCCGCCGATGATGGCCTACGGCCACCGGGGAGATAGAACTAGCGTTGGCAGCCGTCGCCCGAGGTCAGGCAATCCTCGGCGAGCCAGATCTGCTGCCGCTGGCGGTCGCCCTAGGCTAGGCGACCCTTGGCGGGGGTTGCGCGACCCAGGCGGCCTTTGCCTAAGGTTGTGCGACCCAGGCAGCGCGACCTAGGCCGGCGGCGCCTGGGCGGTCACGCAACCTTCGGTGGCCATTGCCTGGGTCGTGCGACCTCGCCGACCTCTCTCTGACGCGATCGAGGCGCCGATCGCCCTCCCTCGCCGAAGAAAATGAACAATGACGCATGAACAGTAGCATTTGGCAAAGGCCGAAAGCCCAAGGCTGGTTCGGACTTGTACTTTGTGCTCGCTAATTTTTGAAAGCGGTTCTATCATTTTTGGTATGCTGAAGTACAGTCGAGTTTCTTACATTTCTTTTTAATCTTATGAACACAAAATGATCTAGTAAAACTGTGGCTACTCCGTGACCCAATTCGTAACTGTGGTTGGGAGATTCTTAGGGTGCGTTTGGTAACGTTTCTACTTCTTTATTTTTCTGTTCTTCTGTTTCCTGGAACAAAAAAAGAACAGAAATCTGTTTGGTAACGCATTTTATTTTTCTATTTCCTGGAATAGAAAAATGGCCAAGAAATAGATTTGGAACAAAAATAAGAAATAGATTTTTTCTATTTCTTTGTTCATAGAAACAAAAAAAGAAATAGAAAGGTCCGGTCCTCAAGCCGCAACCTCAGCTCCTCCTCCATCCTCCATCGTCTGTAGACCGTCTCAAAGCACCGGTCAGGTCCATTCCCGGCAGGAATAAACAAAAATTCATAAAAAAATTTTAAAAAATTAAAAAATTCCAAAAATTCATAAAAATCAGAAAAATTCTTAGAAAATCCATAAAAATCAGGAAAACTAAAAAAACCCATAAAAATTGCAAAATTCTGAAACTAAAAAAATTTAAAAAATTCATAAAAAAGTTTCTGGAAAATAAAAAAGAGACAGATTTTGGGAAAGTAAAAAATTTTAATAAAATTTTCCCCAAAAAAATCAAAAATAAAAAATTCACAAAATGTCTTAGAATAAATTAAAAAATTCTGAAAATTCATAAAAATTAGAAAAATTTCAGAAAAATCCCTAAAAAATTAGAAAATAAAAAAATCAAAAAAATCAAAAAAATTCTCAGAAAATCCATAAAAATAAGAAAAACTCATAAGACCCATAAAAATTTGCAAATTTTCGAAATTGAAAAAATTTAAAAAAATTTCATAAAAAATTTTCTGGAAAATAAAAAGAAACAGATTTAGGGAAAGTAAAAAATGTTAATAAATTTTACCCCAAAAAAATAAAAAAAATTCACGAATGGCTTAGAATACATGTGGCCACCCACTTTGAGTGAAATTTAAATTTTTTTAAGTGCCCAAGCGGTATTTTTTAAGATTCCTTAGTTTAGGGATTAAAACGGGTTTTAAACCCCTAAAAAGGATTAGACAAACCAATAAACCATGTTTATTGGTTTTTTTCACTTATAACTTGTACTTATAGTTAAATAAAAGATAAAGATTTGAATGCAAAAAATTGGGAATAAAATTTTTTTTGGTTGTACCAAACGCATTTCTGTTCTTTTTTTATTTCAGGAATAGAAATTTTGTGCAGTTACCAAACGCATTCTTTTGCTCAAAAACTCATCCAATAAATAAAAATAGAAAAAAATATTTCTAAAAAGAAATTATTTCCAAAAACAGAAATGTTACCAAACGGCTCTTAAGTGCTCGTGAAAGGTCATGTCAAATTTTTACCCCACTAATGACGAAACAAGGAATGGTACATCTTCTCATCGATCTTCATAGTACTTTAGTACCTTGCAATTGATTAGGGGGTAGCGATGATGCGGCGCGACACGAGACCGAGCAAAACTTATCAGCAAGGACGAAGAAGATTCTAGCCAGTTGTCTTCCTCGGGACCCCATTTGGGATGATGCTTGGCGAGCGCATGGGCGTCGTTGTTCAGGACATTGTCTTCTTCTTAAAGTCCGTCAGCTGTGGTCGTGATTTCGACCATGCACGAGAAAAGCCTACTCGAATTGAACGAGCTTGTTGTCCTTAGCGTCTTCGTTCTCACGGGCCATCGCGAGGATTTTATCCCGCATCCTCCAGACGCCACCGCACCGTGCTTCGGGAGCCGGTGTTGCCTGCTCCCATCTCATAGGAATTCGACAAGGTGGGGCCTCCGTAAGGCTCACGGCATGTGAGCCATCCATGCGATTCATGTTTTCACGTGTTGGCAAGAGGCAGGATGTTTGTCCTTTATTTGATAAAGGAAAATGACAGAAGCAGTCACTGAATTTTATTACAATGTGTCATGCGGTCCCTAAACTTTTAATTTGTTCAATATAGTCCTTGAACTTTAATCTAATATGCAATGTAGTCCCTAAATTTTTAATTTGTTCAATATAGTCTTTGAACTTTAACCTAATGTGCAATGTGGTCCCTAAACTTTTCATTTGTTCAATGTGATTCCTGAACTTTTAGTACATATTTAATTTAGTTCATAAATTATAAAAAATATTTAATGTAGTCCTTCCATGAATTCAAGTTTAGGGACTACATAAAACATTTTCATATAATTCAGGGACTACATTGAATATATACAAAAAGTCCATCAATCACATTGAACAAATTAAAAGTTCAGGGACTATATTGAACATTAGGTTAAAGTTCATGGACCACATTATACATTGTGCCAAAGTTCAAGAACTGTTTGTGTCATTATCCCATTTGATAAATATAGTATCGATTGCTTCCCGTGCACAAGAGCCCCAATTCGGTTTTATCGAAGTCAGGTGTGATCCGGGCTCAAGTTCTAATACGAAGACGACGACGACTCGAGACCCTTGCTCACTTTCAGGAGTTCTTGGATCTTGTAAATTACATATTTTTCTGCTTACAAGTACGAATGTGCGAGAGAAAAAAATATATAGTTTCCTGTTCGAAAGTCACTCTTGTGCACCTCGATCCATCGATCTAAATCTTCCGTTATTTCCACGAATTTGTGTCGATATTCGACTCTATCTAGCGGGCAAATTTGAACTTTTGAGCGGATCGTTGTGAGACGATGCCGACTCTTGGATGGGAAAATCCGTGCACGGACCGGGCGCCGATGCAATGAGGTGGCATACACGACCGTGACGCCTACCCCTCGTCTGCTTTCAATCGGTAAATGCTCTAGTTTTCATTACCATTCGATGTACGAGATCCATCGCTTCATCGGACTCCGGTATTCCTCACGGACCTTGTGATGTGTTTTGAGATATACAATGCTCCGAGAATCAATCATCCGCACGAAGCGCGCAATAGCCGACGAAATGCCGGGATCCTCGAGGCCAGTTCATAAAAAAAATTTGCTCGTTAAGTGCGTAATAAATAACCACAACTTATTCGATCAGCCGGGTTCCTATATCCGACTGTCCCGGGAATTTTGCCAAGTCGTTTCGTGAATTAACTTCTACTATTTTATGCGATTCGTTCGCAAAAAACATCTCTGGACGCGAAAGCTTTTCAGATAAATTCTTTATTATTATTATTTCTTAAATATAGAAAAGAGAAATGGGACACGTTAACATTATGTCATCTTATGCGTAAGATTGTACTTTAGGATTAGTTGAGCTGACGTGATCTTTTTCCTTGACTTCGTTGGTAGGAAAGGACATAATAATTAGGAATGAGCATGATTTCGCGTTCCAGCCTGACCTGTGAGAGCCTATAGATTTTAAGTTCCAAAATATGCAGAGTAGATTTCAGATTTCAAAAATTAGGAAATCTGTTTTGATGAGTAGGTTCTAGATTCTAGGTAGGCGGAACTTGAAACCTAAGCAAGGTTTTTGTGTTTTTTCTTGGTTTACATTTTCATGTGATCCTGCGGTATTTCATGGCATTAGATGATGGGTGTATAATCTGAAACTACTAACTTAAGCTTTAATTTTATAACTTGTTAATATTTCATATTTTTCGTGTGCCTAAATATAAGTTGTGATTAGTGGATCACGGTAGTAAGTGGTGGTCATTAAAGGTAATGATTCACTGCAATTATTCAATTAATAATACTGGTGGAACCGAGATAGAACTTGAAATCGACCCTGGAACCCGTGATATGGCAGGTTCCAAGTTCCAAAAAATGAGAAACTTATTCTCATGGGCAATTTCCACCAAGTGGAACATGTAGAGAACATGGAACCACTCACTCCTAGTATCGATTCACGCAATGACTTCTCGGTTTAATTGTATTTATTTGAACCGTAATGCTAGGAAAACTAGTCTTTCGTATTTTCTTTGGTGAATGACAAGCTTGTTTAGTATTGTTGCGTTTATTTTCGTTTTGTTTAACTAAAAATGAAATAAAATAACAAAGAATCTGTTAGACTCTAGAACCTACCCTAGAACCTATTATAGGGTAGGTTTTAGGTTTTAAGTTCTAACGGATAGGTTCCAGATTCCAAAAAATGAGGAACCTATACCCGAGGTAGGTTTCAGACTCTAGATGGAATCTGTAAAAACATCTGAAATCGCTCGTTCCTAATAATAATAATAACGGTAAGAATTGCTTTAGCTATCACTTCCGTCCAACGTTTTCAAATTATAACAAAGACTTGGTGTGCATTCACGCTATCCATACTTGCTTAGGGTTCCTGTTTCTAGTCAAGAAATATCGGAATAATCTCGTATAATCTCGTACTCGCTTGATATCTCAACCTTTCGTTTCGCTTTCGAGTATATGGATATTGGACAGCTTATGTTATTTAAAACCATGCATGGGCGGGCTGCCCCTTTTTTTAAGGAAGGGCTCTTTAAAAAATTGGGGAACTTTCCTTTTTTGTTTTTGGAAAGAGATTAGGACAATCTCTTATTTTGACGGATCAGTCGGTAATAACATTTTATTTTCACCAAATAAGTTATCCCAAACGGGATGATTAATCTAGTTAATGGAAAAATCACCAAAAAAGTCTTTGATGTATTGTATCGGATGCCAATTCAGCTCTAAACCTGGCCAATCTATTCTTAAAACTTTCAATTTGGTCAATTGAGTCCTAAGCCTTTTTTTAAACGATTGGTCAATGTAGTCCTTCTAGCCAAATTTGGCTATTCATTGCTGTCATGAACACTGGTCGTCCTACGTGGCATGGCCGGCACTAAAGTGAACAATTTTTTTTCTCATTTTTTTAAAATTTTTGTCATTTTTCAATTTTTAATTTTATTTCTTTTCTTTTTCTTTTGATTCTTTTTTATTTCCTTCTTCCTCTGTCGGTGAGCTTGACCCTTGTCGGCCATGACGACCAGCGGACGAAGAAGGAAAAAAATAAAAAATAAATAAAAGAAAAAATTCCAAAATTTATGACAATTAAAAAATACAAAAAATCATTCACGTTATAGTGCTGGCCATGCCATGTAAGAGGGCCGGCGTCCATGTCAGCAATTATCGGCCAAAATTCGCTAGAAAGACTGCATTGGTAAATCGTCAAAAGGTTTATGACGATATTGATAAAATCGAAAGGTTTAGGATTGAATTGGTATCCGTACAATAAATTTATGATTTTTTTTTATAATTATCCCTCTCATTAATTAGCAGATGTATTCGTTTTTGGTTGAAGCTAAGTTACTGGAAGCAAAACATTGCCCCTCACGCATCAAGCAAAGCAAGTAACTGGGTCGTGTAGGTTCCTTCTGGGATCCGCACGTCCATGCACGAGAGAAGTGTCTCCTAGATTCAAGGGGAAGTAATCAAGGCGAAACACACGCGTATGCACAACACTAAGTTCATACTATCAGAATCACATGAACCCCAACAAGAGAAAGATGATTAAATAAAAGACAACCCACCTCGGGACCCGAAAAAACACTTTTATTCAAATGCATAAGAGAGAAACTCCGCCACCTAAGGACGAGCGAAAGAGTTACAGCGCATTCATCATAGAAGACCATGTGGCGACCCATCACGAGCCTGAAGTACTTTAAGAAAATATGATGACAACGTCGGATTCTCGTAGTGGAAAAGCTTTCGAGTAAAGGCTTTAAGATGCGTACGCGCTAGCGGAGAGCCTTGGGGTGACGATGGCCGACAAGGGCACGGCCTTTTGCAAGGCCAGACCAAACGCCTCGTCCATGTTCAGGTCATTGACACCGCCCGGCAACTTCCAATCGAACGAGTGCACCAGCGTCCCCAGTATGTACTCGACCAGCACGATCCCCATCCTCGTCCCGGCGCAGATCCTCCGCCCTGCCCCGAATGGGATCAGCTCGAAGTCGTTCCCACGCGGGTCGATCCTCGCGTTCCTCCCGCTCAGGAACCGCTCCGGGGTGAAGTCTAGAGGATTCTCCCACACGTCCGGGTCCCGCCCGATCGCCCATATGTTCACGCTGAGCCTCGAGTTCTTGGGGATGTAGTAGCCGTTCACTTGGCACGCCTCGGTCGAGACTCTCGGTAGGTTTAACGGTGTCGATGGATGTTTTCGGAAGCCCTCCTTGCATATGGCCTGCAAGTACGGGAGCTTCGCGAGGTCGGATTCCTGGAGGCGTCTGTGCCGCCCGATGACTCGGTCCATCTCTTCGTGGGCCCGCTTGAGGATGCTAGGGTTCTTCAACATCTCGGCCAACGACCACTCGATCACGCTTGACGAAGTATCGGTGCCCGCAGTGAACAAATTCTAGAAAAAGACGTAACGAGATCAGTACTAAACAGTGTCACAAGTTGATGAAGAAGCCTAGAATAAACATAATAGATTTTGTTAAATTCACTTGAGACGTGTGTGTGTGTGTGTGTGTGTACCAAGAGAAGGGCCTTGATGTTGGTCAAAGTAAGCTTCTCGGCCCCGGGGTTATCTCGGTTGGCCATGACAACATCGAGAAAATCCGGGTTTCCTTTACGCTCGTGAGCAGTTGCCGAGTGTTGCTCGATCATCTTCGTCAACAGCACGTCGAATTTCTTGTGCAAGCGCTTCATTCCGCCTTCAATCCCTTGTAAGTCCATCCACGCAATTGACGGGATGAAGTCGCCGATGTTAAAGTAGCCTACAATTAAGGGAGTAAGGTAACCTCTGTGAGCGTATCATAGATTCAAGCATTAACAACTCGCGCGATAGCTAAGCGAATTCGTGTTTTTGTTTCGAATGTTTGTTGAATGCTATACCTGCGCTTGTCATCAGCTCTACCACCATGTCCTTGAATTCGTTAGACTCGGAGCCCTTCGTCACGAACACCCGTCGGCTCAAAATGACTTGCCCTATCATGTTCGCCATGGCATAGGTCAACATCTCCGGCACCACCACCGGCTCGCCTCGCTTGCTGCACTCGCACATGGCTTGAAGCATGTACCCTAGCTCGGCCGACCGGACGTGAGCCCAGTCCTCGAGGGCCTTCCCTCCGAGCATGTGCAAATTACTCAGCTTCCTAAGCAACTTCCACCTCGAGCCATAGTCGGCGAAGACCATGTCCTGCGCGTCATAGGCCAAGTGGGTTGCCCCCGCGTTCGGAGGCCTGTTGGAGAAGTTGATGTCTAGGGTCTTCAAGAAAGCCCGGGCGGCGTCGGGAGTCGACGCCACGACCATGTCGCACGTGCCCATTTTCAGGTACATCACCGGCCCGTACTTCTTGGCCATCTTCGCCAGCGCTACGTGGGGCATGTTCCCCAAGAGAGGGAGGGCGCCGATGATCGGCCACCCTGTCGGCCCCGGTGGGAGCTTACGGGAGGTCAAGCGAAGTAGGAGGGATTTGACGAAGAATCGGGTGATGAGGAAGATGAGAGTCGCTGCGGCGATCTCTCGAACAAGGACTCTGTCGACGGGAATCATCATCTCTGTGTTGCCAGGGTAGGGATTTGACCCACTATTTGTGAACGGACACTTTCTTGGGTGCGTCGTACGCCGCTTGTTATATAGACGGATGAAAACGTATAAGAAGTAGAATCTGGGTAGGTTGCATGCGCCCTGAGCACGAGATGTCTCACCAAACCAGAGAGTCTCAATTATGTAGAGAAGGCTTTGAAGGACACAAGTGTTTTCACCGTGAGCTCTTGGAGATCTACCGTTCTCCTTGAAGAATTTTGGGAATAGATCGGCACATAATATCAAATGATATCAATGTCGGGGATAGACGGGATTCACGTGATATGATGTTGAGCAGGGCGTAGATATTCATGAAATGTACAATGCAGCATCTGGTGCATCGTTCCGACAACTTTTCCCCACCTGAAATGACGAAGAGAAACGGCCGTTGGCATTGTTTATCATTTGTCAGTCCGTGAATAGTGTACCATCATCGTAAGCGTAACGAGTGGAATGCACGTCCATTTGTTAAAGTTTACACGCGCACGGTGTGAAGAAAATCACGACGGAAAGAAGATTTCAAAGCCCGACAGGTATCCACCTGTGTACCCAGACTTTATTAGAGCGCGACAGTTTTTAAGTCACGAATGATAAGTGTAACGGTATACTGTGAGCCACAAATTATTAAAAAGGTGGACCCTATAAAAATTTATGATTATTCGTTATTTATTTTTTGTGATTTAGAATCCGCTGTTAATCTTACGGTAAATTAAGAATCGTTATTTAATTATTTCTCTATCTTTGCACACGCGAGCGAAAACTTTAGTCTATCAACAGAATGAATTTCTTATCCGGGCATCAATCTTTTTCATGTAATGACTAATTCCGCGGCAGTGCACCGAATGAAAGTAAGGCGCGCTTTCGCGAAAGCCCTCGCGGAGGGAACACTTCATCTACTATTCTCGATCTGATCTGAAGCGCATTTGAGTTTATGCTGGTGTTAGAATAGACAGGGATAAAATAATGCGCGGCAATGACAAGACGGAGAAGTAATCAACAATTCCGCCGTGCAACTTGCTTATCACAAAACAGATAAAAGGAAAAGAAAAGGAGTGATTCGCAAAGATTTAAGAAATGACCCGGCAAAGACTTTTGAGCTGTGACCAAGATTCTTGCTTATTCGAATGAATATTTAAATCTTATAACTCGACTAATCTAATCCCATGGACACGGACGAATCATCCCGTTCCCACGAATCGGTTGCCACGTGTCATCATAGCGCCATTTGTTAATTACTGACGATTGTATAAACGAAAATGACTAACACATAATCGCGAGAAGCTACAGTTTGTACTTTGTGCTATGGCTGCCGTGCCCGAGATGCATTCGTTCATGTGGTTTGCCTGGTTCACGCGTTTTGTATGGTCTAACAAGTAATCATGCCGCTAGGGTGATGATCTAGAGAGACCGTAGTGCACCTGCCAAGTGCGCTTAAACCCCAATCCAATTTTAATTAGACTTTTTTGTACCGAGAGAAAAATCTCAGTGGACCTCATGAAAGGTTTTGTAGAGGTGTTTGCGGCGAAATATCTTTCGCCAAACCGAAAGTCATTTTTTGGTTTTTTAATTAAAGAAGACGGATTTTGTGGTGACTTCGGATAAGAGATATCACAGGTAAATGAAGAAATCAACTACTCTACTTCAAACAGAACTATACAAGCATAAATCGTGCCCGAATTTAATTGACAACGGGGCTTGGGAAGTACCGTCACTACAATGGAACCGAACGTAAATAAATTATACCGAAATTTAATCGACGATAAAGCTTGAAAAAGGGTAGATGCTATGCCAGAATATAATCGACGATGTGAATTTGGAAACTAGAGATAAGAACATGTCGGAATTTAATCGACGACGCGAGTCTGGAAGATAAAAGTACAAGACAGGAAAGTAAAAATAACTGGAAAATAGTAAATTTATTTGATCTGTACACGGAGGGAAGGGGGAGGGCTTCTAGTAGATGATCGGTAGCATTTATAGTGGTTGTACCATAACTCTCCAAAGCGGTTTTCTAGCGATTGTTCTCATGTTCCTCTATCTCTTAAAGTTCTGTGCCCATATTCTCACGATGCCATGATCTTTTCCTCGAATAGTTATTCCTTTAAAAATGTGTTCCTATTGCTCCACGACGTCAATTACTTTGTTTTTTTCAACAACTTCCCTCCTGCAATTGCAACTGGATACTCGCTAACTTTCTCTTGATGCCCCGGTAGCTCGCCAATCTCATTTATTGATATCTTTGTCGATCATCATTAGCCATACGTCACCGTATATCGATAACTGTCGTATTTCATAAACACCTCAAAGGTTTTAAATGATCAATCAAGATTGGCTCTTCTGTAATCCAACGGCCACCATTTCGGCGAGATGATGGCCGTTTGAGGTGTTAACCAGTTGATCACTCGATGTGCATTTCCCATCTGTTTTGGGACTTGGGATGTCACATGCTTACCCACTTAAAAGAATTAACGTCCGCGTCAGTGTCAGCCCGTATTATCTAGCAACAATCCCAGAATAGAGTGTAATATCACGTGTAAAATGCACCTCCATTTTTCAAAGTTTACACGGCTAGCCTCACAAAAATCTAATTTATATATATAATATCTTTTTCGTTTTTATCGGGCCTTCAAATGTTAGAAAGCACATCTTGTGAGGAAGTTGCTTTCACGGCTTTTATTTGGTACGCCGATAGTATAAAGATAATCGTGACCGAAAGAAGATTCGAGCGCCGAGGCGCATTCACCGGCGTATATTATCTTTCCACGCATGCAATCATGGAACGAAACCTCTCGTAATCTCGTTCGTCTAATGATTTTTCTGCACTGGCATGGGTGCCGAATTACAAGCCAATTGGACGTCGCTATCATGACACGGACGGAGCCCCACTACGGTAAAACTTCACCTACCATTCTCGCTCTGATCTAAACCGCTTTTGTCTCGCGTAGTAAAAATAAGTGGCCGGTTGATTTAGCTGAGCACATGATACTTTCGAAATTAAATTAAAGTGTCAGAAAAATTATAAATTTATTATATTTATGTCAATTCAGTCACGAACTTTTTATCTTTATGTCAGTTCGGTCTTTTTAGCTAATTTTGACCTAATTTTATTGACGTGGACACCGACCGACTTACACGGTACCCCCGGCGATGACACTGACAACTTGTAAGAATATTTTAACAGTTTTTTTAATTTTTTATTTAAAAAAAATATTTTCTTTTCTTTCCTTTTTTTCTTCCTCCAACCGGCCACTGGTGGGGCTCTCACTCGACAGCTATAGCGACGGTGAGTCTCGTCCTCACCGGTGGCCGGGAGGTTGCGTCCTCTGGTGAGGTCGAGCCTCACCTATGGCCGGCGAGGCTCGACCCTCGCTAGATCTGGCGAGGGTAAGCCCCGCTAGCCCAGCGCAACGTTGCCCTTGCGGCCATCCGACAAGGTTGAGTGGTTGCGAGGGCGGCCTCACATTAGGTTGGTGAGGGCTTAAGCCGTCACCAGTGGCCACGAGGTTGCGGGCAAGCCGTCACCATGGCTAGCGAGGGCAACCCTCGCCAGTGGCCAGCGGGGCTCACCAAATCCGGCGAGGTTGTGCCTCGTCCAGTTGCTGGTGAGGGCTCGAGCCTTCGCTAATGGCCGTGAGGTCGCGGGTGAGTCTTGCCAGTGGCAGGTGGGGCTTGCTAGCCCTGGCCTCCAGCCGAGCGATCGTCGACTGGCTGGAGGAAGAAAAAAGGGAAAGAAAAAAGAAAGAAAAGAAAAGAAAAATTTTAAAAATCGAAAAATATTAAAATATTATTAAAAGTTGTCTACTTCATTGCCAGCAATGCCACGTAAGCAGGTCAGCGTCCACGTCAGCAAACACCTCAGAGGTTTTCAATGATCAATCAAGATTGGTTCATTCATAATGCAACGGCGATCATTAATAGAACTGCCTGGCTAAATGGTGACCATTTGAGGTGGGTGTTAACTTATTAATCACTCTATAGGGAATTTCCCAACTGTTATGGGGGCTTGCAATGTCACAGGCTCGCCTACTCAAAGAATTGACGACCTCGTTAGTGTCAGCCCGTATCGTCCAGCAGCCATCCCCTCACCCAATGTGTCGGTTCTTTGAATTCTATGCAGCTATGACTAAATATCCCAAAAATGAGATTGATGAAGCAGTGAGTAGAAATACATCATCAACGAGGGAATATATCTTAGCAAAGCAAAGCTTTTGATTCGGTGCTTCGTCATCACGGAAAAAATCGCGAGCTTTGAGAACACAGTGACGCTTGATCCGAAGTAAGCTTTTGTGCTGCATGTGCAGTTGGATGCAGTGTGATGTGCAGCGAGAGGAGCTTTTGAATTGACAAAGCCAAATCCCACTTGGAGAGACTCGCCAGATTCGCATTCTTTTATAAAAATCAGGTCAAATGTGTCGGGCTTCAAACATTCACTGTCGGACGGCCGAAACCTAGCAGTAGTCCACAATCTACTGGCTGTTTGTTATAGCCTCTCTCCGAAGATAGGACACGTAAACATCTCGATGGAGCCAAAGCAAGCAAAAAAAAAAGGCCAACCGCTTTTCTCCTGGACGGCCGATTGTTGGAGTTAGTTGACGGAACATGCATGCAAGTGTCCATCTACCGGCAACCTCTATGGTTAATAGCCTCTGCCCGTCTCTAACGCGAGACCGCGATCGATGATGCATCGGATCAGATGGGGAGGACCAGCTCGAATTGCTGATGTGGGCCCCCGTGGTACCGACCCGACCATTATTTCAGTTGTCCGCACAAGGGCCAGGCTGTCTCAAACGCTCCCTCTTTCAGCCATCTTCTTGCTCATTGCGCCATTACTGAACTTGAAACCAAAGTTTGTAGCTCCTTTAAGCTCTGCCTGACAAATCCCACAACTTGTAGTGAAGATCAGTCGCTCATTATTTTAGATAGTGCCCCATGTATTGGCTTAGAGGGTTTTGTATCATTTGATCGGTTGGTCATACGATCCCGCGTGATATGCATCCCAATCAACTTCATATTTAAATTTTAAAAGATTCTCGTTTACGTGTAGTTAGCTTATTTTTCACCGGCGTCACTGCTAGCCACTCGTTGTATCCAGTATACAAACAATTTTTCCTACCTTACAAGTGAACCTTAAAAATTTGGGACAAAACTCTTGGAGAATCACAAGGATGAGAATGTACAGCTTTGAATCAGAAACTCCCCTAACAACGAGAATGTACAGCTTTGAATCAGAAACTCCTCACCCAACGTATTTTCTGTTGAGCCCACAACTAGCCAACCTGTATGCTCTTCTTCCCTTTAAGCCAATGATGTGTACATGTATTTGATGTGGGCTAACAGTGTCATCTAGAGGGGATGAATAGTTGATTTCAATAAACTTGACAAAAAATGCAGAATGAAAAGCGTTAAATGTGATATAAGCGTGACTGGGTAAAACAAACTGTTAATATAAGCAGGTTCTGGTTATATCAAACAATGCAGTGCTCTTCTATCAAGTAATAAATGAATATAAGCAAAAGAGACAGAGAACGATGCACCCGGAACTTTATAGTGGTTTTAATTGGTGTAAGCCTACGTTCACTCTCCCAGATTAACAGCCTACTAGCTAGATTTTACTAGAAATCTTTTTGAAGTTACAGTAGATCGTGCCGCTTATACTCAAGCACTTCTACTCAAAGTTAGTGTTGCTTATACGCAAATTGATAGATCTCACTATCTCATACCTAAGCACAAACTATAACACTGCCAACATTTCTCGAAATATTACTAATTTAATGCTCTTAGAAAACAATGTAAAGATGTAAAGCTCTCTCTAACTTGGATTAAATATATATAACATGTATACATCGTCAGTTTAAAAAAAATTGCACTTGTAATTTTAGAAAGGAAATATCAACTTGCTTATGAAATTAAACTACGTGCTAAAAATAAATATCGTATATGTACATTGAGAGAGAGAGAGAGAGAGAGAGAGAGAGAGAGAGAGAGAGAGAGAGAGAGAGAGAGAGAGAGAGAGTACAAATTGTACATTGAGTGAGGATAACTCTAGCAAAATTTTGTTGGAAATTCAACGTAATTCTTGACCAGAAAAATGGTTTGGCTCTAGCATTATTGAATATTTCTTTGCTTTATTTATTTTTGTCCTTTATGTTATTGTTTCCTTTTGTGTAAATGGCAAATGCAGTAAACTATGAAGCTCTTTAGGGGAAAAAGAGAAGCAATTAACGTCTTGACCAATTTACAATTACTCGGTCAATTTTATGTGGGTCAAACCTTCAAAAAAAGTACTCGAAATAACCATTCACGGAAGGTTTATATGGTCCCTTGAGGGATTGATCTACCGTCGTAAAAACATCATACTCGAGTTGTAACGACTTCACTTCGGGGGTTATTGATACGGTGTCCCAGGCGCGTTGCCGATCCAGTTCTTGTTCTTTTCATCTTGTTATTATGAGCATGCGAAAGTGTGCACAACAACAAACACTCAGACAACACAACAAACAAGCAGTCAAGAAAACACCATACATAACACATGACTTCCATATTACCTCAGTACATTTATAAGTGCCTTTTTTTTACGGGCACTTCTTGTTTACATTATCCTTCTATCCAAAAACGTAAGCCGGGGGATTCCTATCTCCTCTAGCATGGCTGCAACTCCAAAATTGGTACACTGTGATGAAGAGGAGGTGAGACGTCCATACCTACAAGTCTGAAAAGACAACGGAGTGAGTCAAAGACTTGGTGAGTAAAATCACTAATCCTAAATTAGGAGGACATCTCGTCGTTAAACTTAGCATGTGAACATCACTTGCACCACAACATCAATGGCAGATCAATAGCAATATTATTGTTGTGCCTCGACTATATGCATGTGATCAATTCCAACTTACTGTCAAGGTATGATTTACCTGCGGCTTATTAATAAACTTAATAACAACACACATCAACATGCATCAAAGGTTCAGTAACCGTCTCACACGATTCTTCCCACACTTTCAAGGGCTTCTAGCCTCAGGCTGGGTATCTGGAATCCACTAGGCATCTCATACTCTCAGGGGCTTCCAGCTTCAAGCTGGGCGTCTGGAATCCACCAGGCATCCCATACTTTCAGGGGCTTCCAGCTTCAAGCTGGACATCGGAAATCCACCGGACAACGTCACCAAAATCCATTAACGATAGCTATTTCCATTGGATTCTTGTTTTTGTTTCTTAGCCAATGCGAACAAAGCCCAAAGGCATGCTCATATAGGTGTGTACTTGTGTCATGACCTATAATATCACCGCTAAACTGATGAACCGAGCGTGACATGTGACTCGTGGCTTGAGCCGACACGCATTGATGTCGGTCCAAAGTCGAACAAGGCTTGAATCGACATGCCTCAATGCCGATCTAGTGCCAAGCAAGACCCGAACCATTAAGCCTCAACGCTGATTCCCATAACAGAATGAGACTCATTCGTGACCCGGGCCATGTTCATCCTCATGAATGCAAGACATAAGCAAACCATACAAAAGCATTCCTCATCATACATACGACAAAGTACGGATGAGCATATGTCCAAATTCAATAACGCAGCATATTGTCCTAGCTAAGGGTTAGCAATTTCACTTACTATTTGACAGAGTGGCGACCAATGGCCGAGTGGTGGCTAAATGGTGAAGGCGAACGGCAAGCAAAGCCAAGAAGTAGAGGCGCAAGAGGAAAGGAGAAGAAGAAGTGAGCCAAGGATGGTGAGAATGAAGGGGATGGTGCCTTATTTATAAGCCTTTCCCTCGTTAAATGCCCTAACAAGTGGTCCGATGAGCTTTCTTAAAGTGGCTTGGCTATCTTGGTTATGTGGCACCCTAAGGTCCTAGAAAATGATTAAGAATCCTTGATATATTTTTCCTATTAGTCCACTTAGCTAATGAGTCATCAAATAATGATGACTTAGCCAAACTTGTGCTCCAAGCCAAATTTCATAGCAATGATTATCAAATCTCTTCTTGGCCATCTAAGAGGGTGATTCATCTTTTTCATTAAATGCCCGCATTGATTGCCTAAGGTAACTTGTCGCCTAAGTTGCCACCTAATTGCTTGTCACCCAAGTTCCTTGCCACCTAAGTTAGCGAGTCACCATCTTCATTTAATGACTAACATCCAAGGAACATTATGTGAGCATGAGAGAGAAGTCGATGTAAGCGCCTACATCATTGGGCGAGAGTTTCTCGTGTTCATCCATGATCGACTACCTTATTCAGACTTAGATTCATGGCTAATTTGCGACCGGGTGTAGCTAGACATGGCCGAGCCTGATCGACATGGCTGGGTCCACTGGTTGAAACTGGACAAGCGCAGGGTTGGGTCCAGGGTCAAAACTGGCCACGCGTAGGGTTGGATCCATGGTCGGAACTAATCGTGCGCACGATTGGATTCGTGGCCGGTCCATAATCTCTCACAAACGATCTAAGGCCTGGTTCGTGACCAAGCCATGGTTGAGCATAACCAATCCATGGTCAACCCTCGGTTAACATATAATCGCGTGGAATCGATCGATTTGCAACCGACACATGGTCGCACGGAATCGGTCCATGGTCGCCCACAACCAATGCATGACCAAGCGGAATCACCCACGGCCGATGCATGATTGCGCGGAATCGATCCATGACCATCCGTCGATCAATCTGTGATAGTGCGTGATCATCCCATGACCGACCCTCATGGTCGAGTTTCCGATCCACGACCGAATAGCTTTGGTCAACTTACGTTATCAGTGGATCGATTCATTGCCGTTCCCTTGGCCGACTCATAACTGATCCTTTAATTGGACCATAGTTGGTCCTCAGTCGCCCTTTCCGATCGGGTCAATCAGTTCATGGCCAATTGTTGGATTGGTCCATAGCCGATCCCCACTATTGACATACTGATTTCTTGGCCGTTTCCCACAATCGATACAGGGATCAAAACCGTGAATGTTACACAAGTGTCATTTGTTGTACCTCCTATAGAAAACATTGTATTTCATAAACACCTCAAAGGTTTCAATGATCAATCAAGATTGATTCTTTTGTAATCCAACGATCACCATCCCGGTGAGATGATGACCATTTGGCGAAGGGGTCAGCTAATTAATCACTCAACAATGCATTCCCAACTATTTTGGGACTTGGAACATTACAGACCCGCCGCCCACTTAAAGAACCGACGTCCTCGTCAATCTCGACCCATATCACCTAGCAACAATCCTTGAATAGAGTGTAATATCAACGTAAACGTATGTGTGAAATGCGCCTCCATTTATCAAATTTTAGACAGGTTGCTTCTCAAAAATCAAGTACTTCACATATATATACACATACACAATCGTGCTTTTTTCTTTTTTTTATCGGAACTTGTTAATAACTATTCCAGAAACTAGTTAAGTTTATCAAAACTAGAAATAACATGGTCGAGAGGCGTTCAAATATCTTTTTTTTGGTCGCAGAGGTCTTCAAATTTTAGAAAGCACGTACTTTAAGGAAGTTACTTTTACGCCTTGTACTTGGTACGCTGATAGTATAAAGAAAATCATGATCAAAAGAAAATTGAAGCCCCGACACGTGTCCACCAGTGTATAATATTTTTCCACACATGGAATCAGGAATGAAAATTCTCTTCCATTAATAAAATGAATTTTTTCATGGACGCTTCAATGTTATTCGTGCAATGATTTTCTTACATGGCATTTCACCATCATAAAAAAAAGGATTAATACCACGAAATACTTCAAACTGATATATTCGTAACAAATTTATCTCAAACTAGTTTTTTGATCACGAAAAACCCTAAACTGGTATACTATGACAATTTTACCTTTAGTTAGTTTCCGTTAAATTTTACTGTCAAATTTTTTAGTTGGATGACACATGGCAGTTGACGAGTTTACCAGTTTGGGATTTTACGCTCCGTTTGTCACGTGTGTACCATTTTATGATTTTTCGTTATATTAATCTAATTTGAAGAAGGGTAAATTTGTCACAAATATACCAGTTTAGGATTTTGGGTGGTTAAAAAATTAATTTAGGGTAAATATATCATAGGTGTATCAGTTTAAAAATTTTTATGATTAAAAAATTAATTTAAAATAAATTTATTACGAATATATTAATTTGAAATTTTTCATGGTATTATCTGTAAAAACAAAAAGCGTTCTCACGAAGGGAAAACTTCATCTGCCATTCTCGCTGTGATCTGAAGCGCTTTTGACTTTATGTACTGCAGAGTGAATAGGGATAATAAATATTAGCGACAATAACAGGACAAAGAAGTGGCCGGTTGATTTAGCTGACTTTATGTAGTGCAGAATGATAAGGTATAAGTATTAGCGACAATGACAAGACAAAAGAAGTGGCCGGTTGATTTAGCTGAGCACAGGATTGAGATGGCGATTTAGTTTATATTTCTTCACTAATTCCACTTTACAACTTGCTTATTACAAAACAATAATTTCATTAGTTAGATAGGAAGCCTTGTCGTTGACTCTTCACCGATGTGATTACTACAGCGCCACGTGTTCATTACTAACGATTGTATAAGCGAAAACTACTTAACCTAATCACGATTTGCCACTGTTTGCACTGTGACTGTTGTGCCTGAGATGAATTCGTGTGGTTTGCCTCGGTCGTGCGTTTTATATGGTCTGACAAGTAATCATATCATTAGTGTGATGGCTTAGAGAGACCGCAATGCAAGGGACCTGATGGGGAGTTTTGCATAAACCCTAATCCGATCTTAATTAGATTTTTTTGTACTAAGAGAAAAATCTCAGGGGACCTTATGGGAAGTTTTGCCGAGGATACAAAAATAAATAAATAAACAGATCAGCTTTTTGGGTCATTCCCGAGACTTCAATTAACCTAACTATTTAATTTTTCGAGTTCATTAGAAAATTAGCACTTGAGGATAATATACATCGTCATTCTGAAAAAAAAAAAAAGATTTGCACTTGTAATTTCAGAAAGGAAATATCAACCTGTCTATGGAATTAAATTACGTCCTAAGAATAAAAATCGTACAATGTACGTTGAAGGAGAGAGAGTACAAATTGTTCATTGATTGAGGATAACTCTAGCAAGATTTTGTTGGAAATTCAATGTAATACTTGACCAGAACAATGGTTTAGCTATCTTCACCCAAAAAAAAAAAACAATGGTTTAGCTAGCGTTATTGAATATTTCTTTGCTTCATTTGTTTTATTTTTCTGCCTTTTATTTGATTGTTTCCTTTTGTGTAAATGGCAAACGCAGTAAACCCTTAAAAAGAGTATCCGAAGTTACCACACACGAAGGGTTTCTATGATCCCTTGAGGGACCGATATGTTGTCCTAAAAACGTCGTACTCAAATGCAATTTATCTTACCCCATATAGAAAATGTCGTATTTCGCAAACACCTCAAAGGTTTTCAATAATCAATCAAGATTGGTTCATTCATAATGCAGCGGTCATCATTTGTAGAAGTACCCGGCGAGACGGTGACCATTTGAGGTAAGTGTTTAACTTATTGATCACTCTATAGGGCATTTTCCAACTGTTCTGGGGCTTGCAATGTCACAGACTCGCCTACTTAAAAAACCGACGACCCCGTTAGTGTCGGCTTGTATCGCCCGGCAACCGTCCCCTTATGCGATGTGTCGGTTCTTTGAGCTCTATGCAGCTATGACTACATATCCCGAAAATTAAATTGATGAAGCAGTGGGCAGAAATATACCAGTGAGGCAAGATATCTTCGCAAAGGCAAAGCGTTTGGATTGACAAGCCAATCAGGTCCAGCATGTGCCGGGCGTCGAATCTCGGACGTGACCTGAAGCTTTAGATTATTCAACGGAGGACGACAGGTAACGTAACAAGAGTCCCACGATCTATTGGCTGTTTTCCTAGTGCCTCTCTCCATCCTTGCGTTGCATGTGATAGATTATCGTAACGATATCGTGATATCCGAAGAGAGGACACACGATGGCGTCTCGACTCGATGGAGCCCAAGCGAAAAGAGCCGACCGCTTTCTCCTGGACAGCCGACGGTCGGAGTTAGTTGACGGAACACGCACGCGCGTGTCCATCTACCACCGTCCTCCACCACGATTCTCGGCGTGCTTTGCGAATGGCCTCTGCCCGTCTCAAACGCGAGACCGCGATCGATGATGGATCGGACCAGATGGGGAAAAGTCAGCTATTGAAATGATGATGCGACGGCCCGTCGTACGGGCCCTACTGCATTATTTCAGTGACCCGCGCATTAACCCAAGGCTGTCTCAAACCTTCCCTCTTTCAGTCGTCTTCTTGTTCATTGCGCCATTACGGAACTTGAAACCAGAGTTTGTAGCTCCTTTAAGTTCTGCCCAACAAATTCTCTCAACTTGCAGTGAAGACCGGCCTCACATTTTAGATAGTGTTCCATGAATTAGCTATGAGGGTTTTCTATAGTTTGACCGTTTCGGTCGTTCGGCCCCACATGATATGCCTCCCAATCAACTTCATATTTGAATTTGAAAAGGTTCTCATTTGCGTGCACTTAGCTTATTTTTCACCCGCGTCACAGCCAACCGCGCGTTGCATCTAGCATACGAACAATCTCTCCTAACTTGCAAGCGAACCTTAAAAATGTTGGATAAAACTCTTGGAGAATAACAAAGGATGAGAATGTACAGCTTTTACTCAGAAACTCCCCTGACAACGTGTTTATTGCTGAGCCCGCATCTAGCCACCATGTATCCTCCCAAGTTCTCCCCTTTAAAGCAGTGATGTGTACGTGCAACGCCCTGTATTATCAAAATGTCAGCTTTAATGGTCCACGAACTACTCCAGCTGAAACAAAAAGATACATTAGGGTTCATAAGGATGAGATTTTTGTTCTTTTTTCATTACGTTTTTCCAAAGTTACATCGTCAGACGAATACATCGCATTGCTTCTTCAGATTCTCTTCTGGATTCCCCTTTATCATCATTGCAACAAACTCGTCGTAATTGATTCGGCCATCCTGTAAGAATTGCATGTCGTAAGTACTCAAACAGAGAGCGATCGAGAGTTTTTGCATAGTCAATGCAACGATCAATGTGTTTGTTGCGACTTACATTGTCGGCATCGACTTCCGATATGATTTCTTTGATGTCCCTTCCGTCGTGCATGCCGTATTCTCGAAGAGCTTGTTCAAGTTCCCCTGTTGTAATATACCTGTACGCATCATCACTAAAAGAGTTGAACTATAATCTGCGAGATTATAACCTTCTATAACTTTTGCTGCATCCAAAAGCAACATTCAATGCTTGATCTATAAAACATACAAGATACAAATGTTTTTCATTGGTTCTATAAAAGACTTAGCAGTAGTTTTTTGTGGGTTTCACTCACTTAAACTTACACATAGCAATGAGCCTCTTCTGTTCTTGTGGTTGGACAATGAAATGCACTTATATAAACCTTAGTACGACTCATACCCGCTATTGTCTTTATCGAAAAACTGGAAGGCCGTGTAAAGATGCTCTTCTCTGTCCATCCGGTTCATGTGCATCGTTGCTGTAATAAACTCATCGTAGTTTATGGTTCCATCACCATCAGCATCGGCCTTCATCCAAAGAAACAGAAAAACAGAGAGAAGGTATTAGCATGTTTATGCATGCGAACATGTATTCCGGTTGCATGAATAATTGTAGCCCCCATATGCGACGTGATTAGTCTCCATGGATGCCGAAATATTGACAACTAAAAGAGAGTTGACTTACAGCTTCCATCAATTGTTTAACTTCGTACTCCGACAGCTTTGTCCCTTGCTTCAAGAGCCCTTGCTTCGACTCATCTAGTGTTATTGTACCGCTATTGTCGGTATCCATGCCCTTGAACATCTCCTTCAATCCTCTTATCTCTTCCTCTGAAAGACATCCAGCGATGACCTATTGTGTTGCATTTAGAGAATCTAAGGATCAGTACTAGCAGAAACATCTAGCCACTCAATTTGGTAATTTGGCACCCTCTTTCCGTCAATCACTCAATTTGTACCCGAAGTGCTACTTTCTTGAATTGTCCATCGCTCTGAATTGTTTGAGGCGATCCAACACCGCATTGTCGAGAGGGATATCGGGTGCTTCTCCATCCTCCTTAATCCATGGGTGATCTATTAAAATGTTTGGCGATTCCTCAGAATATAATGTCATTAGAACAAGACAGTGTCGAAATATTTCTAACCATGATTCTTGGAGTTGCAGCGTATATAAACTTACTGAAAATCAAAACATTCCTTCGCAAAAATACTTACTAAGAACTTCAAAAGCCGTTAGCCGCTGCTCAGGGTCGGAGTTCAACATCTTGCGGATGAGATCTTTTGCCCCCGGCGAGATCGATGGCCATGGATCACTGCTAAAATCAATGTGGCCACGTAAGATCGCATTGAAAATCCCGGTTTCTGACTCTGTTCATGCAAGGCATCTCATTTTAAGTATCATAACGAGAAATTCTTATTCCTAGAACTGATTGCCGACTCAGTCGGACAGTCTTGAAATTAATTAGTTTAAGATGTGAAATGAACAAAAAGAACTGGAAACAATGGAAATTGACAATGGCCATCTTTACCTGCCCAAAAAGGGGGAACTCCACAAAGAATAATATATAGCATCACGCCGACACTCCAAATGTGGACCTCTGGTCCATATGTCCTCTTCAGAACTTCCGGTGCAATGTAATATGCACTTCCAACTACATCTTGAAATGTATCTCCTGCCCAAAGAACAACAAAACGAGCTAATGTCAAACTTGCTTCTCTCATTAGCCGCGCTCAGCGAATGGAAAACCGGTCATTCTAGCACTGATTAGCTAGAGGACCATCTACTAGGGCCTGAGCAAACCAGAAATTCGCTTATCTTTCCCACTTTGGAAATCATTAGCTTTCATCAGGAACATGCAAAATGTGACTAGAGGATTAAGAGGCCAACCTGGCTTGAAGAACACTGATAGACCGAAATCGGTGGCCTTAAGTGGCGAGTCCTCGTCCTTGTTCAACAGAAGGAAATTCTCGGGCTTGAGGTCCCGATGAATGACCCCCATAGAGTGACACGTGTGCACAATCTGAACGATTGTACTGAGCAGCGACGCAGCGGCACGCTCCGTGTAATTCCCCTGGGCTATGGTCCAGTCGAACAGCTCCCCGCCAGCGCACAGCTCCATCACCAAGTGAACCGAGTGCTTGTCCTCATAAGCCCCCTTCAGCTCCACAATGTTGGGCTGGCCAGTCAAGCGGTGCATGATCTGGACTTCCCTCCTCACATCCTCGATGTCCTCCTTGCTCGCGAGCTTCCTCTTGGCGATCATCTTGCAAGCGAGCTGCTAACCAGTTGCCTTGTCGGCGCACAAGTACGTGACGCCGAACTGTCCCCGGCCAAGCTCTTTCCCTATCGAGTACGCGGCCCTGACGTCCTCCATCGGCCGGTTGAGGACGGGGCCAAGCGGGTGGCCGGCTTGGAGGGCTTGGAATTAGGGGTTGCCAACTTTGGCGGGACGGACACATTATCGTTCGGGGCGGCTTTGCCCTCTGGATTGCTCGCGTTCTCCGTGGCAGACCCCACTTTCCGTAGGTTCCCCTTCAGGGCACCACGACCAATGCCCCCCGAGCAGCAGTTGCCCACGCTGGCGGCGGCGACGCGATGACCAGGCGGGAACCGGACGGTGTCGGGTCAAATTCGGACTTTTTATCTTTCCTTCGGATAAGTCGATCTAGATTCCATTGAGGAAAGGATTGTCCAGGATAAAGAAAAAGAAGGGAAAAAAAATCAAGAAAGGGAAAGATTGCAGCTGAGGAGAGATGGGGCGAGGGGACAATGAAGGGTTCTTGCGTGTTTGGAAGCGAAGAGTCGGGCAATTCTTGAAGGGTAACGGTTTTTCGTCAGGGCAAACGGTTGAGAAAGCTTCCCGGGGGAAAACTAACGCCATTTTGTAATTTCTGGGGCCGCTCATCAACGGTTAGGACAAGCTTTCCCCCTCCGCGTTCAAATCGTGTATTCGGCGAGAACTTCAATCTTGGTTTCCAACTTTTTTTTCTTATCCTCTTCTCCAGTCGCCAGTCCGGCAACCGACCAGAGGCTAAGGCTGGCCCTTGTCGGCACCAGCGAGGGCAAACCTCACCGGCGTCAGGCGAGCTCAACCTCACCCACCGACGGCGAGGTCTCGCCAGATCTAGGCGGCCTCACCCACCAACGGTGAGGATTGATTTGGCAAGACATCCCTGTCAATGGGCGAGGTCGAGCTCACCCGGCCATGGCGAGGCTTGACCTTGCCCACCAACGGCGAGGTCTTGCCAGATCTAGGCAGTCTCGCCGTTGTTGGGCAAGCTCGACCTCGCCCAGCGACGGCGAGAGTTGATCTGGGCTGTCTCACCATTGCCGAGCAAGGTCGAGCTCGCCCGGCCACCGACGGCGAGGCTGCCTATATCTGGTTGGGTGAGCTTGACCTTGCCCACCGACAGCAAGGCCGCCTAGATCTGGTGAGACCTTGCCATTGCTAGGCAAGGTCAAGCCTCGCCATGGCCGATAAGGGCCAGCCTCGCTAATGCTAGTGAGGGCCAACCTCACCCATGGCTAGCGAGTTCCACCTCGTCGGCCTCAGCCTCTGGCCGATCGCCGGACCAGCGATCGGGGAAGAAGATAGGAAAATTAAAATAAAAAAATTCAAAAAAAAATTTTAAATTGCCACGTCATCATCAGCTGGCGTCCACGTCAGCGCCAGCCAGCCAAAAGTGGCCAGATGGACTGAATTAGCACAATTGCAATAAGTTTAGGACTTTTTTGGTAATTTTCTCGAATTTTAACGATCAATTATTTCGCAAAAAACTTACCGTGGCAAGGAATATTTGCTTTATTGTTTGGCGCTTGAATTGTTTCAAAATTGACGGAATGTATCTTCATTCTCAATGAAATATTGTCCTTAGATTTGGGGAAAATGATTATCTCTTTTAGCAATTCCAAACTTCAAAAAAGAAAGAGAAAAAAATAACAAAGGGCTAGAATGCATTTCAAGCATGACACGTGTTAATATAGCGTGACCCGTCCTCATTTCTTTATTGGTTTTCTACTTTAAAAAATGTTGATAATCGAAGTTTTCATATCCAGTTTCTTGTGAATCAAGTGACTTGGCATGCGAAGAACTTCCTTAATTCGCGTCTCGACTTGATCAGAACACGTTCATTGTCTCAAGGAACCACTTCCCGGACTCAACACTTGCTTTTCCACAACAGCCTCGCGCAACATCGCTCGTTCGCTTGTTTGCGTTGCTGCTCTTGTCACTGCAAAGGCAGCAGATTTCGCAGCATGCAAGGATGACCTCGATGTCAAGCTCGAGCCCTTGATTATCGATACGGAGGAAGAAGTAGGAGATCCGGGAAAGAGCTTTATTGCGGTTGAGGAGCTCAAGCATCTCCCGTCCGACCCGATCTGGCTCGACTAGTTCAAATCCCCACTTCTCATGGCTGCTCAAGTCCAACCTCCGACCCAAAAAAAAAAAGAAGTCCAACCTTGTTGCTGTCCTCACTGAGCTCCACAGGAAAGGATCGGGTCTCACGAAGGTTCATCGGTTTTTGTTCATTTGGAATTGGTTTCGGAGCATTTCGAGTGTATTTTAGCCAATGATCAAACCAGTCTTGAGTTTAGAGAGGTAGCAGCGGACGCAGATCCTTAGATTAGGGAGACGAAATAAATTATAAACCCTAGCCTGGAGGGGCAAAACAGAATAGTTTTATATGAAGTTCAAATGGTTGTAGTAAATTACCACTAAAATGTGCACCGAGCACCTAGTGGTTGGCCGCCACCGCAGCAGGCAACAGATTTTCAGAAGATGCAGAAGAGAAGCAGTTCTTCACAATGAACTACTTTCCGTTTTACATCAACGCAAAGATGAAAATCAAAAGCTATTACCAAAATGACACTCGAGAGAGAACAAAAGTTATCGTTTTCTAGCAAACAGAATCAGAAAATTCCAGGAAGACAATCCGTTGACACGAGTGTTAGTTAAAAGGATGAAATCAAGCACTGAGAGTACCTTAGGAAGACTCATTCTGTAAATAAGAAAAAGGAGTGATGAGTCCAAAGATATATAACAAACACCACTTCATGAAGAGCGCCTCTAATCATCTTCACTCTCCTTTATCAATTCTTCATCTTCAAACAAGTCTTCAGGTGGGTCGTACACAATCATGCCCGGAAAGAGCTCCAGGAAGTCGTCCTTCACCCTCTCTCTCAATTCTGGGTACGGAATAAGCCCTTTCAATATCACGCGGAAAGGCAGCGAGAGTGGAGGATCCGGAGACTGTCTCATTTCGTCGTATATCTCCATAGCCTCCGAGGGCAGTCCGCTATCCAAGAAGGCCCTCATTATGTCCCCAAAAGTGTGCTGATCAAACAGAACTTCCTCCCTTTTCAGATCTTCCCACACACGCCTCAACTCATACACATTTTTGTTCCTTGCAAGCATCATCAGCATGTCCCTGTAGAAAAACATGTCCGGCCGGTACCATATCTCTTTGCGCACCACATTATACAACTGAAAAAACATATAAGACATCGCTAAAATCCCAATCAAATATGTTCTCTTTTAACATGAAAAAAAATAAAAATAAACACAATGCAAACACCAGTGACATTCGATGATCCTATCATAGGGACAACATCGCTCAGCAATACGGTAGTCCAACGGTTATCATGGCCTGGCTAGTTCAAGGCAGTTACAATGATCAAGCAGTTGCTAATATTCCACCGACAAGTACACTGAACCTTGTATGTTTGACCTTTATCCAGGCAACCTTTGTCTGACAACGTATTAAATCTTGCACACAGTTTCACAAGAAGTTGGAAAGACCACTCAAGTGACAAAGGACAGAATGATTCTCCAGTTGTCAAGATGAAAACTTCACCGCACAGAAAGTAGCTAAAACTAGTGATCACCTTCACAGGACACGACCATCTAGCGTCTTAGCATCTCATTCATATTGAATCTTACAGACAATATGAAAATTAAACACCTTCCATCACTTCTCTTATCAACAAACAGGAAGTTGACTGCAGGTTCAACCACCTTATATTGTCTCTCCTCTGAAAACAGACCAAAAGGAGCTGTCAGGATTGTCGTCCCCTGGTCGCAGCCCCGGAATACTAGGTGCTCGGTGCACATTTAAGTAATATATTCTATAACCATTGAAAGTTCACATAAAAGTTCTTTATTTTCCCTTCCAAGCTACGATTTTCCATTTGTTATTTTGGCCTCCCTAATCTATCTGCATCTGCTTTTGCCTCTCTGGTCTCAAGACCAGTCCAGTTATCAACTAAAACAATGCGCCAAATCCAATACCAAGTGAACAACAATCACGAACCTTCATGCAGAGAAAGACCTGATCCTGCCTCTGGAACTCGGCAAGGACAGAGACTAGGTCGGACTTGAGCAGCCGCGAGACGTGGGACTTGATGAACCGGTCGAGCCGGACTGGGTTGGATTGGAGACGCTTGAGCTCCTTGGCCACAATCAAACCCTCTTTCCCGATCTCCTTCTTCCTCCTCCATATTGACAGGCTAGGACTCGAGGTTGTCCTCACATACTGCGATATCTGCTGTGTTTGCGGCGACAACAACAGCAACGACAGTAAGCGACACTTCACGAGATTGTTGTGGAAAAGCAAATGTTGATTCTGCAAAGCTGTTCTTCGTCGAAGAAGAAGATGAGAAGCGAGGTTCAACATCAATGGAAGTCATCAGAACTGCAAGAGGACTAAGGACATGTCAAACTTTACCAAAAAGTGTTATGTTTGAGATATGATTTGGGCTTTTTTAAGTTCAGGATTTGGAAAACCTCAGAAAAGTCAATCTACAATGAGATACTTCACATTAAATAATGTGAATGATACTAACAGGATCATTTTTGAAGAAAACCAAGAAGTGGTGTGAGGATAAACCAGCTTTTCCAGGACTTCCAGCCTATTCCTATAAATATTGGGCACTCCTGTCAGTACTCGGTAGAGGTATATAAGCATATGCAAAGATCAAGTTATAATACGAAATTATTAAAGAAAAAGACAGAATAAGATTATAACCAGCAGATGATGAACATATTATGGGAAAAACAAAGTGTGTATCCTCACTTTACATCGTGATATAGGTAATAAGCAAGTAAAAGAACCTAGAAATGAAGCGGTGCAAGCAAACTTGACAGTTGCTTGAAGGAGCAAGTAGACCATCATCCTTGTCTATTTCAATCAAAGTAGGATGGGTATAGGTGCATATTTATCCAATTACAAGGATTACTGCTAAATAATTACCAACAAAATTCGCAAGGCTCACATTTGTGCCAGAACAATTTGACTTTCCTTCATGATATTGTTCTGTTTCCACTAGTCATCGTTTAGCTCATCGATTATGAGAAGTTATTAACTGATCAAATTTTTGATACAATGTTTATGATACATCTTCCCATGTATGAAGAAGATGCTTTTTATAATTAGTCCCACCTCAGAATAAGTATATTATTGCAAGTGCAAGTACAAACATACTTAAACCTAATGAAAGAAAACTTGTTATCTTGACTGACCTATTGAAGATATGAAAAGAGGGGCACTCTTAAACACCTGCCAAAGCTTCAATGTAGCAGAAGTTAGAACCGAACCTACTAAAACATCAATAGCAACGGTCATTCAGAAAATTGAATTCCATATACAAATGAAAAGACCCAGAAAACTATTAATACATGAGCAACCATACATAATCTCACTTTGGTGCTTCAACAAAACTCCAACTAAACACAAGCTATCAATAACCCTTCCAGAAATAAGATTGTGCTGAGAAAATTCAGGAAGAGATTGGATGCAATAAGTAATGGAGCAATTTAAAAGTGTCACTCGTGATTGATAAATCTACTTGAAAGCCGGTATATTCTAGGACATGGAGGAAAAACTCGTGATTGAACTTGGCAATTTACACAACCTACAACATAAAAAGAGAGCCTATCAATGTCCACAGATGAGTATTCTATTTCTGTTTGGGACGCTATGATTTGAATTCTATAGTAATGAGCAACGACTTTATCTCGCAAACAGAACAGCATAAACATGCATTGCCAGCATTGTTCAGGACCCTGCAAAATTATAGTTATGCGGAAGCATCCACCGGAAAAGCTTAGTGCGCTTTTGAAATTAGAAGCATCAGAACTTCGCAGTAACAAAGGGCATTTTATGGGGATATGGAAAATTGTTTTAAAAGGACAGAATAACTGAATTACTTATCACCCCAATAGGCAGTAGCAATGGAACATTTTACAGCTTATGTTCTTGAGAATCCTTTTTCAGGGGAAAAGGGAAAGAGAAAAGAAGAATGTTCTTTCCTGTTCAAACAAGTAATATCCTAGACAAAGATGACCAATCCCGGATCTATTTTAGGTACCGATAAATAAAATTTTGAGAAGTGGAAGACGACACACTTCACAAGAGCAACATGCCATCCTATTAAACAAAGGTCTGAGAGGAAATGAAATCAAATCTAGGTTCAAAAGCATATCTTCCGAAAACTATCGATGCCTCTACAGCCAGCACTCATACTAGAAATATCAAAAGCTGCCATTATTTACATCAATTAACGAGGGAAAAAAAGGACCAAATCTAGATGTTGAACAAGGAGAGTAGACGAGACCGTTGAGATGTCCAAACACCACTAAAAGCCTCCAGGATTGTTTTGTGACATAGCCTTCAGTAAAACCTATGGGATTGGAACCTATTCTGGTGATTCAGACGTTCGACCCTACATTTAAACTGGAGATAAAGTAGAGATGGTATTCAATAACATGCCAGAAACCCACATCCGAATCCCGCGGAAGCACGGCTTCGTGCAAACCCCAAACAGATTTGACCAATGAATCAAGTCCCTGATGGCGGCTAAATCGGAAAAACCCGAAGAAAACCGAAGCGCCGAGCAATCGCACCCCGCCAATAGTCAGAGAACAAGCATCAATTGGCAAGAAACATGATAAATCTCTTGCCAATTCCTCAAAAGTCACACCTAGAACTCTGATAAATCTCTGCACGCGAAAGCGCGAGCAATTACAAAACCCCCTATTCGTTCCTCGTCGACAGCCCTATGGTAAGCGAGCAGAAATTTATATCCGAAGGCTCGGTGAGGATGCTTCCACCCTTCTTCAACCCGGATTCAAAATCGCCCAACGGGCCCAAACCCCTAACTACCGGTGTCAGCGAAAAACCGAACGCGGCGGAGCACGGGCGAACCGGCTCGCCGGCGAGAAAGCAACTGGAAACTCTCGAGAAAAATTCCCGGCGCTCCTCCACAAAGCCTCCCTCGTCTCGCCACTGAAGCGGCGCACAAAAGCTACGGCTCCTCCCACACGAGCGCGCAGAGAGCAAGGAAACTCGTAGCACTTCAATGCAAGATCAGGAATCGGCGGCAATCGAACGAGACCCGCCTTGAGCTAGGGCCGGCGCGTGGGGGGCAGAGAGAGAGAGAGAGAGGGGGCGGGGCGGGGCGTGTGTACCTGGCCGCGACGGCGAGCGGTCGACGGAGAGAGAGGTGGCTCGCGTCGCGGGTAGCGAGTTTCGAGTCCCCCGCCTTACTTCGCCGCGGGATTAGGGACGGGGTGCATTTGCAAGAATCGTTTTTTAAGTCTAATTGCGGGAGATTTGCGCGAAATGGAACGAAAATTGAGGTCTCGGTGCTTCCTGAACTCCAGGAATTCCTTTCTTGTTGTTAGATATTAGGGCTTATTCTTCCCTTCTCCCTCTCTCGTTCAATTCGGTATCGGTATCGGAACTATGGATTCCGATGGGAATCATAAGTGCACCGAGCGCGGCCAACATCCATTATTGCAGCCTCACTTACAATCTCAAAGTTAACTTGTTTTAACTCACCTTGAGATTTGGAAAACCTCGTAAAAGCCAATCTACAGTGAGACTCTTCGTCCATTTTCGCGGCTCATTTCGAGAGGCGATATCTTATTGCTCAAGCATCTGTTTTTAACGATTTTTTTTATTCAATTTCGTGTACACGAGAAGATTCATCTCGAAATGTTGCGCAAAATCAGAGAACAAATCGCCAATCAAAGATTCCTTTTTTATCGGAAATGACTAACCCTTGTTTTTTTGTTTTTTCGTTCGAATATGACTAATCCTTTTTTTCGACGAGTACGATCGTCCCATTTCGCATGGCCACGATCAGTGATCCTATTCGTCTCACGCGCCCAAAACAGCGCGTGTCCTAGCCCCGCATCTTATTGAGCGGCGGTGAATTCGGAGGACTTGTCTTTTACACTGTCCGTCGTGGATAAAAACGTTTTGACTTCTTTTTACCGCGGGTAAAATTGCTCCACTGAAGCCGCCTTCGTTCTAAAACGCGGCGGGTCAGCCAATGAGATCGCGCCAGACAAGCGCGCTTCCCATCGGACGGCAGCGGCGGTAAGTTCTCCAGAATTTCAAAACTCGTTACCGTTTGCTTGCTAGCGTCCAGAATTTGAAAATTAGTTACATTCGTTACACCGTAAATCGCCCCATTAAATGAACCTTTCCTATATGTCGTTATGTATCTCACGTGGCTTGTTTCGTTTTGACTTATAGCATTTAGCAAGGTTAATACCATAAAAAAGTCTTAAATTCACAGACTAATTTTCGTTTGACTAAAAAATCTAAACCGATATTCACCGTAAAAAATCTCAAATTTTAATATCACTTACTTGAATCTATCATTTATTAAAATTATGGGTGATTGATTCTAGAAAGGGAGGAACCGTCTACTGAGGACTAGTTCCACAAAATGAGAACCGAAAATCTCTTATTAATTCTATGGATCTACTCGAGACCTGGACAAACCGATCTACTTCGTAAGAATGGTGATTCGATGATTCTTGAAGTACAGGCAATATGACCACCGCAATGACTAGACTTGACCTTAAATCAAGGAGCAACGAATCAACTGACCAAAGCAAGGAGCATCGATGAGAAGTACAAGCGATATTCTCATCGCGGGTCCTCTGCATATTCCAAAATATGCTCAATGATGAAAACTAAACAGCTCAAGTAGACAGCTTGAACTAGAATAGAGAGCTGGAAACTTGCGGACTGACCGACCAATAAGGCGGAGACTCGACGATCCGGCTTACGGCGAGGCGATCGAGAGGCTAGAGCGAGAGGCGAGAGGGAGATGAGTGACGTGAGAGTGAGATGAGGCGAAGGAGGGCTAGGGTTTGCTGTGCGTGAGGAGGCGGAGGACTGAAGCGAGAAGTTGAGAAGGGAAGGGGAGTAAAGCTAAAAGGTTGGGTTTCTTTCTTTCACTTAAAGGAGAGAGTACCGGTCCGTTCCGAATGGGCGGTTCCACATTTAAAATCAGAAACCAGACTTGTACTCACTGGGTCTAGACAGTCCGGACGATTCTAATTCTTTGGCACACCCCTAGTTAAAATGGACACGGGTCAACACACGTCGGATTGGTCGATCTCCACGTCAAATCTTTCTTGTAGTCTTTTTCATATATGTTGACATGTATGCGTTTTAACAAGACATTATACGGAATGCCAACTCATGGCAGATTTTGGTGGGGTACAAATTTGGATTTTCTCGTGAAATGAAAAATAGCATGAGGTAAATGTTCCGTAGAAGTATCATTTTTAGGATTTTTTATGAGACGAAATAATTTATGGTCAACATGCCATGGGGCTCCACTTTGGGATTTCTAAACAAAAGAAAATTAATTTAGAGTAAATGTGCGAATGACAATCATTCTATTTTAAAAAAAAATTTCTATTCAGAAATAGATTTTTCTTTTTCTATTTCATGGATGAGTTTTTAAGCAAAATTACGCGTTTAATAACGATACAAAATTTCTATTTTCAAAATAAAAACTTGTTTAATATCAGCACAAAATTTCTTTCTTTGGCGATCGGCAAGTGGGCAGCGGCGGACGGTGGTGCTACTAATGTGGAGGATGACGGCAAGAGGTGACGATGTCGGGCAACGGTGGGAGGAGGGCGGCGGCGAGATGTGGCAGGGCACCGCAATCGGTGGATGGCGGGAGGCGGCAAATGGCAGGTCGGCGGTGGCGGGGGTGGCGGTTGGCGACGGGTGGCGAGCCACAATAACCGATGGACGGCAAGAGGCAGCAAATGGCAAGTCGGCGGCGGCGGCGGGTGGCGAGCCACAATAACCAGTGGACGGCGGGACGCAGCAAATGGCAGGTGGGCAACGATAGGAGGTGAGCGGCAACGAGAGGAGGGTGGTAGCAGGAGGCGAGTGATGCCCGACGGATGGCAAGAGGTGACGTATGGCAAGTGGGCAACGGCGAGAGGTGGGTGGCGGTAGAAGGAGACAGGGGGTGGCCCACAGCGGCTGGCGGGCAATAGACGACTGGTGGGCAGTGGCCAGCGGCGGGTGGGCAATCGACTTGCGAGGGTGAGCGATAAGAAGAATTTTTATTTCTAATTTTTGTTCTAGAAATAAAAAAGTAAACAAATTTTACTTATCATTTTTGTTCCAAACCTATTTCTGAAATTAAAATTTGTTTTTAAAATAGAAAAATGAAATTGGGTTACCAAACGGATTTCTATTCAAAACCTATTCCCAGGAACAGAAAAATAGAAAAAACAGAGAAACAAAAAAATTATCATTTGTAGCCGAAGGCTCCATTTGTTTTGCGAAAAATTAATAATTTGGAAATATTTTCTTAAAAATTATAGTTTTTATTGCCTAAAATAATTAGTTGATAAAAAATGCTTTCCTCATCGAAAGTAATTTATTTCTAAATATCTCCGTAAATAATGAAAAAAATTTCGTTCACTCATTTTTGTAGGCGATACAGATGATCATTTTTAAGAAAATATTTTTTAAATTATTTATTGTTTCGAACAAACAGAGCTTAAAAGTGACATGGGGTGCTAGTTTGAGAATTTTAACGGTATTATTCCCGAGTCCCCTGACGTGTCTAAATAAACTGTTATCTTTCACTCAATTTAAATCTTGCAACGCTTGATTTTGGCTTCATTCTAATGTGTGACGTATTATTATCAATGAAGTTGAAATTCAAACAACAACGATGATATTCTTCTATTAGGGTTCATTTGTTTTGTGAAAGATAAATTATTTGAAAAAAAATTTCCTAAAAATAATCGCTTATGTCATTCGAAATAACTAGTTAATAGAAAATATTTCGATATCAATAACAATTTATATCTAAATATTTTCGCAAATAATAAAAATATTTTTCATTTATTTATTTTTGTAAGTGCTACTGGCGATTATTTTTAGAAAATAATTTATTTTTTGCGAAATAAAACGAATCCTTAGCATGTCAAAGTGAATAGTTCCCGGAATAAAATGAAAATTGTCCCTTTTGAAGTATGCTCTCAAATAAACCACACAAACAAGGGCGTCCAACTTTTAATTAAACAGCTTTTTGACCCCTAAGGCCTAAATTAGGAATCCCAAGAAGTTTAAGGGGTAATTAATTAAATTATCCAGAAACTCCGTGACGGGAGGCATGGCGCGCACGGAGAGGTCGAGGGTCTTCTGAATTTAGTAACTGATGAACGTTGCGAAAGAAGGAAAAAACGTGCGATTTCAAATGACGGTTCGTCGATTTATAAATGTAATGAAAGTATAGCTCATGAGATTTCTACATGAATAGTAAAACTCGCGACAAAGCGAGAGAATTTATATATTGAACCGAAATCCTAAATAGTGTATTGCGCGACTTGCCACGCAGCGTGTTTTTTATAGGAATTTAGTCAATTTAACGAAGGAAGGTAACAAAAGGGTATGACGTGAAATTTATTTTCTTTTTGAAAATTTTAGGAACCTAAAAAAGTTCCTGCACTAAATTATGAGTCATGTGTGAGTACAAAAGCTCACGATACAGTTTTTCTCACGGGACTCCATTGCTCGAGAACATAGTCCTTCAATTCCGTCATATCAGCACGCGCGTGAATTTACCAGCTTAAAACTATTCGACCGGAAAATGATTCTTGGAACAAATTTACCAAATCACTCTTTTATCTTTTTCTTGGTTGTATACCAAATTGCTCTATTTTGGCAAAAAGCATGTACTTTCCCTTTTTCACAAGATGTTATTCAATCAACAGGCTCGCGAAAACATTCCGATCCACCCCCGGGATCGACCTGATGTGGCAATGATGGTCGTGGATTCCTGTCACGGGGGACTCGTATCTAAATAAAGACCTATCACAATGGGGGTTATCGTGTTAGTTTTCCTCTTAACAATTGGCTAATCATGCATGTACAGCTTGAACGTTATACGTGCGGTCGTGCATTGCATGCTAATGGGAAACACGCGATCGGGTTAAGCGGCCGCAGCAAAACGAGAGCGTCGAGGGGGGAACGAGCAACCGTCGAAAGTTTCGGGACAAATGTCTAATTAACCTAAAGTTCGGGGGAGTCCAGTGCAAGTTCCTCCGAATCAACGATAAGTCATTCCATTTCCCTGTTGCTGTCTTCTCTGGCAAGAAGAACAATGGACTAAAACAAACGGCGGTTAAGATTTTTTTTAAAAAGAAGACCAACGTTACTATAAATCGACGTGGCGCTTCCCGATTGGACGGCGACTCGACGTTGGACTAGAGCCGACTCCACATGACTCCCTCCTCCTCCTCCTCCTCCACTGGAACAACTCTCTCTCTCTCTCCTCTTTCTCTCTCTCTCTTCCCTGCTGCTGCCGCTGCTGCTTCACGGCCAAAAGTAGGTGAAAAGCGAAGCCTTCCTCCTCACACCACCGCCACCGCATTCCCACGACAACCACTATTCTGCTGTACCTAATCCTGAGCTCTCGAGCCCATTAGAAAAATGGCGGATGAGCGATTATAATACTCACGCGTGCTCAGTACACGCGCGCGCCCCCGCGCACAACGCTCAGTCGCGAGAGAGCAAGGAGGAGGAAGAGAGAGCACGCAGGGAGGAGCGGCGCCGGGTTCAGGGTTGGCGTTCGGGCTCCTTTCAGTCCAGCCGGAGCGAGGACGGGAGCGGGCGGAGGAGGACCGAGGGGTTCGCACGGGGACGGGGATTGCGGAACTGGGTCGCCGCTCGCTCGAGCGATTGGTGCTCCGCTGCCCGTCGAATCGAAACCCTAGGCTTCTTTTCGGACTGCTCCGGCGCGGTCCAGATCTCGCGCTCGCGGATCTGCGGGTTGGGACGATCGCCGGCTGACCCCGGGGGCGGATGGCGGGGCGAATTCGGGCGGCGTGAGATGTTCGGGGGATGTGAGGTATGGTCGGACTTCGATTGGGCGCGGGTACGGTGCCGTAGCTGCGGAGGCGCGTCTCTGTCGCGGAAATGTCGGCTTCGCTAGCGGCGTTTGACCGCCCGAGACCTGGTGTTTCGAACACGGTACGAGTGTCTAGCGTTTCCAGAAATGTCAAGTGCTTTTAAGTTTCCCGTTTTGCGCGTGCGCGTAGGGGGAAGTTGGTTTTTTGTGGGTCTCAGCTTGAGTTGGGAGACGAGGAAGTTTGTGGCGGAAAACTAGGACTTCTTGTTAGAGCTCCGTTGCTTTTTGCGGACGTCTGTCCTTTGTGGTGTTTGATCTTTGCTTGTACCATTAGCTCGCAAACGACTGTGGAGGTTGGGGGGTTGGGTATGTTTGGCGATTTAATTGAGCTTGAAAAGGTCGAAGCATATTGACCGAGCGTTCTGATGTAATTTCTGCTTGCTTAGGACTCTTTTTTGCCCTTTCACTTTTTTTTTTGGTAGCTTGTAATTGACGAGAAACGAATAGGATTTTGTTTGGCACTTCATCTCCAGAGATTTACGACGGGGCTGCGACTTTTGACGAATTTTCGCGAGAGTGATATTTCTCGTTGACCGATGCTCGTGTTCCGATTAGTGGTGTGGTGCAATTTCTCGGTGCTTAAATTCCGTTTGGGGTTGCAAAAATTGTACTTTCACAGGCTACATATACGGGGTTTTGGCGTGTTAGTGAGTGCCACCTTTACTTTATCTCTGGACTTAAATTTAGAGTTTAACATCTATATCACAAGGATATGTTCCGAATCCACAGGGTCGCTGAAGGCTATCCAAATATCGATAGGTACTTGATATATATGTGCGAGTTGGCTTCAAAACAATCTTCGAGTATGCAGTGGTGTTTAGACATCTCGTTTAGTTCTAGTTGTTCAGAAACTAAAGTTAGCCTTTCCTTCCTCTTTTTTACAATAAATGCCGAGCCATCAATAGTTTTTACAATAAATGCTTTTGAACCTAAATTTCATTTTCCATTCTGTGCTGACCTTTGCTTAATAGGATAGACGTGTGACAATAGTGAAATTTTCGATCTTCCACTTCTCAAGATTTTATCTATCGGTACCTAAAATAGAAGTGAGATTGGTGATATTTGACTAGGATATTACTTCTTTGACTAGAAAACAGCATTCCTCTTTTCTCTTATTCTTGTACCCTAACAAAACTAAGTCCTCAAGGATCATAATCTGTAAAATATACCGTTGGTACTGCCTATCGGTGTAACAAGTAACTCCATGGGTATATTCTTGAAATTCATTTTCCAAATTCCTGTGATATGCTCCTTGTTGCTGAAAGGATCTGATGCTTTTGTTCACAATTTCAAAAGCTATTCCACTGAATGCCTCCATATGACGATAATTTTGCGGGCCCTGAACTATTCCGGCAATGCATGTTAAAGCATGTTCTGCGCTGTTCTGATTGTAAGATAAAGTTGCTGCTCATTGTCACACTTATAGGAGCCAGCATGGACGTCTTGAACTGAAATATGATACTCATCTATGGACAAGGTTCTCCTTTCATGTTTTAGGTTGCGTAAATTGTAGAATTCAGTCACCAATTTTTCCTCTATGTTCTAATATATGATGGCTTTTGAGTAGTATTGTCAATCATAAGACACTTTTTTAAGTTACTCCGGTTCTTAGTGCTGTCAAATTCTGCCAAAATTTTCTCAGTGCACTCATATTTCTGGAAGGATTATTGATAGCTCGTGTTTTATTGGAGTGTAAGGCTATATATGGTTGCCCCTTCGGTAATAGTTTGTCTTGGTCTTTTCATTTATTATGGAATTTAATGCTCTGAATGGTTGTAGCTAGTGATTTTTTAGTGGTTTCAATTCTCATTTCTAATACATTGAAGCTTTGGCAGGTGTTCAAGAGTGGCCCTCTTTTTATATCTTCCAAAGGTCAGTCAAGATAACAAGTTTTCGTATTGTCAGCTCATTCGGTTTGAGTACTTCTATACTTGCACTTGCGATAATGTACTTATTCTGAGGTGGTACTTCTTTTTAAACACATGTTCTGATCATCATCATACATGGGAAGATGTATTATGTTGCAAAGGACTTTATCAAAATAGATCTGTTGATAATTTTTCATAATCGATGAGCTAAATGATGACTAGTGGAAACAGAGCAATATCAGGAAGGAAAGTTAAATTATGTTGGCACGAATGTTAGTCTTGCTGAATTGCTGGTAATTGTTCAGCAATAATCCTTGTAATTGGATAAATATGCACCCACACTTAGCCTGTTTAGATTGAAACAGACAAGGATGGTCCACTTGCTCCTATAAGCAACTGTCAAGTTTGCTTGCACCGCTTCATGTCTAGCATTTTTTTCTTGCTTATTACATCTATCATGATGTCAATTGAGGATACACCGTTTGTTTTTCCTTGTAATACGTTTATCATCTGCATGATGTGTCTGCTTGTTATGATCTTATTTTTACTGGTTTCCTTTTCTTTCAAATTATCATGATATAACTAGATCTTTGCATGTGCTTCTATAACTAGTGACAGAATTTCCTAATGTTTACAGGAATAGGCTGGAAGTCTTGGAAAAAGCGCTGGTTTATCCTCACACGCACTTCTTTGGTTTTCTTCAAAAATGATCCTGTTAGTATCTATTTTACGTTATTACATGTGTAGTATATCATTGCCGATTGACTTTTCTGAGTTTTTCAAGTTTTCTTGATTTCTCCTTTAGACAACATAGCCACAAGAGTCTCTCTAACAGCTATTTCTTGAACTAGCGCTTTCTGGTGGTTTGGCAATGTGTGCTTATGCTATTTGTTGGGCAATTGGATGAAGGATGTTGTAACATAATCCTAATCTTAAGTTTAGAAGATTTTTCCACCGAGCAGTAGCTCTTGAGGTTGTATCCAAATCCAGGGTACTTATGTTAATGTTAGATGTAGCCCAAATTCCAGTCCTTTTAATGTACTATATGTATGTCATCTGGTTAGTATTCCTTGAAATTGTTACCTTACAAGCACCTGTTATGCAAATTTTGCATAAATAGGGATAAGACGTGTAGATTAAAGAAATCATTAAATTGCTACTTGAAAGAACAATTATTTTTGTCTGTTGTCGAACAAGTTTTAGTTATCTGGGAGGGTAGGAGGTGCTTTGACGAATTTCACTGAAGTTCTCTAGTTTTCCAGAAGAGGAAACCAATCGTGAGATCTCAAATTTTGTGGTAATAAATTTCTATTAGCAATCATTGTCACTGTTAATTCTAATTGCTGTCAAGATTGCTATGCTTTTATTCTGGTTTTCCCAATCTCCGTATGCTTCCCCTTTAACTTATGAGATTCCTTGTAAAGGCGGCACTTGATCTAAATTCTTGGAGTTACACCAAAGGGCTCTATCGACTATTCAGATGGATCTTCATGTTTACCTGCACTACATCTTGTTTTTAGTTTCCTCATTCTGTTAACTAGGATCTATTTGAGCACTTGCACCTCCTTCAGATTCAAAATGCTTACCCAATTTCTTTACTTGTAAAAATTTATGTATTTTCTGTCCTCCATTTGATGATTGGTCGAAATTAGTGATATCAGCCTCATGTTGTTTTGTTTGAACTGGCGTGTTTCAAATTATGCCTTTCCTTGCATGTAAGGTCAGGTGTCGTGTCTAGATGATTAGATACAGCATATGCTTATTATGTTGATTTTTCATGTAGAGTGCACTCCCACAGAGAGGTGGAGAGGTGAACCTGACTTTGGGTGGGATTGACCTGAACAACTCTGGGAGGTATGTTTTCCTTTCTTGGCAGCTGAGGGCTTTACTATGGTTTGAAGAGATTATCATGCCTGTTATAATGGTTCATTTCTTGCACCTACTTCAGCGTTGTTGTTAGAGAAGATAAAAAGCTGTTGACTGTCCTGTTTCCTGATGGACGTGATGGCCGAGCATTCACTCTTAAGGTGCTTCATCTTTTTTTACTCCTAACAGTAGCTTAATTTTCTCTGACACAGTAAGCATGTTCTATCATTATTCAAAGTAATTATTCTCAGACTGAAGTTCTCAGATGTTGCACCTTTCCTCTGTTTGCTTTGACCCTCTTTAACCAGGCGGAGACATTGGAGGATTTGTATGAGTGGAAAACAGCCTTGGAACATGCTCTTGCCCAAGCACCAAGTGCTGCCCTTGTCATGGGACACAACGGAATCTTCCGGAATGATGCGGGTGATACAATGGAAGGCTCTTTTCATCAATGTCTGTACTTTCTCTTATCTCTGTACATTTTGCTTGAACCTGGTTCTTTTGCATGCATAAGGAGATTCTAGGTTCTTTCTCTCTGCCTTATGGTGCTTTAATGCAGGGAGGGAGAAGCATCCTGTAAAATCTCTGGTCGTTGGCAGACCAATTTTGCTTGCTCTGGAAGATATTGATGGAGGTCCTTCCTTTCTTGAGAAAGCTCTTCGGTTTCTAGAGAAGTTTGGTGAGTTTTTTTAACTGTAATCTAGTCTGATCTTTAGCTTTCTGAGTTTTTAATTTTCTCTTAAAGCAAGTTACCTTGTCATATTACTCCTTAAGGGTCATTTAGTATACTTGCCCTGGCAATTCATCTTGACATGTTTCCCTAGTTGTTTACCTACTTGTGCCAAAGGAGCTCCAAGTTGGTCGCACAGTTGGGTTGCCTATGCCCCCCATGCCTTCTCTTTTGATTTTCAAAACTGGAGCCTACGCAGGATAGTTCTCCTTGGCCTATCTAGGCATCTGAATATTGCAAAACAAAATCTCAAAAGTTCTCTACCTGCGTACGCTCTGTATTGGTCATGTGGCCTGTATACAATTGGTTGGGTTTACTAATTGCTTTGCCTATTCCCTCCCTTTCCTTGCTGCACTTCTCTGGATGTCTTTTCTAGTTTAAAAAGGTTGTTGCTTAGCATTTGGTTGTAAGTGTCCATTATTAGGGACATTTCTGCGGTAAATTGGCCATTTCTGGAAAATATGGACTATGTTTGCGAAACATATGAGAATGATATCTTGTTCAATTTGTTTGTGTGGAGTATTGTACTGTCCAAAAGATAACAAATTGAAAATTCTAGGCTAGACCTTCTCAAGCACTTGATGCTTGAAGAATGGATATGGATGAATGCTTCATGTGCCGTGTTAGGTGATAAAGACGGATAACAGTTCTTTCAACTACACGATTCTTCTTGTTCTTAGATTATTTCACTTTAAATAACTGTTTTCAAACAGGAACGAAAGTAGAAGGTATTCTACGACAATCTGCGGATGTCGAGGAAGTGGACCGCAGAGTCCAGGAATACGAACAAGGTACATGTTGATTCATTTGTTACAGGCAGGGTGAGATGTATAAAAGAGCTCTAGTTTTTGGCACCTGCTGTTGTTCATGCTAAGTGTGGTTAATACTCTCTTTTAACTTACCACTTGAAGGCAAAAATGAGTTTGCTCCTGATGAAGATGCTCATGTTGTTGGTGACTGTGTGAAGGTACTTTTGTTGCTGCTAGTTTGGATATATGGTTATTGAGCTATTACTTCTTCATCTAAGTCGTTCAATATTCACATGCTGTTTGATTTGCAGCATGTTCTGAGGGAGCTACCTTCCTCGCCAGTTCCAGCATCTTGCTGCACTGCATTGCTAGAGGCTTATAGTAAGTTGAGCCTTCTCTTTTCTTCTTGATTCTTCAACCTATGCTCAATGGATTCCAGGGTATCTCTTGTTCACTGTACTGAAGTATCTATTGTCCTTATAGAATATCGATCTCAAGTTGCCTTTCACCGAATGATCATACTTCTTGGTGTGAAAAGTACACAAATCAGGCATTTTCCTACTTAACGTGTGGATATATTCTATTTCAGTCAACTTGCTTTCGCCTTTGAGGAGATGCTGTAGACGACCATATCTTTTTCTTCTCTCATTAGCGTCAAACCCCATTTTTCGAGTGCTTATAAATGATTATTTGCTGTGTTTATGATCAATGAAATTTGCATGAAAATTAGCCTCAAGAAGAAAGTTGATATTTGAGGACGGGGGTTCTCAGCTGTCATGATCCAGCTGATTCATTCGGTTTTATGTTCATGCATGAGTATTTTAGGAGCAACATGTGCTCTAAAACATGACAAATGGCAGCTTTGGATGTCAGAGCTGCTTAACTCATACTGTTTAGGACCATCCATGGTCTAATGCTGTTAGTATTTTGTGATGTTAATAGCATTTTATGGTCTTTTCTTCTCCTTCAGTTTTTGTTGTGTTGATATCTGGATTTTTGTGCTTCGTTCTAGATTTTAGCAGACACGCTGACATAGTTGCTTCGTGTTGTTTAATGTCAGAAATTGATAGGAGGGAAGCTCGTGTTCATGCAATGCGGTCTGCGATACAGGAGACATTCCCTGAACCAAATAGACGTTTACTGCAGAGGTATACACTATCTCTTTGCCTCGGACATCATTGTGTTATTACTTTTAGCTATCAAGCTTATTTGATCGGGAAAAGTTTCCACAAATAGTAAATTTGATAATGAAACCACATGAAGCAGAGTGTGACTGTAACTGCTTCCAATTTTATTTAAGTCTGTCATTTAGTGAGATATCTTTGTTTTCCTTTCTGACATTTTGTGGATGTGCTGCAGAGAAATTTTAAGTTGCATAAGGAAATGAGATAATGTTTTCTTTTCCCCTGAAGATGATTGAGTGAGATATTTGTGTTTTTCATTTTGATAAATTCTTGGTATATGTCAATGAAAACTTAGGACCTTGACACGGTACAACCATGCGATTGAATGGCAATGTTATGTGGTTTCAGCAACTGACCACTCACATGTCCATGTTTATTGCACCTTTATACATAGAATAGTTGTAAACGAAGCCATGTGAAATTGATAAGACTTGATTGCCTGGTAAAATCATGTCAGCACACTTCGAACACCCTGCCATTACCAGGATTACTTATATTGGTTTGTAGTGGCTCATATATGGTGAACTACATATTATATGATTAGAGATTCCTTTTTTCTAATTTGTTTTGTGAGCAAAGAGCCGTGGTAATGAATTTTTTTTTAAAAAAAGAAAGGAGGAGTCGGTTGTGAATTTTCTTTTTTCATCTTGTTGCTGATCGTCCATGTCAAACTGAATTTCTACTTGCCTCCTTGTTTTGCAGAATCCTGAAGATGATGCATACTATTGCCTCTAATTCTCTTGAGAATCGGATGACTGCATCTGCTGTTGCTGCTTGCATGGCTCCTTTATTGTTACGTCCTTTATTAGCTGGTGAATGTGAATTGGACGATGATTTTGACACTAATGGTGATGCTTCTGCTCAGCTTCTAGCTGCTGCAAATGCTGCCAATAACGCACAAGCCATCATCACTACTCTTCTGGAGGAATACGAGAATATTTTTGATGTAAGTCTCTCAATCTGAATCTTGTCTCTGCAGTTTTTAAACACTTCTCACTGGACATATATGTCGTGGGTCATTTGTCGTACCAGGTGCTTTTTACAATTTCATTTGTCTAGAACCAGAAACCTGAAATTATAATGTCATTACCCACCTCTAACTATAGTCAACAGGATACTTGTCACTGCTGCAAAGCATTCTGCATGATTTTTTTGTTAGTTTATAATTCAGAAAACTCTAATCGTTCAGGAGAAAATACCTATAATATTAGGGCTTGCATTCATTACAATGTGTATTATCTGCAAACCTTGCAGCTGCTGTTCGTTATGCCTTACTGACTCATGAGCGAGATACATATTGAGAAACTTAAATCTCAGACAAAGGAACCTTCGTAAACTAACTAGTGCTATTACTTGCTGTTATGAAGGGTTCTCGTTGAAAATAGCGGGAGTGACGATTTGGAACCCTCTTTTCATTATCCTGGTGGTTTCATTAGGTGCTTATATTGTTTTACAAAATTTCAGGAAGAGAATCTTCAAAGATGCTCCATATCTGCTGATTCTCGGATTGAAAACAGTGGTAGTGACGATTCATCTGATGAAGATAATGTGGATGTAAAAGTCAATGGTTACCATGATGTAGAGAATGAAGTTGATCCAGAAACAGACGATGATCCAGAACGCACGCTTAGTGGAAAACTTAGTGAAAGCAGTGGATGCAATGGAGCGGATCTGTATGACTATAAGGTTCATATTAATCATGTGCTTGCCGTTTGTTGCTTCTATTTCTGCTTGTTGTAATATTACAACCATTGTCGCGCTACATCGAGTGTACTTCTCATGTTTCTTACCAAATCTTGATTAAGACTAGCATTAACCATTTTGGGGGACAATGATTGACCTGCTTGATTTGGTAATTATTGAAGAGATTAGCATCAGTAAAGTCCTTAGCTGTGATTAAGATTATTTTTATTCTATTCACTTCCTTTTTTGCAATTTGTACTGGAAGGAATTCCAGTTCCCTTTTGTTTATCGCACCGAGAGGATAACTGATCTTAGAGATGGTTACCTAGATGACTTGCTGATGTACTTTTCACGTTAATGACTCCAGCTGTGTAACTCTCCATTAAAAGCTGGACATTCATTGACAGTTGTATGGTCCTTCAAGTCATTGAATTTTTATTGTACGTCAATGTATGCTCCTTATCTTCTGTTTAATCTTTGTTTACATGATTATCTTATCAAGAACTCGTGACAAATCTGAAATTGGTACTCTTTAATTGATTTAGCTGTGATGTTCAGAACATGTCCGTTGACTGTTTTCTTTTATTCTGCATGCAGGCTTTTGGCACGGATGATTCAGATGTTGGGTCGCCTAGGGATAATTCTACTTCAATTGGCAGTTCAAACTTACATACTGGTTCTCAACCTAGGGATTCCAATATTCAGTTAGTTGAGCAACAAGGACAACTGACGAAAGAAATCGACAACTCTGCCAGCGAAGTTGAATCTTCAACTGTCGCACCTTCTGGTGAGCAGTTCCAATCTGTGGGTGAAATTTTGTCTTCAATCAGGCCAGGCCAGAGCCACACTCTTCCAGTTTCAGGGTTTGAGGGAGGTTCTGGAAGGTCGATGGGAAAAATGTCAAACTCCAATTTCAACACTAAAAGATCAACTTTGTGGGGAAGAAACGCAGTGAGCAATCTTGCAGCCTCTCAACTTTATTTACAACTTATGTGCAACATGGTTAAATTCATAGATTGACCAGCCACTTTTATTTGTGGAATTAGTGTTCTTGTTGCCGTTCCTTTTGTCTATGCAATAAAAGTGTTGATATATTTGTGTTTGGTGATTTTATTACATCCCTGTTTGCAAGTTGTTTTGTTGAAATCCAGAGCTACATGCTTCTTGCATCTTCCTTAGTTGATACCGAAAGCTTTCAAATTACAGGATGTAGAAAGTACGGTGCAGGGGACATACCCCTGTTATTTTTTTTCTTTTGGCCGGACTACTATGTTAGTTTATTTGCAGTTTTATTATTGACCTGAATATTATTTTGGATCCTCTTTTGTGGGAGTCTTTGTGTTTTGTGGACTCCGTTAAGCAATTGTGCATTTTGTTGGTGCTGCCTGGCAAAGTGGCTAACCCGTACGCTATGTCCGGACAGCATTTAATCATTCCATCTTCTATATGTGGTTATAAGTGTTATTGGTGGATGGGGATAGTACTGATAGATGGTCATTTCATAAGTCAAACAATTCCATAGTCAATGTGCGGAGATCACTTTGGTATATCTTTGTAGTTAAGTAGGCTTGTCTTGTGTAAGTTTTATGATGAAGTTCGATCATAGTATTCCGATAACCAGATCTGCTCTCTGTCGATTGGGTAGATGTATCTTCTTTGCTCTTGGCAGCAAAGAGACTAGATATCGGTTATATAGTTGTGTAAATTAAAATGCTGACACTTGATCTGAACTCTTGTGCAGGCCAGAAAAGCACCATCAATGGAATCAGTGGATTCTTCTGGAGAAGAAGAGTATTCTCTTTTAATGGCCCTGACTTACCTGGTCAGTTGATTATGAGCTGCTCCTTTACCATTCATCTAATACTTTTCTTGCTTGCAGGCTTGCTATACAGAGACTTGAGATAACGAAAAATGACTTGCGGCAAAGGATAGCTAAGGAGGTAGTCTTACTCTATAAGAGTGTTATTTGCATTGTAGATGGTTGAACATTACGATAAGAAATTTCATGTTGACTTTAATAGGCCAGAGGGAATGCAGTATTGCAAGCTAGCTTGGAGAGGAGGAAGCAGGCTCTGCATGAGAGGCGCTTGGCACTCGAACAAGATGTATTTTCTTACTCTTTGATTATGTCTCTGTTTCCTCTAAGGCCTCCCCCCATCCCCTTAAAATAATGGCTTCCCCCCCTTTTGTTGGGCAATTAGGTTGGAATTGGAACTCAAAACTGAAACCCTTTAGAATTTAGGTTATAGGAGTCATTGGGTCTTTAAAGGCAGTTTTTCCTTGTCTTGCTCAGATGGCAAGAGTCACCATTTCCTCGAGGGGAATATTCACTGCCATACAACCATAAAAAATAACACATTTTTGCTTCTATTGTCCCATACTGGTATTCTTATACAACTCTATTACTGCCAAAACCTATTCTAAAGTGCTGAGTTAATTGCATGTCTCAATTTATTTACATAGTTAGACATGGTTTTAGTGCGTCTATAAACAGGCGAGGAAGCTCTCCTATTATATTCTTTTTGGTTTCTGCTGAAAAGTATTCTCTTTTATGCTGTTTACCCGTGTGTGCGTACTTGTGGATGAATATTTAGGTGGCTAGATTGCAAGAACAGCTGCAAGCAGAAAGGGACCTGAGAGCTGCACTTGAAGCTGGTTTGAGCATGTCATCTGGGCAATTTTCCAGTTCCCGTGGCATGGATTCTAAGGTTTGTACTGAATTCGATGGGGCATTTTCCTTTGCAAGTCTATCTTTTTCTTTGTTTCATGGTATGAATTGATGGGCAGACAAGGGCCGAGCTCGAGGAGATTGCTCTTGCAGAAGCAGATGTTGCTAGATTGAAGCAGAAAGTTGCAGAATTGCACCATCAGCTAAATCAGCAGCGCCAGCATCACTATGGATCTCTTTCTGATGCATGTGACCGCTATCAACAAGTGCAGAATTCTCAACAGTAAGTGTGTATGATGATGTTACCTTTCTTCGAACCAGCTTTTAATCCATTGGTTGGTAGGGTGGAGTACATCATCCTTAGATATCCAGGTGGCTATTTCAAGTTCTAAGATGTACTCCTCCCTTTGACAGCTACCAAGACAATCTAGTGCTTTCCTGTTATCTTGCTTCCATTTTGAGGATTTTGTTGTGGCAAACTTGCTAAGGTGCATTATTTTGAAGATACCTCATAGTGGTATTTGTGTATACGAGTTTTACCATTTGTTTTGTTAGTGCCAACTCTGTGAAAACCTAAAATTACTTGTTGGGCAGAAGAATTTAGACAATGTTATCCAGAATAATTATGAGGAGCAAACCAAACATCGCGGGACTAATAGGAAGATTGGGTTTGTTTCTAGAAAGCTTATTAGTTGCTTCTTTCACTTAGTGAAGGAGAAATCCTTGGGATCTTGGTATTGTTGTCGGGAAATGAGATGAATAGCTAAGATGGAACACTAGATGTCAGTTTGAAGTCAGTACCTAGTCTAGTGGTGCTCAAGTTAAGATCATTGTAGTAGTAGGGGTAGGGAACTCATGATATTTTGATCTGCTCTCAGCATGCTTGGATCAATTTGTTTGGGTATGCTATTTGATCAGAAGATTGCTGCTACAAATAAAATATGGAAGCTATCATACTGAATTTAAAATCTCGCTGGATATTTGCAGGAGATTTCCCCCACAAGATTTTGATACTACCCTCGCCTTTTATAATCACGAAAGAAAACAGAGAAGCGAGGTGTGTATTTCAATCTGTCTTGTTAAGTCTGCTCTGTTTTTCATTAGAACAGATATAATTGATAGAACTGCTCGTCCTGCTCATTGTTTTCTAATCTTTCACTTGATCTTCTCATATCTTCACAACGTTCGTGTATTTAGTCCAGTATGCCCCTTATATTGCTATGCCTTCTACAGTCTAGACTGTTTGAATTATTTTCATGACCTTGGACTGCACATGGGCGAAAGCAGATTTCAGTTATGTTATCATCTTCAAAGTTTTGAATCTGCAGTTATGAAATTGACATTAGTATATTCGGGTGCAAAGGTGCTTTAATCCAGAGACATTTATGTTGTTACTAAAGGTCAAGATGGTGCTAGCCATAACTCTAGTTAAAGATTGAAAATTTGGAAGTCTTTAACAAGTATCGATAGATTGCACATTGGCAGCATTGTGCATAGTGTACAACTGAATGATTTTACAAGATGCTGTATCCAAAATGACTCTGAATATTTAATAGCTTAGCACGATGATGCATGGATGTTTAGTTTAAATACAAAACACCATGCATGAATAATTTGGTCATCCTGTTTTACTTCGTTTAATCTTTCAATACTATGGTCGATGGTCAGGTCCTGCCTTGGCCTGAGAATTCTTAATCTAGTATGAATGTTCTTTTCCTTTTAGATTTAATCTTCTTCTTGTCTCGATCACATTAATTGTTTCTGGCGATTTATTCGATTCATCTGTAAAACATGGCAAATTATTCAACAGGAGAGTTTGCTTGGGGATTGGAGAAATATCAAAGGTCAAGCATTGGCATCTGCAAGTAGTAGCAGGTTGCCTTCAGGGAAACAATTTATGGAGTCATCGCCTCTTAGCGATTCGAAAAGTACGGAGGCATCAACAAGTATATCTGTGGATGAGCTCGGGGCTGTTGATTCAGCATCTGTACCCTCTACTTCCAGAATAGCAGAGGTAATACACGGATGTTGGACTGTCAATTCTTCTGTGTCTTACTGTAAATTCAGTAACGGTTGTAAATTTTATTCTCCCTTTTCTATTTCTTATAATTTCATTTACTTTATACCATGTTCACCATGTCCTGCATCCTGCTCTGTATACTTTTGAGAATGTTCCTAAACAAGCTCCAATCATCCTGTTTTAAGGTGGACTTTTTCCCAGCTTTCCTCTTTGATATTAGTGTCACATGCAGCATAATTTCCTAAATTTATAGGAACGACAACCGTATTGTTAAAACATAGTTCCACTCTTTGATTGCAGGGAATGGAATTTCCAAGGCATCCAACCGTGGCATCTTCTGCTTTGGTGGAATTAACGACGCGTCTCGACTTCTTCAAGGAGCGGCGATCTCAGCTAATGGAGCAGCTCCACAGCCTCGATTTAAATTATGGCACGGGTTCTTCGCAAGACTTTGTCTACAGACCGTCATCTCCGCCGTGGAGCTGATCGATGAAAAGACGAGGCGGTGCTTATCGAAAGTAAACCGCGACAGAAGAATGCCCGTTGCCTTGTACATTCGTCGGTGCTCTTGCAAATATAGTCTCTGCCCCCTCCTCTGTTCTGCCATTTCTGTTAATAACTATTATTTGATGTTCGAAAGGATGTTCACCCTAGTGGAAATGAGATTTGGGCTTCCGGGTAGCGTTCATTTTTTTTTTTGTTCCTTTTTTGTATTGTTTGATTCTTGTTTATTTGTAATCTTTTCCCTTATATTAACCGAGTTTGGAGCTACTGTCGAACAGACCTTGCCGTAGAGTGAGAGCTTGTGTTTTTGTAGACGTGTGTGACATGATGTATCAGTGTCCAAAGTTTCCCGATTTGTATTCTTGTATCCATCCGTTTGGTGAATGCAACTCGTCCTCGGATAGATCACTCACGTACGGGAGTTCACCTTTCCGGCAACGGGGTCGAATTTGGTCGTGATGATCGCGCGTGATCTCTAGCATCTCGGTAGAGTAATCGTGATGGGTTTCAGCGGAGGGTAAACACCTTTTATCTAGCGAATTACCGTTTCTAGCCAAGAAAAGAGTACGCAACAAGTGATGCCGAACTCGCCGTGTCCATAATTTTAAACCCGAATACTTGTAACGGGTCTAGTAATCTCGCCGGGACGGTCGCTGCTAAAAGGAGTATTTAGCCGGGTTGATTACGCATCCTCGCCCTCTGATTTAGCTAAAAAGAAAAGTTGCAAGTGAGAGCACTCGATATACAATTGACAAAATTTGAACTGACAATCAAAGACAAATTGTCACCGCTGTGATAGGCATACATTACGTTTGATCGAGGCGGAAGTACACACGAGGAACACGTCAGGATCTTGTCCTCTAGTCAACCCTGTTCGCTTCTCAAACAAAAAAAAGAAAAAGAAAGAAGTCGGACCATAAATAAAGGTGTAGCTTTTTTTGTTAACCAAAAACACAAAAGGAATGAGAAATTCTGGTGACGTGGACCTGGTGGTGGTCCAATCCCCCAATCCAATCCAGCGCAATCCTTATTGGATTTCTCGGATTTGCCGAGTCGGCACGCGCACCAGCCAGCCATCCTCTTCCCTCTTCTCCTTCAAGTCCACTCTCTCTCTTTCTCTCTCTCTCCTCCTGAACATTCACTGCTGCGCTTCGCGTACGATGCCCTGCTCCCGCTCCGTCACCGGCGCCGGAATTCTCCGAGCTCGTCGTCGCCGTCACCGCGCCTCGAGCTCGTCGTCCCGTCTCGTCTCCCGCCGTTTCTCCCCGCAGAACGAGTAAAGCCCCCCCCGTTCCATCCGCTCCGCTCCGCTTCCTCTCGTCGCTCCTCCTCCTTTTTGCTTTGGATAGTTTGGATGGACCCCGAAGCCTTCGAGCTTCCTTGTTTTCGCTTTCCCCCTCCCCCTCTCTGTCTCTCTCTCTCTCTCCCCCTCCACGTCGTGGCGTGCGGGACTCGCCGAATTCGGCCTCAATTTTTACCACTCGATGGCGTGCGAATTCCCGCGTCCTTTCGATGAACCCGACGCGTGAGGTGGCTCGAGGTGTCTTCAGGAGAGCGGGCGGCCCCGTTCTGTTTCTGGGAAACGCCCGCGGTTGATCGTGCGGTTACAGTTCGGGGAATTACTTTTTGTCGCGTGGTCGACTGCTCTCCTATTCTCGCTCTTGTCCCTTTTGGCCTCTTTCTTTTCTGCCATCGTTATCGTGAAGCGGTAGTTGGTTGCCGGTGAACCGTTTGATTCTTCGAGGTTTTTAGGTCGTAGCTGCGGTCGAATGAGGCTCGTGGTTTCGGGGTTGATCTTTTCAGGGTTTGTCTGTGTTTAAAGATTTTGTTGGCAAGTAGGACGATGCACTGTGGTTCCTCATTTTTGTTGAAAATCGAGACTTGGGTGTCCGTGACAATGAATTTTCATCTACTGGTGCTTGACCTCTGTTCCCTTGCATGCTTTTTGCTGACTTTCTCCCGCGCGATTTTGCAGGCGGGTCTACAGACGGGCGATGCTGTGATTCCGTGGTTTTGATGTGAATTTTCCGCGGTAGTTTTTCGGTTCATCGGCAATGAACTTCGAGCTTCTCAACCATGCTCCGTGGTTCGGCAGGGGCCATCGGGGAAAGGATTTGGGGTCGACCTTTGGACCTACCACCAGAGTCTTAACAGAGCAACCTAAGCAGAAGGGTGGTTTCAATCTCAAGTTGTGGGGATGGTCCATCCTTTCCGTTCTTCCCTGGGCTCTTGGTTCCAAAGATGGAAGAAGAATGCCTCCTGCTGTGAATAGGCAGTTGAAAAGGCGTGCTCAATCTGGTGGGACAGTTCAAAACAGCAGTAACGTCATGGCTGTCCGCTTCCGGCCATATGTTTCGAAAGTTCCATGGCATACAGGGCCGAGAGCGTTCCTCTCTCAGCTATTCCCAAGATACGGGCATTATTGCGGCCCTAACTGGTCAAGTGGGAAGGATGGCGGGTCTCCTCTATGGGACCAGAGGCCAATTGATTGGTTGGATTATTGCTGCTACTGCCATGATATCGGTTATGACACCCATGATCAGGCGAAGCTTTTGGAGGCTGATTTAGCATTTCTCGAGTGCTTGGAAAAGCCACACTACAGAACAAAAGGAAATGCCCATGTTGCGCATTTCTATAAGACGATGTGCATCACAGGTATGCATCTTGCCTCGTTGACCTTTGCAGTCGAGTCAAGTCTTTGCGGAGATTGTATGTGCAATGGCAACTAGGTTCCTTTGTACACCATGAGAAGTGAAATTTTTATGGAAAGCTTTGTGCTTCTGAGTGTTTTGTTCGATACTGAGCTTTTGTCGCTTCATGGCTTGATGTATGTTAACTGGTCTACTCTGGGATTGGCAGGTCTCAAGAACTTCTTAATTCCGTACAGAGCGCATCTTGTGAAGCTAAAGTCCAGGCAACCCCTAATTGATTTTGGTTGGCTGAGCAACATGAGATGGAGAAGTGGGAATATTTCAGAAAAACGGAAATGAGTAAGAGTCGTGTGGCTTGACAAGCGGGATTTGTATGTTATCGCTTAGTTGACTAGCTTGGTAATTCAGCCCTGGATCTTTAGATGGTAGGGTTCTTTAGTTTGTCCTTCGTTCCTGTACTGAAGCTTCTCCGAGCCACACCTTTTATAGTCTATGGATCACAAGTGGCTACATAAACATGTATTGTTTACTTTTCCACTTTATTAATTGCGTGCGCTTTGTACATAAACGTTAATTGTGCCACTGCCCCTCCGTTGCAACATTTTGGAATCTGAACACAACTGGTTGAGCTTGTGCACTAAGGCTGAGATGTGGCATTTAGCCAAATTATTGTTTACCGTACAGATTTTTCATATTGTTCTCTGTCATCACGGCTTCATATTTGACTTTCTAGTTGTAACGCAGGTCGGTGGATAAATTTGGCTGACTATTGAGAACTGAATTAGAGCACTATAGTATTTGTTCAGTACTTCTAATACACCATGCTTATTCTTCTTCATAGCTCTGAATAATAGATATGGGCATGTTTTGAGAGGACTATGCAATGCTCTTAAAAACGGCCTTTGTCACACTGAGAATGTCTAGAGACCATTTCAAATCGACAGGTTCGGTTAACAATGTTCACCCATTTTAGTCAACTTCTTTCATTTTGTCTCGAATTTCCTTCCTATGATGATTGTTTTCTGCCTAAAGAATTTGTAGTTTTTCTTGTTGAATGGCCGAACCTCCAGCGACTTTGATAGTGTTTGCACTTTCCTGCTCTTCTGCATTGCTTTAACCGAATGCAGTGGCCTTTGCTGCGATTCTCGCTGCTCACTTTGGGTTCTGGGTGGACTTCAACTTTAGGACGGTCGCAAGGGTTTGATCGATCAGCTTATCAAGAAGGACCACTATCGCAGTGAACCCGACAGAATTAGTCAATTAGGTGATTGATATCTTTGTTGAGTTCAGCAAAAATCGTGAATCCAATCTGACGGTAACCGTGAGAAGCTCGAATTATGGGTGCCGGATTGGACAACCCCCTTGCATTCATGACAAATTCGCATCCCCGTATCTTTTCCGGCTTCGAGTAATTACAAAAGCAGTTATGTTACCTTCTTGACATTGAATACATTCTCTATTTGAACCCGGCACACCCAATACTGACTAGAGAGCTCCTTTTGTTTTGTGTTTTCTCTCTTTGATTGGAGAGGCTAGAGACTTGAGAGAACGGACCATCCACTAAGTTGAAACTTACCGGTCAATATGTCATCCTGCTTTCTCTCTGTAGTTATCACCATGCGTGCCGCTCTCTCGACGCCTTTATGTGAACCTTTCCAGAAAGTGACATGTCAGGGAAGTCTTCGCTTGGGAGGAATTCCACCATAAAAGCATCACAAGATCCTGGTTACTACTCACTAGGCCCCCCACTTGCGTACAAAGAGTCAGCAAAAGCAAAGAAGCCTGAACCAAAGCTTTGTTTTGAGCGAGCCATCGGTTGGGTAAGGTGCTGAAGCGGATCTCGGTTCTTTACATGTGTTTGAGTTCCAATGCCCCCGTGCATTTTTATAAGGTAAGGTTGGATCCAATGTGTGTATCGATCCGATCGGTACCCGTGTGGGAGAACGGAAAGGAGGAGAGGAGAGGAGAGGACATTGAACGGATACGGGTCGGCGCATCGATGCGTTTTAGTTTATTTTGAAGCCCGGACGTAGCGAGTAGCGAGCGTGCGTGGGAACAAGTTGGGCAGAAGGTCCGTGCAAGTGGGCTATATTGGGACGCTCCACACGAAAAAGAGAGAGAAAGTATTCCAGTGTTGATCAATTGAGGATTGATTTTGTTTAAAGCTTTTCGAGACGGGGGTTGGGGGTATTGTAATAGTCCTTTTGCCCGATTTCTACCTGGAAAACAAGGAGGAGAGGAGAGAATGCTTCCCCGTCCCTCGGCGCTACTGCTATCAGCTATGCCTCATCGATTTCTCTAGGGTGCCCTTGCCTAGGATCGCATGGCACGACCCCGATGTTGCCTCTCCTGGGCCGCGCGACCTTCTGCGAGGGCGGTGGCTATTGCTTTGTTGCCGGAGCCGAGGGTCATTGTTGGTGTTGTTTGTCCAAGTGGCACAGGTGTCTGCAACTTTTGTTTTCCTTTTTTAAAACTGAAGTCCTTTATGTAAACATTTCGTTAAATCCATTTAACCCAAATTCCTTTATATTTTGCGAAAAGATGTTTTTGACAAATGCTCTTTCTGATGCACCCATAATAAGATCCGTATTTGACCTTTTCTGTCTATTCTTTAAATCTTTCTTGTGTTGCAGGAGTAGCCTTGACTACTAGTACATCGATTTTCTTCGACTTCAGGGATATGAACCTCATGAATCCTGTGATGAGCAATACACTAACTTAGCACTATGGCTCCATTCAAAGTTTTAATAAGCTGAGCTAATAGCACGTGTCGACCGATGCACCTCTAGGGGAAAAAAAAAAGCACTTCACTTTAGAAATAATGGGTGGATCGAGTTGCAATATTATATGATGTCGAGATAAACCTTATTAAAAAAAAAAAAAGATCTAATGAGATCTGGTCCGAAGAACATTCCCCCCTCAGCGCCCCGCGAATCAAAATTTAATCTTATGAAACGAGTGCACCGATTATTCAAACCTTTGCTCCTTGTAGACTCAACTTTGATGAGGGAGTCCAACAGTTGGACTCCAACGGAGTTCCGTCGGGGAGCACGTGGTAAATAGGGATGTGCAAGAGAAACCGCCAAAATCGGATGAAACTGACCGATTTTAGCCGGTTCCCAAGGGCACCGGTCCCGTTCGCAATTCAAAAAAATTGGAATGGGTGATTTTAGATCGGGTTTCCGATTCCACACATGAAACCATCCACCCGGACCGGATCTATTATTTTTTTTAAATTTCTTCCATATTAATGCTTTTATAGGGGATTGCGTCTTGTTTATGTCCATCGGTTTTGTCACTTTCCTTTATCTATGAGCTCGTTGCAAAGCATCGAGATCAATTTTGAACAAAACCAGATCATTTTAACAGCCCTGGTAATGAGCCCGTACCCCTTCCAAACGAATCCTCGTGAAGGGTTTAACATCCTTTTCATAAAGAATCTACATGCTTAAAGAAAAAATAAAACATGCCGTCAGTTTTATTGGCTGGACTTCGAGTTTGGTTTCCAATTCCTGGGTAAAATCGGACAACCCAAGAACTGATCATCTCTAATATTAAATTTATGTCTCGAGTTTGAGACCGCTTAACAAATTCACTTCCCTATTTAGTTGATTTCGGATGCAGGGTTCCCGGTTATTGGATGAGCATTCCACTAAAAGACAAAATTGGGGCAGACTTTCTTTTGTTATATCTATTTCTTTTAGAGGGGCAGAGAGGACATTATCCAAGAAAGAAACAAGAATGGAGAAAATTATCCAAAAAGTCCTAAATCTATTACACTTTTACTAATTCAATTCTAAATCTCTTAAGTTTGCCAATTCAATCCTAAACATTTTCACCTCTTTCCAATTCAGTCATAAACCTTTTCACTTCCTGCCAATTAAGTCTATTTGGTCAACCGATGTTGACGTGGCTGTCGGTCGGCGCTGACGTCGTCATCCGGTGCTGATGTGGCTGCCGATCGGCACTGACATGACAATTTTTAAATATTTTTTTTCAAATTCTTTCTTTTTTTTTTCAACCGTTTCCCTTTGGCCGGTTCAGCGACCGGCCAGAGGCCGCTCGCCCCCGTCGGCCACCGGCGAGGGCGAGGGTGACCTCGCCGTCGCTGGGTTTCACTCGCACAGCGACGGCGAGGTCGGCCTCGCAACAGCGAGCGAGGCTCGCCCTCGCCGGTGGCCGGCGGGGCGGGGGGGGGGGGAGCTTCGCCAGAGGCCAATGAGGTCGACCTCGCCAGCCAGAGGGAATAGGCAGAAAAAAAATATTTAAAAATTACCACGTCAGCGTTGGCCGGACGGCCAACGGCACGTCAGCGCCGGCCAGCTAAATGGACTAAATTGGTAAGAAGTAAAAAGGTTTAGAACTAAATTGACAAACTTAAAAAGGTTTAGGACTGAATTAGTAAAAGTACAATGAATTTAGGATTTTTTGACAATTTTCTTAACAAGCAAGGGTTATTTGCTTTTGTTTCTATCTCCTGCAGAAGCCGTAAAAAGTGGCTTACGAAAAGAGGACTCTGCCACATATATATGTGTGTATGCACGCGCGTTGCCGAACGGTAAAAAGGTTTTATTCATTGAATAGCCACACAATTCGAGAGTCGCGCGAAGTCGCACAACGCTAAAGACGAGTTGCGCAAAGAAGAAAGGAAAAGAACGTCACAAGGCACGTTCATGTTACGAACCGTACGTGAGCAGTTTGCTTTGGGCTTGAACACGTAGTGATTTGTGTAAAGAGTTTATTTCGTGTTGATTATTCGTAAACACTTTGGATTTGGATTTGAATCTAAGTGTGAAAAAACACTCGAGCGTATGAGCGAATTTTAATTCTGAATTTTCAATTATAGTGAATTATTTGTTGCTAGTTCTTCAGTGAATATAATGATCGATATTCGAACCGAATCACGTGAATTTTTAATATTTTTTTATCGTTCGTCATTTATTTTTTTTGGTATTTTCGTATTGATTTGATTAGTAAGATTAAGTTATTTTCGCGTTATATTCCAACACCTAATATAAATAAATGAATGCGAGGGTTGTGTGAGAGAGATGGTTGGTTCGAGGAAAGGGATGACGATAGTCCATTAATGAATGCAGGGAAGGGTCTCGTCAAAGCTGAGGAGAGGGGGGCCTGACGAGATGATCTGCAAAAGTGTCTGTGCTTTGCTTTGGACATCCCAAAATCGAGCCCTTCCCGAGGCTTAATCACTCGCCGCGTCGTCCGATGGCGAGTCCTCGTTACTTTTCCGCCCTCGACTTTTACTTTGGTGGACGGACTCGAGAAGTGACCGAAGAACGAACAACAGGTCCATGACAGAACCGGAAAAGAGCAGGAAAGACGACCACCACACGTTCAAACGGAAGGGGAGTCGAGAATGTCCAATGCAAAAAGAGACTAGGAAAAGACAACCAGTTCACAGGTTTCACGTTGCAGAGCACGCGATGGTCGCGCCTGGGGGAAGAGAGAAGAAAATCATCATGGGCAGGTCCATCATAACCCAAACAGTATCACGCGAACCCTACATACATTCCCAGACACAACCCATCCATATATCTTCTTATGTTTTGCGAAGGAGCTCCGTGTGTCGGTGCATATGCTCGGTTGCTTTTCTTGTTTTCGCGTGTAAACAAAATGCGGGAACGGTATTACTTTATTCGCTTGCTAATCATCAATTTTTTAACCTAGAACTGCTTGCATCCTCTGCATGCTTTTTTCGTTGGGGAGATCACTGCTCGGATGATGATGTGGAGATGGGAAGAGACAAAGACGAGTTTTTAAGGAAAAGACATCGTTCGAAAGAAAACTGCTTCTACAGTTCTAGTCGTTCAATACACTACAAAAATCCCCAAACTAAAAAACAAAGAACGAATCATAGTTTACAAGTAACGTTTTCTTCCAAATTGAGCTTGAAATTTTCCACCATGTTTCTCTTTCGCTCAATAAGGAGGACGAGAGGCAGCATTCGCTGCACCACCCCAAGGCATTAACTCGGGAGACGTCGCCTGACCACTCAAACCCCCTCCTCCGCAGTAGAGGCCACCGGCCGCGGCGGCGGAACTAGGGCAAGAAGGAGGCTCGCTTCCCCCGCCGCCGCCGCGGCCGCCGCCAATACAAGGCTTGGTCTCTTGATGATCGCCACCTTCTTCGTCACCTCCAGATGGAAACCTGTGGAAGCTGGGGCTCACGAACGTCGCCGCCGCGACCACCACAGGCGTCGCTGCCACCACCTTCCCTCCCACCACCCCTCCGAACACCTGCCCTTGAGCCCCCGCGAGAGTTATCCCAAAATGGCTCGAGCCCTCCTGACGACACAGCTGTTTCGCGGGTCTGTCATTCTTGGACTCGTTATTGTCGTTCTTGTCGTTAATGCAACCGCCCAGGACAGACCCGCTCAGGGAGAGGAGGTTGAAGGGCCCGCGGAGGGACAGCGGCGGCGCGTGGGGCAGGGGGTGGCGGAGCGTGACTTCCGAGACGGAGCCGGATCCGCTGAGGACGGCGAGGCCCATGCGCCGCCTGAGCGCGAAGGACGTGAGGGCGCCGACGACGTCGGAGCCGGCGGAGATCTCGAGGACGACGGGTCTCATGGCGGAGGAGGAGGAGGAGGAGGAGCCAGAGGAGCCTTGGGCGGCGATGACAACGACGGGTGGTTTGGGCTTGTTCTTGGACCCGGGTGGCCTTCCTCGCGGCTTCTTCTTGGTGGCGGTCGATGATCCGAGCTCGCGGGTGATGGCAGCCTTCTCGGGGGTGGTGGCGGCGGCTTCGGCGGCGGGTGGAGGGAGGGCGAGAGGAGTGAGGCGTTGGCCGGAGGCGTCGTCCTCGGAGGAGGAGGAGGAGTGGGGGTGCGAGAGGGAGAGGGCGGCGGTGTTGCCGCGGCCCGCCATGGTGTAGGGCGGCGGCGGCAGCGGCGGCGGTCTTCAGGAGAGAGAGAGAGAGAGTGTGTGTGTGTGAGTTCGAGGGGAGTCTTTCGCGCTCTTTGAGGGTCAACTCTATATAGTCACGAGGCGGTATGGTGGACACTTGTTCTTATGGATTTGGGTGTATAAACGACGTCCCACGAGGTGAAAAATGAAATGTGTGCAAAATTAAAAATAAAATAGGAGAGATGAATTTGATCTTCCTCGGATCTCGAATGGTAGATTATAATTGAATATGTACATTTTGAAGCCGCCAAAACTTTATTAATTGGATATTTGAACTTTTATCATATGTCATTTTACCTTTAGATAACCGTTATGATAAATATTCGATAATAAAGAGATTGTCAATGAGTATTCAAAACTGGGGGTGATCGGTTTACAGGCAGTTCGATTATAACCCAAAAATCGGAAACTGAATCAGAGGGACCAGTTCCCAGTTTATGAAACTGGGAATCGGATCGAAGCCTCCAGAAATCGGACCGACCAGGTGGGCCAATGGAACCGATTTCATGTTTTGTTTTTTTTTTTTCTTTCTTATTTGATTTGTTGGTACATTGCAGCCAATGGAAGTTTCGACACTTTCGTTTCGTGGCCGAGCTCTTCTTGTTGCACGCTCTTATCTCTCCGTCTCTCCTTCTCTCTCTGTGAAGCTTGGGGGGCTTTTTGAAGCTCTGGCGCCATTTAGTCCAATGGCAATGCCCTCAAATCAAGAATAGACGGAGCTGGGAGCTGCTGTTGCTTCTTGTGATCGAGGATCACGCGAGGAATGGAATTGCACGGTCTCCATTAGGAAGCTTTAGGGTTAGGGTTTTGCTGGTCTCCTTCCTCAGGCTAATCGAATAGCTTCTTCACGGGAACATTCCGAGGCACACATCGTCATTACACTGATTTGTGGCAACAGCTTTCTTAGTTTGCTCTCCGGCTGCTGAATTTTGGCGAGAGGGAGGTGAGTCGTGCGTTGGGAGGCGATTAGGGTTTTTAACTTTCTTTATAAATTTTGAAGAAGTAAAATAAAATAAAATAACAATCCGGTTCGGATGGTTAGGGTGGGTGGATTCCACACATGAAATCGGAAATCGGACTGAAAATCATCGGGTCCAATTCTTTATAACCGAGAACTGAATAGGCATTTTCGTCTTTTTTTGCTTTTTCTTTTTTTTTCCTTTCCGGTGAGGGCATTGGGCGAGGGTCGCCCTCGCTTGGGCGAGCGAGGGCGGCCCTCGCCGACGCCGGGCGAGGGCGGCCCTCGCCAGATCCGGCGAGGGCGACCCTCGCTCGACGCCGGCAAGGGTCGCCCTCGCCAGATCGGGCAAGGGCAGCCCTCGCTCGACGCCGGCGAGGGCCCCCTCGCCGGCATCAAGCAGCCCTTGCTACCTCGCTCTACGCCAGCGAGGGCGACCCTCGCCGGATCTGGCGAGGGTCGCCCTCGCCCGACTCAGGCGAGGGTCGCCCTCGCCCGACTCAGGCGAGGTTGACTCTCGTCCGACGCCGGCGAGGGCCCCCTTGCCGGAAAGGAAAAAAAAAAAAAAAAAGAGAAAAAGACGAAAATGTCTACGGACTAAATGCATTGAGGTAAATGTGTCACAAATAGCAAAGTTTGAGGTTTTTGGTATCTCAAAAAAAAGTTTGGGGTAAATGTATTACAGGTGATAAAGTTTGGGATTTTTTATGGCTTTTTTCCTATAAAAAATCGCGACACTAAGAGTGTGTTGTTTAGGCTCAAATTCAAAAGTACAAACAAAGCATGTTTGGGCTACTCAACTTGATCAAAAATCAAATGAACGAATATGTCCGGTATCCAATAAAAAAAAGATTTCGTCTCCTTCCCCAATTTTTTTCCTTACAATTTTTCGAAAACTAAAAGTGATGACGTGTACTTTGGCAGGCGCATGAAGCAAAGCCTATGGCTAATGCCTAGCCTAGCCTAGCCTAGCCTAGCCTAGGGGTCTATGCTCTTGCAAAACACGGCCCTGAGTGGCCAACTTAAGGGCGCATGACTGGGGCCCACCCACCTCCCCGGTGTTGACCGGTCAACGGATAATTAATTTTCTTAATAACATTAAATTTTACAGAAAATTTCAATTCCACTCCGCGCTCTTTTATATAAGAAAATCTATAACTTTCTCTCTGATATGTCCATCAGAACTCGCGCCGTGTTGATAATATTGTAAAATGCCGGTGACAATTTTTGGACGTGGGAAACAGATTTGGGAGTTCAAAGTGAAAGTTGAGAATTTTGTTAGACATGTAAAAAGTTCGGATCAGACTTGAAAAATTTCGTAAGTTCAAGACAAAATGAAAATCGATCCCACTTCGAATTTCATAAAACAAAGCTATATTCATTTATAAATGGTAAAAGTAATTACAAAATAATTAGTAGTTTCGCAGTATGATCCCGGTTGGTTCAGGTTCCGAGAAAGCCGAACCCAAACAAAACTATCAAAAAAAAAAAAAAGCACCATGGATCCAATTCGGTTCGGTTCGGTTTAGTGGTCGAACCGTGATTTCGTTGCCCTTACAGATATTTTAAAAGCGAATCTAACGTTTTGGGCACTTCTCAAGATCAATTTCTCAATCGTGCCGTACTCACGTTCGTTTCATCGCAGTGTCATTGTAAAGTGGCTGTCACGCACAAACTTTAGAATAGGTTGAACGATGCGGGTTGCCTCGCGATCGGTGATGGTCTTTTGGAGCTCGGATCTTGACGAAGAGACGACGCGACGAAGTCTCGATCGGTCCTTTTCCTGTTTTCGCCAACCCGATATGATGAGCCCGTGATGCATCTGTTCATGGCCCATCGGACCAAGGGGTTACTCTCTCGAGGCAAAGTGTTCTCGGGGTTTGAGTCCGCACCCGAACATTCGGACGTCCCCAGTGCTGTCGAGAAGAAGAAGATCTCATGTCGCCGTGCCGACTATATAGCAAGACCAACGTTCCATCTTCGATCGCGTTAGTTTGCTGTGTTGGAACCAAAAGAATAATAATAAACTTTGGAAACTTGGAATAAGAGCACAAATAATTATTGGAGGGAGAACTTTTGTTTAGAATGCTCTGTCTTCGTGGCTTCGTGTTTGGCTTGATTTATAACTCACGACTTTATCCCTTTATATAGGAATTGAAGTTCACGAACTCCAATTATTACATTTAATATAGAAAACATAACAATCCACGATCATTAAGAAAGATAATAAAATAGCTTAATCTGTTGAAAAAAAAACGAAGCCACGTTGAAGTTTTTATGACTCTTCTTTAACGCTTGTAGCTTCTAGTAACCGACGTGCTCAATTACACCAATAATCAATTTTATGTTTCTCCAACAGCCTCCATTAAAATTGATTTTGGAATTCAACAATACCGAGCATCATCTTTAATTTTTTGAACGTCTTCATCTTCAATGGTTTTGTCAAAATATCTGCAATCTGATCTTCTGACCTACAGAAATTAAGTTCGATCTCGCCATCTTTGACTCTATCATGAATATAGTGATACTTGATGTCGATGTGTTTGCTCCTGCCATGAAAAATTGGATTCTTGGCTAAAGCTATAGCCGATTTATCATCACACAATATTTTGGTAGGACCTGTCTGTTCATGCATTAATTCACACAACATCCTACGAAGCCATATTGCCTGACATGCCGCTGAAGATAACGCTATGTATTCCGCTTCAGTTGTCGAAAGTGCAACGACTTGTTGTTTTTTCGAGGACCAAGAAATTACTCCTGATCCAAGAAAGAAAGCATTTTCAGAAGTACTCTTTCAAGTCTCAATATCACCTGCCCAATCACTATCTGTGTAGCCCACCAAACTGAAATTATTGGTATAAGAATATAAAATTCCATGATTACGAGTTCTACCGATATACCATACAATTCTTTTCGTTGCCTGCAAATGTGATTGGTATGGTTTCTCCATAAACCGACTAATAATTACCACGCCATAAGTAATATCTGGCCTAGTAGAAGCCAAATATCTTAAACTGCCAATGATGCTTTTAAAATAAGTGGAATTTACTAGTTCACTGGCTCTTTCTTTCTTTAGCTCTAATCATTCTGCTACGGGAGTTCGTATTGGTTTGAGTGATTCCATCTTCAATCGCTTCAAAATATCATTAGCATATTTCTGCTGTGAAATAAATGTCATCATTTGTTTGCTTCACTTCAAGGCCTAAAAAATAGGACATCAATCCTAAATCTATCATCTTGAAATGGCTAGTCATAGCCTCCTTGAATTCAGCAAACATCTTTGGATAGCTCCCTGTAAATATCAAGTCATCAACATAAAAGCACACAATTATCATGTCACCGTTAGTATTTGACTTGATATACAGTGTATGCTCATACGGACACTTTTGAAAATCATGCTCTAATAGGTAACTGTCAATCCTCGTGTACCACGCTCGAGGTGCCTGTTTTAGCCCATATAATGTCTTTTTTAGTTTGTAAACTTGATTTTCATGCTCTTTCTTTTCATAACCCTGCGGTTGCTCCACATAGACTTCCTCTTCAAGAACACCATTGAGAAATGCTGATTTCACATCCATTTGATGGATTTTCCAATGATTCTGAGCTGCGAGTGCTAAGATCATCCGAATGGTATCAATTCGAGCCACTGGTGCAAATACTTCAAAATAATCAATACCTGGCTTTTGTTTGTAGCCTTTTACAACCAACCTGGCTTTATGTCGGTCCACTTGATCGTCAGGCTTGTACTTCGTCTTATATAGCCACTTGACACCAATGGACTTCTTACCAGGTGGTAAAGAAGTTAACCCCCATGTGTCATTTTTTTCAATGGAGTGGATTTCTTTATCCATTGGTAGGATCCACTTCTCGTCTGCTGCTGCATCATCATAGGACACGGGGTCACATTATGCAAATAAACAAAAAATTATAGTTTCATTGGTGATTCCATCACTATCACTATCATCATCTCTTATGACAACATAATCCTTGAATCTTGATGACGTCTCCCACGATCGCTGTGAACGACGTATCGGCGGTTTTGAAACTGCTCTTGGTGAATAAAATGAACTACCAGGCAAAGATGATGCATCTTCAGTTGAAGATTTTTCTATCTCTCTCACCAATAGTTCCAAATGTTGGAACCAAAAGAATAATAATAAACTTTGGAAACTTTGAATAAGAGCACAAATAATTATTGGAGAGAGAACTTTTTTTTAGAATGCTTTGTTTTTGTGGCTTCTTCTTTGTCTTGATTTACAACTCACGACTTCATCCCTTTATATAGGAATTGAAGTTCACAAACTCCAATGATTACATTTAATAAAGAAAACATAATAATCCACAATCATTAATAAAGATGATAAGACAGCTTAATATGTTGAAGAAAAACGAAATCACGTTGAAGTTTTTATGACTCTTCTTTAACGCTTGTAGCTTCCAGCAACCGACGTGCTCAATCACACCAATAATCAATTTTATGTTTCTCCAACATGCTGATCTTTTGTCTTCGCTAAAACTAGTGAACAGAAATGGTTTGCTAAATCCGACCATGGAGGCTGTGCTATCTCTTCCGTTCGATTTGCAAGGGCGGTCAAGAACTGTATGCTCGGTTTCGCCGGTCGGGATTGCGGTCCCTTTCAGGGGGCTCGATCTATCAACGACCGTCGATCACTTTAATGCCCCATTCGATTGCAAAGCTCTCGATGCCGAGCACTCGGCACTCGCGAACCGGGATACACGACCGGAGAGATCCGAATGCGGATGGGCTCGTGAACACGCCGCGGTTCGCCACGGGCCCGTGCTCTGTTTCGCCCCGTTTTAGTAGCGTTTATCCCCTCGAGTCCCCTTTTGGCGTGGTGGCGTGTTCGGGTTGCTTTCGGCCTAAGACAGCGTCTCTCTCTTTTTGGGTACTCATTGCGACGCTGGCTCGCACGACGTAAAGTCGTGGAAATACAAAGAGGCATTGAGAAGATGGGAGAGAAAGGACGACTGGCCCTACTCACCAAACTCGCTTCCACGACAACAGAGCAAAAGACACCACATGCATGGGCGCATTGACCCCCCCTGAATTGCCATCTCGCACTTCCCCCCCCCCCTCCCCCCCCCTTCTCTTTCTTCTCCTCTTTACGCCCGCGTCGAAATATCCCGCGGTCGCCGAACTTCTTCGCGTACCGATCCTTCGATCGCGCGAGGCGAGAGTGTAGCCGGCCAGAGATTCGGACTCGAGACCCGCTACTGACCGATCCCCGTCGTCGACGTCCGCTTCATCAGAGAACGATCCGCAAAATGCCGTGCAACGAGCTTTCCTTTCCAAATTTTATCTCTTCGTCCACGACGACAACGTCCGATTGCAAAATTGGGTTGTTCCTCGGATTCCATTTTGCGCACTGCAGGCTTTTTACGTCTTCTCGTGGGAGGTTTCGTGTCCTTTCTTGTTCGAAGTGCCAATGGCCATTCGAAAGAAAATGCTAGGGGGGGAAATGTACCCCACCACCCACCGCGAGGCACGAACTCCTCCCCGATTGTTTCTTGACTTTGGATCATCCGCGGCCCCTTCCCTTTGACAACGGGTCGCTCGCCTAGAATATAAAGGACCCAACTTTTTCTCGTTTTTCGCCGGCGTCCCATCCTAAACCGAATCCTTAACTTTGGGTCGTATCCCAATTCTGTCCCGAGAAATTCTCGGCTTTCCGATGCAGTTCCAAAATCCGTCCACGAGTCTGAAACCCGTCGCTGGTTCCCGTACGAAAGTTGGGTGTTGGTGAAGACGAGGGTTCCGATAATGGATCTCCAACCGGCACCGATGTCGTCGATTTCGGCGAAACCGGTGGCGATATTTCGATGCGCGGGCGGATTTTGGGGCCAGAATGAAAGATAGGATCTCGTTTTTTTTTTTGACGAAATAAAAGTTCGGGACAGAGCTGGGATCGAACCTGGTGCGTTTGTTTCACGAAAGATAAAATGATTCGGAAAACATTTTTCCTAAAGATGACCGTACGTGTCGATTACAAAAAGATGAATGAACGAAATATATAGTTTCAACGATCACGATAGTATCAAGGCATAAATCGATGTTGAAAATAAGACATTTTTCGTTAAATTATTTTATTATTTATTTTTTCGCGAAGCGAACGAAGTTTAAAATTATATATATTTTTAGGAAATTAGGTCCATTTTCATGCACCACTGCCCAATTATTGCGGTCTCCAAAGCATTTTGGATGAAGAGAGAGAAGGGAAAGAGAAAAACAAAAAAGAAAAACTTTAGTCAAACGAACTTCATAATAATTTTGACCCACACCAAACCCCCAAAACAGTTAAAACAAATGAAATAAAAATAAAGGGAGCGGGTACACAGCCGGCGCTTCTTGGCTTTGTGGTTTAACTTCATAATATTTTTTTCAGTTTTTTTTTTTAATTTCATGTGGTTTTTCTTAACTTTTCTATCTTTAATATCCCAATCAATTAAGAAAAATTATTCTATAACTTGCCCTTTTTATATAGCACGCAAATTAGATCCGTTTTAGCAAGCATCGGATGTTGTGTATGATGAATTGAAGCTCCCTAATTAGCATAAGTATTAGCTACGTAATCTAAAAGTGTATCATACGGTAACATTCTCAAGCAATCTATACAAACACGGTCCCTAAAATCGTTACTGGTTACTTAATTAAAAGCGATGCGTAACTATAAAGAATTCTCAAAAGATAAAATCGCCGGTCGAAAAGAGACAATTAGCTTTACAAGTAATTCGTGTTTTTAGTCTTAGGGTGTGCATGAATACCATTCTGTGCTCGAGAACTATTTCTGAACAGAAATGATTTTTTTTTATTCTGTGCCCTGAAATAATTTCTGAGTATTTGAAGGCGTTTGATAAACTGTTCAAAATTTTTATTCCTAGAGTAGAAAAAAATAGAAATGCATTTGGTAACTACACAAAATTTCTGTTCCCAAATAATATTTTAATAATATTTTGAATTGTTTTTTTTTTTCTTTCTACCCATTTTCTTCTTTGGCCATGGCCGGTCGCCGGCGACTGGTGGCCGGCGACCGACGGCCGGCCCAGCCTAATGAAGAACAACACAAAAATAAGAAAAATAAGAAAAAAAAATGATTTTCAAAATTGTGCCGAGAAACAAGAAGCAACTTTTTTTTTACTTCTTGTTTCTCTTCCAAAACTGTTTCTCGACACAAATTTTTGCAAAAATATGCCCGGGAACAAAAAGTTTACCAAACGCATTTTTGTTCCCAAACTATTTCTGGGAATAAAAGAACAGAAATTTTCACTGTTTGACACGTTGCCAAACGGGCCCTTAGTGATATCATAAACTGGATGCTTTATGTAGCCTCGGTTGTTCTTATCATGATATGAAGATACGCATCATGAAATATTTTTAAATGCCAATACATGCAAAAAAGGAAAAGAAATGTCGATTGTTATTAGCACCGGGAAACTAACAAAAACAATAACTTAAAATGCCAAAATATTTACCATGCTATTTAGTAAATCTTCTGTATATAGATTTACAATCATTAAAATTTATCTCACGAAACAACCCGTATCGCATTTTTTTTTTCTTCCACTGCAGTCTTTTCACTACTTGGCACAACGAGTGCACACAGCACGACACAACACGACGTATATGTGATTTTTTTAATCAGTGTCCCTACCCTAGGCACTTGCTAATTATTCAAATAACGAAATTCTGTCGTTCTCAAAGCATCTCAATAATCAAGATCGATCTGGCTCTTAAGACAATTTGCTTCCTTTTAATGTCCATTTTGTTTCAGGAATTTAAATTCTTAATTTACATGACTAAAAACAGTATGTTAACTAGGAAAGTTTTTACTTCATCATGCTCACTATCCAAATATTGCTAAAAAAAAAGTTCTTTTTGTAATGAGAGAGGGCAAGCTTATAGATTTTTTTTTAAATTAATTCAGATATTAAAAATTGAAACATCAAGAAAAGCATATAGATGCTTACATGACACAAAGCACTCTTAATAAAGGAAAAAAAAAAAAACCTTCCTTTTCAGACCCTAGATTACAAAAAAATTTATAGCTGCTTCCTTAACCAGAAATGTGTCAGGTTTTACCTCCACCTTTGTTTTTCCCTCTTTTAACGGCAAAACAAGGTGGTCATGGGAAGTGGTGGTTGGTGTTCTGGTATCTCGAACATCATCACCATACAAGTTTCGCAATGTCCATTCGAACCATGCATGCTTTACGAATGCGCCACTTTGCTGTAAACCTTGAACTGTGTCTCATCGGCAGAATCAAGAAACTTCCAAGAGAATTTTTAGCGGGAGTTTTCTTACGAACTCGGTTGTTTTCGCTTCAGAGGCACGAGAGCGGCAGCACTAAGAGTCGAGGGAAAGACGGAAGAAACAAACGGGGACATCGCAAGTCATCAGTCCTGGGAGACAGAAAGCTGCCCCCGGGTTAGACGTTGGAACGGTTAACTTGTGATTTCAGAGGGACACCCACGATGCAAGTCGGTCCCGTTTGGCTATTGGAACAGCGCCGGATCGGTCGGAAGCTATCGAGTACTGGAACAAGAAGCAATAATCACCCAACACTTAAAAAACTTTCTTGAACCTGGAATCACGATACTTATAGGCACGATGAACACAATCTAGACAATCACTCTGTCTGTTGTGGTGGCTGGTGGACGGCCATTAGACTCGACTTCAAACTCAGAGGACTTATGCTCTTGGGGGGGGGGGGGGGGGTCATAAGAGTTAATTCAGGTACTATTGCAACAGCACTAACAAGTTAATATCCTCGCGGCCCTGCTCGACAGGATCGACGCGCGCGTAAATCGGCATCCTATTTGCAGTTACTGATCAGAAGAATGCGCGGCTACCGTAGAAAACCCGCGACTGATCCTTCCTGTTGCTGTTACCGTTGTTATTGTTCTCCAAATCCAAGTTGCCTACTTGAGTCCGGATCTCGCCGGTGGCGGCCAGCTCTTCTTTGATCTCGGGCTTGTCGATGTCCATAGGGAGCTTCATTTTAGCCAGGGACTCCGTGAATTGATGCATGCTTCTCATGTACATGTCCACAATCTGCTGTTGCATCGCCGATTGCTCTGCCTCGAGATTCATGTTCGCAATTGGCGCAGAAAACACCTGGTGGTGATGACCGAACTTCGCACGATCCGTGTTCACTTTCACATCCGCATCCCCTTCTTTATTATTACTTCCCTTGATCGCTCCTTCCTCGGAATCACGCTCCTCGTTCTCATTTTTCACGATCTTGATGATCTCGCACGCCTTCTTCGAAGTCGGAGTGTCAGGGCAGGCTCCACAGCCCTGGCTGGCCTCGGGATTCGCTGAATTCAACGCGTCGATGCCCGAACCTGAGCCGGACCGTGCCTTCTTCTCGACCGTTGACTCGGCCGAGTTCCGATCGTCGCTCAAGCTGGTGGTAGTCGAACTCAGGAACCCGGAGTTCCGGCAACTCCCGTCCGGCGAGATGGAGAAGTCGGATCGCTCCAAGGCGTGATTTTGACCCATCTCGCAATCGTCGATCGCGGTCGGGGACGAGCCCAGATGGAGAAAGGACCCGAAGAACCCGCCATTGCTGTTGGGCTTCGAGCCGGAGCTCGTCGAGCCCTGACTCGCCAGGTCAAAGTACTCGGACACCATCTTCTGATTCTCCCTCACGACGCTGATTTCGGGGAACTCGATCTTGGAATACTCGACCGGGTCGGGGATCACCTCCGAGACTTTCCGGTCGAGCAGCACCACCTCGGAGCTGATCGACGAGTTGGCCGCCGAGTCGACCGGGGCCGACGCGGTGAGCTGGAGGCCGAGCAGGACGGTCCCAGCAGGGGAGTGGAAGAGGTCGGTGGACGAGAGGCTGTAGTCGCGGGTGACCTTGCCCTTGCCGGCGATCTGCGACAGCGGGACGAGGGCGAACCCGAGGAGCTGGTCCTCCATGAAGTGCCGCGCGCGGCTCAGCATCCACACCTCGCACTTGAGGACCGAGTCGGGCTGCGCCACCTCGAGGACGAGGGTCTCGTTGAATTCCGGGTTCTTGCCGCCGCCGCAGGCGACGCGGGTGGAGAGAGCGTCGTCGGGGCTGTAGGTGAGGGAGAACTTGGCGTACACGTCCTGGTTGTCGTAGATGCAGATGTTGTGGATGTTCCTCGCATGGTGGACGTGGACCTCCAGGACGCCGGCGAAGCTCGCGTCCCCGTCCCCGTCCCCGTCGCCGTCGCCGCCGACCATGCTAAAGGCCGAGGGGTGCGCGAACGAGTCCATGAATCGTTTTCTCTCTCGATACCCGGAGACTAAAACGCTTCTTAGGGACGGAGTTGACTCTGGGACGTCATGGACATAGTCCGATCAGCTCAGCTCAGCTCAGCTCCGCTCCGCTCTCGCAAGGAGGAGGCAAACGAAGTAAAAGGGTCTTTTTGTGGAGCTGGCTCTCAATGAGTGGGTGCTTCCCAGGAGTGCTCGATCGCCATGATTGGTTTGATTCGTGCGTGAGAGAGAGAGAGAGAGAGAGAGAGAGAGAGAGAGAGAAAGTAAAGGAATTCCGTTGGAATGAATAGCAGAAGAATCAAGAATTCGAGCTGTGTTTCACTGTTGAACTTTGGACTTTGAGAGACAGAGAGATGGTGGGTAGGGTAAGGTATGGTAGTAGGTGAGAATGGAGGGAGTTTAAGAAACTAAAGAAGAAGAGGAGGAGGAGGAGGAGGAAGAAGAAAGGTGATGATGCAAATTTGAGGGATCTTTTAACATTTTATTTTGCTTTTTTTTGCGTGATTATGCGTACACACTCAATATGATATTCCCTCGAAGGCCTGTGGCCTTTTCTTGCATGATGTCGAAATCTCGATTTCTCGATTTCCCTTTCTCTTGATGCTGCTGGTGCTACATGGGGAGGGAGGGAGGGGTGGGTGGAGGTGGAGGTGGTTTTGCTTGGCTTGCTTCCACTTCAAGTGACTCAAGGCAAGCTCCCCTATTGATTGATATCCAGTCCTTGTTGGAGGCCCCACGCTTGGGTTGGATGCTCTTTGTTAGTGTATCTCTACTCATTTGCTTTCATGCCAAAAACATGGTTATTGCTCCCTCTCGCTAATGTGATGCGACCTAGTGTATTTGCAACTCTTATGACTTTTGCAAACACGCCTTAGAATCTAACACATCGTTTGTGTGAACGTGGATTATGTCCTCTTTTGAAAGAAATCACTAACACGTAGTCGTGTCAATAAAGTATGTTTCCCAATTCTACGCACATTGAATTGTTCGGACAAGATCGTGTATAGTAAATCAAGACTGCAGAGAAAACGGGCCTTTCAATAGTAGTTCTGTGGTGCGAGACAGTGCACTCGTATTTACATTGGTTAGGCAGTCACAAATCATCTTGCATCGACACAACTCTAGTCTATTTGCTAATGTAATGCCAAGAAGTCGCGCTTTATATCACTGAGTCATAATGTCATCACTTGTCTAATTACTTGTTTTATCCTATCAGTCGTCAATCAGTAGATAATGCTTCTCACCCGGTTTCTTCGAGCATACTCTGCACGAGAGTAAATACGGTAGTACTCTCTGTTCGGCCATCAAGGACAGTTCTCTCTGGGTGAGCCATCTTGAACACAGAGAATGCACATAAATGGAGCTGCTCTGCGTCGCTACTAGTTTCAGACCAGACGCTACTAATCTTCTCTCGTTCTGCCTTGACTAGGACACAATCATCTTCGGACATGGACATGGACATCCACGAAAGCCTGTCGCATGTGACAGCTCTTTTGAACCAACGGAATCCCCTCCCATTTTGAGTAGTTAAAAATTCAACTTCGGTTGGGCAGGTTGGTATCGACCACATGGCTAGCTCTGCTCGGACAGGGTCCCACGTCCAATGGCGTGCTTTAGGCTCTCCATCGATCATGAATTCGGCGTTTGAGAGCAAGGCAGGGAGGTCTAACGCATTCGAGATCAACGCGGTTGGTCGAGACGCGAAGAGATTTTCAATTAAGGAATCGATTGTTATCGATTCGAATTTTAACAGCACGCAAATTGTAATCTCTTGCGCAGGCTTAGAGCCCGAGCCGGACATATACCCCTTGATTATTAAAATAAAAAAAAGAACAAATTATCCGTACGAGGACCAACCCCGCTCGCACTCCGCAAGCGATGCCAAATGTGTTAGGTAAATGAAACTCACGAGTCGTGATGACGCCTCCTCCAGTCGCGACTCCCAGCGCGAAATTTCTCCGGGTTGTTCCCTCGGTCATTTTCACAAACAGTAAGCGAGCAAAGGCGGGGCTGAACAAGAAGCCGGGTGGAGAATGTTCAAATTGCGAGACGACAGACTTGAGAGGGTACCCGGCGACTATTACAGCAAAACCCATGGAAAACATGGGCCGGAGATGTCCTCATCCTGCACGTATCGAAATTAACAGTGTTTTCAGTTCAAAGAAGCTGCAGAATTCCTTGGAAAATCACAAAAATCGAGAGAGAGCACAGGGCACGCAGCTTAGCCACATCCCCTTCCCTACGGCCCAAAAGGAAAATGACAGGCTATATGTTCCAAAGCAGGGGCAAGGTCTGGGGGTGATCGGGCGGGGCTTCATGTCCATAGGGTGCCATAGCGGGCTGCGATTCGGCCTCTGAAGAGTGAAAAAAAGCATCGCTTGGGGAAATTCTTGGCCATTGCACCGGGAACAGAAAAGGCCGAAGCATTCTCCAGCACGTGAAGTTCTCGTACATTGGCTTCCATATAAGGCCTCGCCGGACCTAGCATCATCTCCATGTATTAACATCATACTATACGTCGGATGTCGATTGTATTCAGCAATGAGACACGTACACTTAGGGCCTGTTTGGTAACATGCCAAATAGTGAAAATTTCTGTTCTTTTGTTCCCAGAATCAATTTGGGAATAGAAATCCGTTCGTTAAAATTTTTGTGCCCGGGCACAATTTTACAAAAAAATTGATCACAGAATCACTTTTGGAACAGAATCAAGAAGCAAAAAAAAGTAGTTTCTTGATTCTGGAACAATTTTTCTGGAACTGATTCTTCTTAATTTTCTTCTTTCTTTTTTATTTATTCTTCATCTTCTTCCCGGCCCACCGCCATCCCGTCGCCGGCGATCGGTGAGGGTGGCCCTCGCCGCCCCCGGCGACAGTGAGGTCGGCCTCGCCAGATCTGGACGAGGTCGAGTCTCTCCTGGCCATGGCGAGGCCGACCTCGCCGTCATGGGGGGTGGTGACGGGAGGTCGGCCTCGCCTTGGCCGATCGAGGCTCGACCTCGCCGTTGCTGGGGTTGGCGACGGGAAGGTCGGCCTCGCCGTGGCGACGGGCGAGGCCTGCAGCGAGGGCCACGACGCCCTCGCCGGCCCTGGCTTGTTGCTAGCGACCGGCCATGGCCAAGGAAAAAAAAGAAATAAATATTAAAAAATTCAAAAATTATTAGTAAAAAAAATTTTGTATAGTTACCAAATGTATCTCTGTTCTTTTTCTATTCTAAGAATAGAAATTTTGGGCAGTTACCAAACACCATCAAATGCTTAAAAATTATTCCTAGACATAGAATAAAAAAGAATCATTTCTAATCAGAATCTGTTCTCAAGCACAGAATGGTTGCCATGCGTACCATTAGTGTTAATAAATTTGCCAACTCCCAATGGCTTCTTTGTTGTTAACTTTAATCTGGCCGAGGGCCGTGAGTCTGTCTTGAAAAATGGTCCTTGGATGATTTTTGATCATTACTTAGCGATACAACCTTGGGTCCCCAACTTCATTTCAGAAAAAGCTACTATAAACAAAGTGGCAGCTTGGGTTCGCATTCCTCCGCTATCACTTGAGTACTTTGATGAAGAATTCTTAATGCGAATAGGAAATCGGATTGGCCTCCCTCTAAAGGCGGATGCCACAACACTTGCTGCAGAAAGAGGTAATTATGCTTGGACGTGTATTCAAATTGATTTCACTAAACCTCTTATTCCCAAAATGTCTACTGCTGGGAATCGTTTCAGAATTGAGTATGAAGGTTTACATTTAATTTGCTTCCATTGTGGCTGCTATGGGCATAGAACGGAAGACTGCAAGGGTTGTAGTGTGCCTGCAATAGCTGATCAAGGCGTAAGATTTCCAACAAAAAATGCTACAACTAGAAAGGATAACTCTAATGCTCCAAAAAAAGATGAAAAATTTGGGGGATGGATGGTGGAAAAAAAATCGAGGAGAACGACAACTCGTCAAGGACGAGGGGACAACATTGGAAAACACCAGTCAGTATCTCGCTTTATTGTGTTGCACTCTCACATAGAAAATGAACAACCAGAAATAGCAAAATCTGAGAATCCCTTGCCTTCGCAAGATATCACTGAGCATCTTGCCCCGCCTAAGGTGCGGTCTCAATTGGGTGATGATGAGCTACTTGACCAATTTGCAAAGGATTATAAAACCCCCCGCCAACAACCTCCAAAGCCTTCTGAGTTAATGGTTGCCAAGTCTAGACGTCTGCCTCTTCGAAGTAAAGGGGATACTGATATGGATGATAACTTAGTAGTCGTCCACAACCCTACATCATCGGTGGGATGTGAAATGGATATGTTAGTGGGGATTAAAGGGGTCGGTTCACATTATGGAAACTGGAGCACTAAGGTTAATATGCAACCCAAGCCCCCCGATCCTATTTTGAACAGTAGCAGTTAGGACATGGAAGATGATTCAGGAACTTTGGCTATCTCATTAGTACCTGATACCTTTGATGAGATCATGAATTAACTTTGCCTTTCTGTGTAATTCGCCTCTCCAAAATCTTTTCTTATGATGAATATTATAGTTTGGAACTGTCAAGGAGCTGGTGGTAAGAAATTTCTCATAGCCATGAGGGATATTATTAAACTACAGGTACCCGATATTCTTGTAGTGTTGGAACCTAGAATCAGTGGCGATAAGGTTTCTACAGTTATTGCAAAACTTGGATTTAGGCATTCAGTTAGGGAAGATGCACAAGGTTTCTCTGGAGGTATATGGTTTCTATGGAAGGATGACTCTATTCGAGTAGATTTGCTTTGCTCTCACCTCAAGCTAATGGCGAATTGGGTTTCATGCTGCTACACCACTGTTTATGCTAACCTTGCAGAGAGCAAGAAAAAAGAATTGTGGTCTGCTATTGCTAACCTAGCTATCTCAATGACCATGCCCTGGCTCATCGCGGGCGACTTTGATGAAATTGCTTATGGTCATGAGAAAATTGGTGGAGCTCCTGTTTCGTTGGTCAAATGTGACAAATTCAGAAATTGGATCGACACCTGTCAACTTCTTGACCTCGGTTTCACCGGTTACAAATACACCTGGAGAGGTTCGAAGTGGTCAGGACTTGCTAGAGTTTTCAAGAGGCTGGATAGAGCGCTGTGTAATGCAGATTGGCGATTGATGCTTCCTAATGCTTTTGTCAAGGTCCTACCGCAAGTTAAATCTGACCACCATCCACTTCTTATCAACCTTAGCGGCGTCACTACTCATAAACGCGCTAATCGACCTTTTCGTTTTGAAGCTGCCTGGATAACTCACCCTGAATTCTCTAACTTTGTTAAAGAGAATTGGAGTGTTGGCACTACACTTTAAGCCCAATTGGAACGGTTCAAGGGACGCATACAAGAATGGAATAGGAATACATTCGGACATATCTTCAGATGCAAACGACAGCTCCTTGCTAGAATTGCAGGTATCCAAAGAAAACTGGAATAGGGACACAATCCTTTTCTTGAGGAACTTGAGCAGAAGCTAAAACATGAGTATCTGGAAACTTCACTGCAAGAAGAAAATTTTTGGTTCCAAAAGGCCAGGCATAAATTTATCACTTATGGGGATAGGAACACTTGTTTCTTTCATACCACAACAATCGTTCGATGAAGAAAGAATGGCATCTTATCCCTAAAGAGCGAGGATGGAAGTTGGATTGACGATCCCACTCAACTGAAGAACTTGGCTATCTCCTATTTTCAGAAGCTTTACACAAAAGAATGTTCACGCACTTCCACGGTGAATTGGCCTAATCTTTTCAACCGTGTTTCCCAAGATGAGATTTAGAGGCTTTCAAAATATCTGAGTAGAGAGGAAATTCATAATGCATTGTTTGGAATGGGACCATTTAAAGCACCAGGACCAGATGGATTTCAAGCAATTTTTTATCAGAACCAATGGGCAATAGTGAGCAACTCGGTAAATCTTGAAATTGAGAAACTATGGCTCCGGGATGGAAACCTGGATGGCATCAACCAGACACTTATCACCTTGATCCCTAAAGTTGATAATCCCAATAGATTGGTGCATTTTCGACCCATCAGCCTCTGCAATGTTTCTTACAAAATAATCACTAAGATTATTGTCAACCGATTGAAGGAAGTAATGCCACTTTTGACTTCACCCAATCAAGTGAGCTTTATTCCAGGTTGCTACATTCAAGATAACATTATCATTGCTCAGGAAATCATTCATTCAATGTGCAAGAGAAGGCGAAAGAAGGGTTACATGCTAGTTAAGATAGATTTAGAGAAGGCGTATGATCGACTAAATTGGGATTTCATTCACGAGACTCTTCAGTTGGCTGGTATCCCTGAATCATTATTGAATCTTATTATGCGGTGTGTTACAACTAGCAATATGCAACTGCTTTGGAATGGGGAACTAACTGAAGTGTTTAAGCCTACAAGGGGCCTAAGACAAGGGGACCCCTTTCGCCTTTCTTATTTGTCCTTTGTATGGAACGACTTTCTCATTTAATCATGGAGTTGGTTGAGAAGGGAGAATGGAAGCCTGTAATCTCGCACTTAATGTTTGCGGACGATCTCCTTCTTTTTACGGAAGCCTCTCCTCAACAAATGCTGGTTATCAAACGGTGCTTGGATTCGTTTTGCGATGCTTCTGGTCAAAAAGTTAGTAATACTAAGTCCAAGCTCTTTTGTTCGAAGAACGTCCCTTGACATGAAATGACACTTATCAGCACCATGGGAGGCTTTCCTCTTACTACCAATCTTGGCAAATATTTAGGGGTACCTTTGCTTCATGAAAGAGTTACCCGTAGAACTTACCAACCTATTGTTGACAAAGTACATAATAAGTTAAGCGGGTGGAAAGCTGAAAATTTATCTCTCGCTGGTAGAATCACCCTGGTTTAGTCTGTGGCTATGACTATGCCATCTTATGCGATGTAAGCAACGAAGCTACCTGTAATTACATGTGAAGCAATAGAGAGAGAGTGTCGAAACTTTGTTTGAGGAGATGTTGAAGGTAAAAAGAAAATGCACTTGCTTAGTTGAGAGAAGCTTTGCCATCCGAAAAACTATGGAGGGCTAGGATTTTGTAATATGAGAGATAGTAACAAAGCTTACCTTATGAAATTGGCTTGGTTCTTAGTTTCAAACCAACATCACTATGGGTTTAATATATTCGAGATAAATACAACTGTATTGAATTGGTACCGTCTGCTATACCCTCCCGTACTACACATTCTTTATTTTGGAAGGCTCTTAGCAGTGTCTGAAGTAATGTCCTAGAGGGTATGAGATGGATAGTTGTTAATGGGCGATCGGTTAAATTCTAGAAGGATAACTGGGTTGATGAGGTTGGCCTACTGATCCATTGGATTCTTCCGTCTGCTGCAGCTCATAACCTAGACGGCACTGTTTGTGATTTCGTTTGCAACAATCAATGGAACCTTACAATTCTAAAAGACATTTTACCGCAATCAATCTTGATGCGTATACATTCAATGCTTCCACCTTCTGATAATGGTGGTGAAGATTTGCTTATATGGGATAGTGATAGCAATGGTTCCTTCATGGTTAAAGAAGCTTATGAATTAGTTGCACCAATACATCAAATGCCGACTAACCGACTCCGAACTTTAGTATTACAAAGAATCAAAAGCTTCTTGTGGTTGGTTTCTCATCAGTGCTTGCTCACTAATGATGAAAGATTTCGACGTAGACTCACTGCGGACTCTTGTTGTGTGATGTGCCCGCACTCTCCGAAGACAATTATACATGTTCTTGGAGATTGCAAGTGTGCAAAGGCAGTTTAGCAGAAGATTCTACCTGCTAGTTTACAAGGCGAGTTCTTCACCCAAGATCTACTCCCATGGTTGATGTTAAACTTATTTGGTTCATCAATTAGGGTTCGAGATAATTGGTCACTTATTTTTGCTGTTGTCTGTTGGTATTTCTGGAACTGGAGGAATAGAAGAATATTTGAGAAGGATTTTTGTCTTACCAGTGAACCCTTGTGCGTGATTCTAGGCCATGTCAAAGATATTGCTTCAGCTCGACTGGTAGAACATAGATTGTCTTCTCATAAGGAGAAAAGAGATAAGCTTGTGGGTTGGCCAACCCTTCCGATTGCTTGGGTCAAGCTCAATTCCGACGGGGCTTTTAAAGGCAACCCGGGACCTGCCTCAGTAGGTGGGCTTTTGCGCAATGAATCAAGCAATTGGCTTGCTGGATTTGCTCAAACTGTGGGAGTGTGCTCTTTGCTCAAAGCAGAACTATGTGGTATCATTTTGGGTCTTAAAATGGCAATTTCTTTGGGCATACCTAAACTTATTGTGGAAGTGGACTCGCAAGACGCCATTTCACTACTTCACAGATCATCTCCCGCTGTCCACTTTGGCGACACGTTCATCCCTCAGATTCAGAAACTTTTAAGGTATTTTCATAATGTCAAAATGCTACACAATTTTAGGGAATGCAACTTATGTGCTGATTGGTTAGCAAATTGGGTCTTTCATTCTAGTGATGCAAATGGTACCTTAGTGCCAGATAGGCCACCAAGAGGGTTGATTCCTCTATTGATAGGAGATCGGGCTAGTTCAAGTTTCGTTAGACGAGTTATGTTATAATTTCTGGACTTTGCTCCTTTCAATACCATAAAAAAAAAAAAGAATTGCCAACTCCAACCAAAACCATTCCATGTCGCCTGTATTTCAGATTTTTCCGATATTTTGCGTTTCCCGCTGTATTTTCGTAAATACAAACACAATGGTTCGTCCAGCATGTAAGACGTTGATTCATCAGTCAAAATGTCTCATAAAAATAAAGGGGTGATGCATCCCAAATTCAGAGGGAAGCATACCACCAACCAATGAAAGGGACAAAGGGCATAAAAATCCAGATCTTCCGTGTCTGAATTGTCAAATCAGATGCTTAGAGAACTAATTTACAGCATAATCTTTCTTATCCCACCTAAAAAAGTCATTATTTCACAACAGTCTAAGCTTATGTACAAGAGCAAGTCGAAATCAGAGCTTTCTTCACATCTCCTGCTAGAGGATCGCTTCAATCAGCTCCTTCCCAGCCTCACCAGATGCTGCTGATGCTTGGCCGCAGCTGCCTTATCAGCTGCCTCCCGCTTCAGAGCCCTCTTCGCCCGCCTCCCAGTCCCGACCGTCTCCTTCGCTGCAACCTCCTTTTTCTTGGGCTGGCGTGACGAACTAGAAGCACCCTCGTCTTGAGGGTTTGCCCGATAGACTGGCCGAGCTTCTTGGCGGCCCGCCCTGACATAACCGTTATCTCCCCACCTCCTATTCCCGATCCGGACATTAGGACTGTTGAAGTAAGCTTCTTCAAGATCATCATCCTCATCATCTACTTCGTCCTCATAGGGACAGTAGTTTTCAAGGGGATCATGCGTGTCCTCGTAATGGACCTCTAGTGGCGTGAACCATGTAGCCCTCAGAAGCAGACATACGCTCTCCTCGAACATGTAATCACGGATGCTGCAATAAATGAAACAGCATGGATTAATCATCCCTCACCCCTCTTGCTGCTCACTTTTCTTTCTGATAAACAGAATCTCCAGCGAAAAAAAGCCACCACACCTCTCGGTACCAAAACTTTGTCAAACAATGTCTTCCATGACACTGAACTAAACCGTTACTAGTCCCTCACTAAATAAACTTCCAGCTTCAATTATTTTTCATAGTTACCTTACAAGTAAAACCTCTAATAGCATTAAGAGATCCTTACCTTCCGTCCAGCGAGCGATGAACGTTGAGGAAGTCGAAAGGATGTTTACACTGAGGGCAGGTTGGTCTTTCCTTACATGAGGCCCAGCGGAGAATGCATGTCACACTGCAAAAGATAACAAAGAAGATCAGGAAAGACGTCGCGCATTTCATAAGCATGAGAACAGCAATCCATTGCTGCCTATATTTGAACTCAAGAGTCCCTACCATATGTCAGTACCTCCCATGACTTTGCAAACTAACATCTCCTCAATTTTCTAATTTTCTAAAGTCTCAAAACCTAAGCCTAAATCACTTTTTTTTATATTGCGACTTCCTACATTTCGGGAAGTAAAAAGGACAAGTGCAATCCCGATACGGAAAAGAATTAGTTCCTTAAACCATTCTAATAGCACCCCCCACCTGGGAGATGGTGTGAGTCATCTCCTTCTTGTCACTAAATGAAAAAAAAAAAACCGATCTTGTGGGATGCGATTGTCACACATCTTATGATGTCAATACTGAATTGATACACCCTTGCCCTATAGCATGACCACGACCGAAATAGACGAATACGGAGGCGACATTCTTTACAAAGGTTCGGACAAAAGATAACAGCCAGGGAAACAATGTGCTTCAGTCCATAATCACAATTAAAAGGGCAGGTGGGTTTCAAACAAACCAGTAGGCGTGCTCGCAACCTTTTACAAGGGCAGTTTCTTGGAGCGCAATCTTCTCCAAGCATATCGCACAAACCCCTCCATGATTAGCATAATCATGGCTCATTGTAGCAGTCGGCATTTTCTCCTGAATATCAGGAAGACAAGAGCTCAAAGATTCAACTAACTGCTGAAAGGACCAGGGCAAACACCTATAGTAGATGCATCCAAGCAAACTGTCGGGCGAGACCATGATCTGACCATCATTTTCAAAGAATCGCCAAACATCTCCAAACCCAAAAAAGCAATCTCCAATTCCCATAAAACGAAGAAAGAAACGCACCACCAGAGCTCCCCATGTCAAAACCCAGTTGAGCCAACACGGAGCACTAGTATCCCTAAGCCCAGCAAAAGTCAAATCCCACCAAACCCCCGAAGCATCGCTCTCACCGTTTAGCAATCAAAGCTCATCCACTCACGACGCAAACAAAATCAAACAGGAACAAGAAACAGGACCCATTTCTCCAAACCGCTCCCAGATCTAATCCGAGGAACAAAAAAAAAAAAGAAAAAAACCCAGCAAAACGACGAAGCACCCCCCCCCCCCCCAATTGAACCGGAGAGAGACGTACCTGATCGGGAACCGACGAATCTTGCAGGGCGTTGACCACGCGGTCGCCATCGAGTGGGATGGCTGCGGCCATGTCGATCCGGCGGACGGACGGACGGACGGAAGAAACGATTCGGGCTTTGCAGGAACAAACAGGGGAGGAACAGAGCCCGGATTTCGCCCTACTAATTTACAAATCTAAAAGACCCGACAGAGCACAAAGGAGATAAAGAATAAACGAACAGGGGGCGCTCCTTCCTGTACAGAGCACAGGAGAGCGAGAGAGAGAGAGAGAGAGAGCCAAAGATAATGCTCTGAGAATGATTCCGATTCCAAAACCAGAGAGGAACAGAGGAGACGAGAGCTCCCCTTTAGAGGAGGAGGATGCTAGGGCGAAGACGAGATGTGGACGATATAAAAAGCGGTAAATCGATGGCAAAAAAAACATTTGTATTAAAAAAAATGATTTTTTTTTTTGGGCGGGGTGGGTCCAAATATTAAAAATGAATTTTTTATGATAGAAGAAGTCGCCGATTTTGATGATTATTTTTTTTTTATCAATAGTTTTTCCGGGCTCCTCCGTAAATTTGAGGCGGTCCCTGTGGTTTCCCGAAACGCGCCTTCGTTTTTTCTTTTACCTCCAATTTTTCCCAACGCGCGCTGGATCGAACGGTGACGGATCTCGGCCGTGGAGATCGAAATTCATCGAACGGTTCGGATCTCTCGGTTGACGGGTCACCGTTTCGGAATTCATGAGGAGCGGAGCGGGGCTCTACCTCGGGGCGCAAGGCGGCGGCGGCGGCACCTATTGCCCTTTTTCTTTTTCCCTTTTTTATTATTAATCAATTCATTTTCTCTCTTCTCTTTTCTCATTTTAGATTTGAGTTTATCGCGTCGAAAATCCCAAACTGAAGTATTTACGATAAATTCAGCTCAAACTAATTTTTTGACCATAAAAAATTCAATACTAATACATTTATGAAAAATTTACCATAAACTAATTTAACCCATTGTGATAAAATTACCCTCTATTAGTTTCTGTTAAATTATATTAATACCACAAAAATTCACAAATTATATATTTGTGATAAATAGATGGATAAAATTTCAAATTTATACACCCGTTAGCTATTACGTGTTATATAACTCAGCAGTTTGATGGTAAAATTTAATAAAAATTAATAAAAGGTAAATTTATTACAGGTATACCGATTTGAGATTTTTTATTATCGTAAAATTAATTTAGAGTTTTTGATGGTATTAACCTTTAGATTTTTCATTTTCATCTAAATTCAAGGGGGCAGTCGATCCCACGCGCTTGCTGTTGCTTGCAGACTTTCTTCTCTGACCTGACCCGAAAACGTCCCGCGATTCGCGAAACGTCGCCGTCGTCGGAGAATGGCAGTGAGTACAATTCGTACACGTGAACGGTGCGCGTGGGACGCTGGGTTTTGAATTGGGAGAACAAAGAACTTTTTGGCGAATATGCCCTGGTTCGTAGCATGCGAGATCGCGGAATATGCTGGAGAACTTGCTAGGTTGCACGGCTCTATGATCCTTACCTAATACAGCAAATCAGTTCCAATATTAACCCTTGACAAAAAACTAAATCATCTATATCACCATTCATCTGAATTAAGGGAAAATTGAGTTTTCCCTCGATCGACGGTTCAATCTCCAGTTGGCAGTTGGCTGATGCCTACCTCTTTACTTGCCCCCTTTTCTTTGTTTTTTACGATTTTTCTAGTTTTAATCTTTTGTTTGCACCTTGTATATGACGTAGATTTTACGCCGTATAAATCTCTCACGATTTGAATATCATCGTATTATTGTTTTTTTCTTTGTTTCGAAGCGTTTGTCATCGAAACAAATTCAACGGGGACTCAAAACGTAAGAACGCGTTCATGATCTTAAAAGTTCGGAATTTCATATTGATTGATATTTTTCAAGTCGTAAAATCCTTTTAGTCGGTGTAAAACCTGAATTCACGTGATAATTACGGCACTTCTAAAAGCACCGGTATTTCAAGCTCACATAAAATCGCATTCTTCAATTGGCACTTCCGTCGAGAACGAAGGTATCGAAATCACGGATAGAATAGAATCTAATGTGCAAAGAAAATTTCACGGTCAACATCGATGAGGAGCGAGCAATTTCGGACCCCGCCCGGCCCAAAATCGTTCTAGTCGACTAGCCGGTGGGCTCTCATCGGAGGCCCAATTCAAAAGGCAGGCCCAGGACCAGTACTATGACCCGGCCCGATCCCGAACCCGACCCTAACTCCATCTTCCTTCTCTCTTGCCTCCGTTCCTTCACCTTCTCAACTCTCTCTCTCTCTCTCTCTCTCTTTCTCTCTCGCGAGCTTCGAAACCAAAATCCTCCGAAGAAATTTTGCTGCGTGAAGATGGGGGCGGATTCAAACTCGGCCGAACATGCTCCGGCAGCCGCCGCGCCGGACGACGTCGACGCCTTGCTCGATGTACTCTCTCGCTCCCTCCTCCTCTTCTTTCTTCTTGCAGCCCCCGCTTTTTACCTCTCGCTGATTCTGATGGCGATGAGCTCGGGTACAGTCGTACCGACTGAGTTCGATTCCGTCGCGTGATTGCATACCCATTATTGGTGGACTCGTGCGGGGCGATGTTGTCGCTTCGTATGTTTGGGTTTTACGTGGGGGATTAGGCATGCGGTTTCGTGCTCCCGAGGTTATTTGGCGGCTGAGGTATTCAGGAGCTGTTTGTGTTCGTGTGTTTGTCTGTGTTGTGATTGACAGGCTGCGAGATACGGTGACATGGAGGACGTCACGAGCTTAGCCACCGCCGGCGTTCCTCTCGATTCGAGAGACGAGCAAGGCCGTACAGGTTGTTCTCTTGGCTTCGGCCTTTGATCTTCCTATTTGCATTTTACCGTCCTAGGTTCTCTATATTTCGTGAAAAATGAATGAACTGGATCGATAATAATTTGTGTCTACAAGATGAAAATAGCCGCGTGAAAGATGAAAATATATCTTTTTTTATTATTTTTGTAAGTAATATAATCGATCTTTTTCAGGAAAATACTTTTTAAAATTATTCATTTTTCGTAAAATAAACGGACCCTGTTAAATTTTCTTGTTTGTATCATGGCGTGACTTCCGGTAACGAATATAATTACTGTTCACCTTTGTATCGGATTCCTTAGTAAAGTTGTTTAGATACAGGAAAGGATTACCCTGTTTGATCTGCTTCCATGGATGTCGTTTGCAGCTCTTCACATGGCTGCGGCTAATGGGCACCTCAACATTGTGGATTATCTCATCAGCAAAGGAGCGGTGAGGAAGTCATCTCTTGGAGAACATTTTCTTTCCTTCTTTATATTTCGGCGGATTTAGTCGTGTTCCCTTCATCATGTTCATGTTTTATTGCTGATCTCGAGTGTACCTGTTAAAGTTGGACTTAGAAAGATCTGGTCTTGTTTGCATCCTGCTTTCCGTTCATATTCTTCCGACCAAACTGTGTTTTGCAACAATCTGACTAAATTCAATCAACTATTTTATGCTCATATAGATGCTTATCAGGAAAACTCTCTCTCTTTCTCTCTCTCTCTCTCTCTCTCTCGGAGACGTTGATGTTTGATGTTTATTGCTTGCTCTAGTGCTTACCACTCTCGGCTCCGACAATATTCAGTCGTGCTCTATTGATTTGAGAAACCCAGATAAGTTTTCTCAAGTGTCGGTGAGCACGTTTCTGATGATTGCTCTGGGGTTGTTCTGATTTGTGCTTGATACCAGTGTCTTATTGGAACTAGTGTTGATACGAGGTCCTGAGTGCAGCTATTTGTTGTGTAGTCACATGTAAAAATAGACATTCCTTAGAAAGATCCGGTCTTGTTTGTCTCCTGCTTTCCGTTCATATTCTTCCGACCAAACCGTGTTTTGCAATAATCTGGCTAAATTCAATCAACTATTTTATGCTCATATAGATGCCTATCAGGAAAATTCTCTCTCTCTCTCTCTCTCTCTCTCTCTCTCTTCGAGATGTTGATGTTTATTGCTTGCTCCAGTACTTACCACTCTCGGCTCTGACAATATTCAGTCGTGCTCTATTGATTTGAGAAACCCAGATAAGTTTTCTCAAGTGTTGGTGAGCACGTTTCTGATGATTGCTCTGGGGCTGTTCTGATTTGTGCTTGATATCAGTGTCTTATTGGAACTAGTGTTGATACGAGGTCCTGAGTGCAGCTATTTGTTGCGTAGTCACATGTAAAAATAGACATTCCTTAAAATCTGGAATCTTCCAATTTCAGGATGTTAATGCTGCTAATGTGGAGAAGAATACTCCTCTTCATTGGGCTTGTCTTAACGGTCATGTTCAGGTGGTTGTTTCATCATATTGCAAAGATTCTAGTGCATCTTTATCAAATTCCTTAGCACATTGACATTGCAGGTGGTCCATAGCTTGATTCTGGCCAGAGCAAATGCGAGCTTGCTGAACAGGTCAGTTAATTTTTAGACTGAAGTTGATAGCATGGGATGCTGCTCGAAGCAATACCTACTATGCGCTTGACATATTTCTGCACTCACTAATCCAACTGGGTAATGTGCAGCCACGAGCGGACGCCAATCGATGAGGCAGTAAGCAGGGGGAAATTGGATGTCGTTGACGCAATCAATGCCGCTGCAGCACAACTTGAACTAAATGGCACAAGCATGTCATGATGGAGAGAAAATTGGGATGATATGCTTGCAGCTATCTCAATTTTGTGTTTCTTCATGGGAGAAATGCTAGGCTCATGTGGTGAGAGATTCTAGTTATATTATGTGGTGGTTCTTGTAGTCTATTGCCAATGCCTCAATTTTGTGATGTCAGGAGCTATAAGATATTCATCAAATATCGAGAGCGGTCCAATGTTGCTGACTGCAAGACATTCTCAAAAGACTAGATAAATTGAAGGAATCAATAGAGAAGATCGAGTATTTAGTCCTTTAAATTTTGAGTGACTGCCTAGACTAGATCTTTAGTATTCCATGAAAGTGAAGATCTTTTAATTTGGCGCCCATTTTAGCAACGTGTGTAATGACAAATGACAAGCATGACACGGATGACATGCTTGTGTACTACAACCAGGAGCACTTAGTTTTGTGACATTCATGACATTTCATTACCGATATCATCTATGCTGAGAGTCATTTGGTGTGTCACATGGAAGAACCTCGATTTTGTTCAGTGGAAAAATTGCTCAGTCTTACCTTTCACTAAGAAACCAATCGAAATTTCTTTTCTTGTGCTTGTAACTTGGGCATCTTCGTGATGATATGATATATTCTGATGATTTCCGATGGAGAAGACAATTTATGCATGTCCAGTATTCAGTATTCAATCACCTAAAGCAATTAATGTTCTTGAAGATCTTGATGTGGTAATGCGTTTAAGTGCTGTGATGCAATAACATAACCTAATGTGGAAACAGGAAATGGATACGCAGCGTCTTGTTTAGTAGTGCTCGTGAATATTTTATCTTTAATTGCAGTTCTAGCAACGATGTTAAGGTGGGAAAATTGTCAAATCAGTCCTAAACCTATTGTACGGCGGCCAATTCAGTCCTAAACCTTTCAAATTTGCCAATTTAGTCCTAAACCTTTTAAATTCTTGCCAATTCAGTCCTTCCGGCCAATTTTGGCCGGCCGGTGCTGACGTGGCCGCCGGTCGGCGCTGACGTGGCAATTTTTAATTATTTTTTTGAATTTTTTAATATTTTTTTATTTTTCTGCTTTTTTCTATTTTTTTTTTCTGCTTTTTTTTTCTTCTTTCTCCCCTCTGACCGGTCCGGCGACCGGCCAGAGGGGAGGGCCGGCGAGCCTCTGGCGAAGCTCGCCCCGCCGGCCACCGGCGAGGGCGAGCCTCGCCGGCCCCTGGCTGGGCGAGGCGAGGTCGGCCTCGCCTCGCCGTCGCGACCCAGGCGACGGCGAGGCTCGACCTCGCCTCGCGTCGCCGTCGCGAGCCAGGCGACGGCGAGGCTCGGCGAGGCGAGGTCGAGCCTCGCCGTCGCCTGGCTCGCGACGGCGAGGTCGAGCCTCGCCCAGATCTGGCGAGGCTCGACCTCGCCGTCGCGAGCCAGGCGACGGCGAGGCTCGACCTCGCCTCGCCGTCGCGAGCCAGGCGACGGCGAGGCTCGACCTCGCCTCGCCGAGCCTCGCCGTCGCCTGGCTCGCGACGGCGACGCGAGGCGAGGCGAGGTCGAGCCTCGCCGTCGCCTGGGTCGCGACGGCGAGGTCGAGCCTCGCCAGATCTGGGCGAGGCTCGACCTCGCCGTCGCGACCCAGGCGACGGCGAGGCTCGACCTCGCCTCGCCTCGCGTCGCCGTCGCGAGCCAGGCGACGGCGAGGCTCGACCTCGCCTCGCCTTGCGTCGCCGTCGCGAGCCAGGCGACGGCGAGGCTCGACCTCGCCTCGCCGAGCCTCGCCGTCGCCTGGCTCGCGACGGCGACGCGAGGCGAGGCGAGGTCGAGCCTCGCCGTCGCCTGGCTCGCGACGGCGAGGCGAGGCCGACCTCGCCTCGCCCAGCCAGGGGCCGGCGAGGCTCGCCCTCGCCGGTGGCCGGCGGGGCGAGCTTCGCCAGAGGCTCGCCGGCCCTCCCCTCTGGCCGGTCGCCGGACCGGTCAGAGGGGAGAAAGAAGAAAAAAAAAGCAGAAAAATAAAAAAAAATATTAAAAAATTCAAAAAAATAATTAAAAATTGCCACGTCAGCGCCGACCGGACGGCCAGCGCCGACCGGCGGCCACGTCAGCACCGACCGGCCAAAATTGGCCGGAAGGACTGAATTGGCAAGAATTTAAAAGGTTTAGGACTAAATTGGCAAATTTGAAAGGTTTAGGACTGAATTGGCCGCCGTACAATAGGTTTAGGACTGATTTGACAATTTTCCCTTAAGGTGCAGCATCTGCATCATCGACTTGCCGGATATGTTTTGATTCTTGTTGCTATATGGCCTTGTTTTACCGTGCGACGGATCTTGATCCTAGGTACATAATCTTACTTTACTCGCTGACCGATTCTCCGATATCTAAGAATAATAGAGAGCACAAAAAGGTGAACCCGAGTACGTGAATATCGATCTGAAGGAGAACATGTTCTCATTCAACAAACACAACTTGATCAACGCGATAATCATCAGTAATGTCAGTGATGGAACAATCTGCGAACCTCACACAGAAGATTGTTTACTTATCTGAAACCAGTGGCAAAGACCATTCAATATAGCGTATACATTGCTTTTCGAGCTCGGGGAAAGATCATTCGTCTGCTTAAGCTTCATGTTGTTTGATCTCCATGGTAATGTGTACATTGTGCGATTCCTCTTTCAATTAGCCAAAATCGTCTGATCACGCAATTGCTCGTTGGTGACAACCGCAGGAACATAATATCGTGTCAATTCTATGATTCTTCAAAAGCTTTCATATGACATTTTCATTTATCTTCTCTTTTCCGATTCCTCAAACATTGCAGCCATCATGCTTTTGTTTTTTTCTATGGTTGGCAACTTTCGCCGGTGAGTCTCGGGAATTTCTATCACTTGGATCAGCGTTGTTACTAATCAAGAAAAATTTTCGTTAAGTTGAAATTCAAACACTAATCAATTGTTTAGCATTAGATTGGTGACCAACCATTTTCGAAGCGATATGATGCCCAGAACGGGTCAATCAGCAGGCGCCCAGACGAAACATGTGATTAACAGGAAACAAACATTTGACTTCAAGTAAAAACGAAGACTATCATCAAAAGGAATGCAACTGGTGAAAACAGTGAATCCAAAAAAGAGATGAGGTTCATTGAATTCTGAAAATTAAACAGTCCGTCAAATATTTCTAGATCAACAGCTGTTTCCCTCCTCTTTTGTACAATTGAGAGGCAAATTAGAAGTGACAAAAACTTGGTTAACATGACTGTTTTCGGTCGCAACTACTAGATATCTATACTCTTCCATTTTCTTCAATAACATCAGGAAACTATAATCATATTGTCAAAAAGGAACAAAAAATAAATGAACTTGTAAATTAAACCCTTTCTTTCTTCTTCCACTGCAACCTTGCAAGTTTGCAAGGCAAAGCCCTAGTTTTGTACTCCCATATAGTCTCCAAGTTTGGCGACCAGACTTGCACTTTAGACCCTACTAACCGATCGTAATGCTTTTGCAACTCTGGTGTGCTACAAAGAAAACCGCGACTCCCGGCCACGTCGACATTACCGCATGCAATACTGTCCTTATTGTTCTTGGCGACGATCAACCTCGTGATGAACTCTGGGACAACCTTAATCAAGACCTTCCCGTCTTCGCCTTTCACGTACTGGAAAGGACCGTTGCTGTCGCCGAAGCTCACGAAGGACAGTTTTCCAGGGTTCGAGCAAAGGGATGCAATGGTGGAGGAAGATAGGGTGTCGCCGGAGAAGAAGTCGATCGGAACGACAAAGTAGGTTTGACCGGGGATGAGCTCGTCGTCTACGGCGAGCAATGGGATTGGGCGGCTGAGGAAGAACGAGTCTGCGTGCAAGACCATCATGCTGGGACACTTGAACATGATATCGCCGGCTACGCGGGGGCGGTTTCCGGTGAACGTCCTCGTGGTTCCTTCCCAGAAGATTAGCTTCAGAGACTGTGACTTCGAGCTTGAGTTGGGATGCAAGCAAGGTGATATTGCGTTGCCCATGGATGACTGATCAGTGAGAGAACAGAAGGAGAGGGAGAGATGTTTGATTTTAGAGAGGACGGTCTTGCTTTGGAACAAGAAAGAGGGTGCTATGTGATTCAATATACAAAGAAGATGGGAAGAGATTTTGACTTTTTCTCAAATAAGAGAGTCTCTCCAGTTGATTTTCCATTAGGTTTTTGATTTTTCTTGAGGAAGTCGGTGTGGTCTGGTCAGCGAAGCCGGCTTTGGACCACAAACAATCTCTCTCCCTTTCCTTTGTTTAGTGTGGCCAGACGCTCCCATGGACTGGTCATTCGTTACGTTTGATTAGTCGAAAATTTGATTGGTCGAAGTCATAAGAACATTAACCCTTTTAACATTAACATTAACCCATATACTACTTCTTAATCAGCTCTCACGTTACCAACAAGACATTAACTTAGACGAACGTAGATTTTGTCATTTTCCATGTTAGTCCCATCTACTATCTCCAAACACGAAATAATAATACATAAACTCTCAATTTGTATTCGTTCACGCTACATTATATCTGCTCACTCAACTCTAAAAATTTTTCCCCTTCTCTCTCTATTCCCACCCCTGCTCAAATTCTGACTTAGAGTCATGCCGCCACAGCCTTGGTCACCCTTGATGTCGTTGGCCTTGCCGATACCGGCGAGCGTAGCCCAACACATACTTACGCTTGTAGCGTTCTTATTTGTTTATTGGTAGGATGTGATGATGATAGTATATGCAATCATTGTAACTTTATTTCACACATTCTATAACTCTCACTGTTGAAATGAGCAATTAGTATGTACTTAAAATAAAACTACCCGTACAAATGGTGTTATACGTGGGATGAAAGAAAAAGAGAATTACACATCCTCCATACCTCATAATTACGCAGCTTGTAAACCCTATAATCTGATGTCAATTTGGAGAATCAATGTCGAGAGAGATAAGTAACAACCAAATTTTGAGCACATCAACAATGGGAATCCTTGCTCAAGTTCTGATGCAACTTTGCTATAATATGCTTCCAGATAATTCGAATATCAGCTAAAATGGGAAAATCAAATCACTAAACAAGAGGCACGAGGTCTCGGTTTCTGATTTATTCCTAATTGTCACGACTACTCGGCGACAATGAATAGTCAATTCCATCCAATTCCCGAGTCTCGTCGCGTATGGAGTGCTTTCGACAAGACCGAACTTCATCTGGTGTGCGAAAATTTAGCCAAGGGTATTGCTCGATGGTTAAAAAAGAAAAAAAAAAGATTAAATTTGAGGATCAAGGATGCGATCATATGTCAAATCTACTAAAAACGAGTTTGGTGATCTAAGTGAAGACTCGTCACGACTCTAGAATTGCTTTTGCTTAGGCAACAACCACTCTACTCTGATAAACTAATGTCTGATCGATGTTAACGTGCATGGCATGGCAATGGTATGGTCCAACCTTACGTCTGTCATCGAGACCATATCACCGAAAGAAAATAAAAGTTGGCAGTCGTTCCTTCGAGCTGGCTTTGACCATTCTTTAAGCAAGAAAATGCTGCTTTGAATAGAACTTCTAGCAGCAGCTTTGCTTCATTGAAAGATTTCATTGAAAGATTTCGAAAGAATCCAATCTGCCATTAATGTGGGTCCTATGCTGTGGTCCTCGTTTCTAGATTTTTATACCGTAGGCAGGAGATTGTTTTCTTCACCGATGGTACGTACATGATCGATATGAAAGCTACTACATTAATTAGTGGGTCGGCCGGACCCTCTAATAAGTGCTGACATTTTAGCGGCTTGGCCCGACGCCATAACCATTGGTGGGTGTGCCTTCTTATTTGTGGCTTGCACTGTTTTCTCGAAATAGAATGGTCGAATGGAAGTTTCTTTGCGAAAATTCCATTTTCTCCGGAAACACTAAAAGTAGGATCGACTTGCAAATGTTTTAGTAAACTGAGGAGTGCTAAGTTTGGTTCACAAATCTTGCAAATAACCATTGTTTTAGGACTAATTATTGTAGTTGCCTTTGATGAAGGGGCTGATGTATGATCTCTTCCCTTGGCAAGACGTGGCTGCTCAATATGATATTCCTCGCAGCTACTGAGAAGTTTGTCATCGCGCTGTAAATCTCAATTTCTAATTTGATGTCCTGTTTACTTTTATCTTTTTAGCTTTCATCACGTTAATAGGGGAAATTCGTTTGCATTTCGCTGCCCGATGAACTGCCTTGGTATTTTCCCGTTGACTGATATGCTTGGCTGATTGCGTTCCATGTCAATTATGTTGACTTTCGTAGAACATGGGTATATTGACTTCGAGTCATAATAGACACGCATATGACAAATTCTTATCATAATTCAACATTTGATTAGCACATTGACATTGGAGGTGGTCCATAATTTGATTCTGGCCGGAGCAAATGCGCGCTTGTTGAACAGGTCAGTTATTTTTTAGACCGAAATTGATAGCACGGGACGCCGCTTGAAGCAACGCGTGTGGCATGTTTGACATTTTTTCTGCATTCGCTAATCCCACCGGGTAATGTGCAGCCATGAGCGGACGCCAATTGATGAGGCAGTGAGCAGGGGGAAATTGGATGTAGTCGACGCGATCAATGCCGCCGCAGCGCAAGTTGAACTAACTGGTGGGAGCATGTCCTGATGAAGAGAGAATTGGGATGATATGCTTGTAGCTATCTAGATTTTTTGCAATTCATCATGGGAGAAATGCTAGGCTTATCTGATGAGAGATTCTAGTTATATTACGTGGTGGTTCTCATAGTCGATTGCCGAAACCCCAACTTCGTGATATCATGAGCTATACATAATTCATCAAATATGGAAAGCGGCCCGATTTTGCAGACAGGCAGACATTTTCAGAAGACGAGAAATTGAAGGAATCAATACAGAAGAGAGAGTCTCTAGTCCTTTATATTTCGAGCGACTGAGTAGACTAGATCTTTAGTATTTCTTTGAGAATGAAAATTTTCTTTTGTCGCTCGTCCTAGCGATGTATGAAATGACTAAATGAAGAGCATGCCATAGACGGCATAATTGTGTAATAATCAGGAGCTCTTAGTTTTATCGCAATTTTTATGACTTGTCACTAGGGTTATCACCTTTGCTGAGATTCATTTGGTGCTTGCTTAAGAATTGATTTACGCTGTAACTTATCCTGTCACCTGGAGACCCTCCATTTCTCAGATAAAGCACGTATTGTAGATTGGAAAATTGCTTGTTTCTTTCCTTTCATATGCAGACATCACTTCATGCATCTCCAGTATTCCACATTCAATCACCTAAAGCAATCCACTTGAAGATCTCGATGTGATCGCGCGTTTTACGTGCAACAACGCAAGAGCATAACCTGATGCAGAAACAGGAAGTTGGTATGCAGTTTCTTGTTTAGAGATTTGATCCCCAATAGAGTTCATAGCAACGGATGTTAAGGCAGAGCATCTGCAGGATGAGCAAATTTTTAACCTAACCATACAGCCAGAAATATATTGATTCTCGTTGCTGTACGGCCTTCATTTGTCATGTGACAGACCTTAATCCTAGGCATATAATCTTTCAACTCTGTCGTACTTTAGGCGTCGATCGATTCTCTGATATCCAAGTATCATCAAAAGCATAAAAAGAGGAACTTGACTACATAAAAACCGATCTAAAATGGAACATGCTGTCATTTGACAGACACAAATTGCTTAACGCGATAATCAATAATAATGTCCACAATGGAATGATCTGGGAGCCTCGCATAGATAATTGTTTACTTATCCGAAACCAGTGGCATAAACCATTCTATTTAGCGTATGCATTGTTTTCGAGCTCCGGGAAAGATAATTAGTCGTTTAAGCTTTATGTAGTTTGAACTCCATGGTGATGTGTACATTTTGTGATTCCTCTTTCAATAAGCCAAAATCCTCGGACGCCATTGTCTGTGACAACAGCAAGAACATAATATGATTCTTCAAAAGTTTTCAACTGACATTTTCATTTATCTTCTCTTTTCTGATTTGTCAACTATTGCAGCCATCATGCTTTTGTTAATTTTTTATGGTAGGTAACTTTTGCAGGTGAGTTATTGGAATTCCAATTATTTTGATCAGAGTCATCATAACTAACCAAGAAAAATTGTGGTTAAGTTAAGGTTCAAACATCTTTAATCGGTTAGGGTTAGATCGGTGACCAACCATATCTTCTAAGTGACATCATGCTTTTGTTAATTTTTTATGGTTGGTAACTTTTGCTGGTGGGTTATTGGAATTCCGATTATTTTGATCAGAGTCATCATAACTACTCAAGAAGAATTGTGGTTAAGGTAAGGTTCAAACACCTTTAATCGGTTAGCGTTAGATCGGTTTGCAACCATATCTCCTAAGCGACATGACATCCTGAACGATTAATCGGTCGATGCTGAAATGAAACACATGATTAACAGGAAACAAACATTTGATGCTAATGAATCCAAAACAGAAAACCGTCATCAAAAGGAATGAAACTGATGATGCTAATGAATCGAAAATAGATATGACGTTCATTGAATTCTGAACATTGAATTATTTGTCAAAATAGTTCTGGATCAACCGCTGTTTCCATCCTTTTTTGTACAGTTGAGAGGCAAATTAGAAGTGATGCAAATTTGGTTAACATGACTGTATTTACTTGTAACTATTAACTAGCTATACTCTTTCATTCTCTTCAACCACATCAGGAAACTATAATCATAGCGTAGAAAAGGAAAAAAAAGAGGAACTTGTAAACTATTGCCTTTTTTTGTTCTTCCACTCCAACCTTATAAGTTTGCCAGGCAAAACCCTAGTTTTGTACTCCGATATCGTCTCCAATTTCGGCGACCAAACTTGCACTCTAGACCCTACTAACTGGTCGTAATGCTTCTGCAACTCCGGTGTGCTACAAAGAAAACCGCGACTCCCAGCTGCGTCAACATTACCACATGCGATATCGTCCTTATTATTCTTGGCGGCAATCAGCCTCGTAATGAACTCTGGGACAACCTTAATCAGGACCTTCCCGTCTCCGCTTTTGACATACTCGAAAGGACCGTTGCTACCGCCAAAGCTCACGAGGGACTGCTTGCTAGGATTCGAGCATAGGGCTGCGATGGTGGAGGAAGATAGGGTGTTGCAGGAGAAGAAGTCGATGGGAAGGACAAAGTAGGTCTGACCGCGGACGAGCTCATCATCGATGGCGAGCAGCGGGATCTGGCGGCCGAGGAAGAACGAGTCCGCGTGCAAGACCATCATGTCGGGACACTCAAACATGATATCGCCAGCTACTCGGGAGCGGTTTCCGGTTAACATCCTCGTGGTTCCTTCCCAAAAGATTAGCTTCACGGACTGTGACTTCGAGCTTGAGTTGTGATGCAAGCAAGGTGATATCGCATTCCCCATGAATGACAGATCAGTGAGAGATCAGAGGGAGACAGAAGGAGAGATGTTTAATTTAGAGAGGAGAGTGTTGCTTTAGAACAGGAAAGATGGTGCTGTGGGATTCAATATATAGAGAAGATGGGAAGAGATTTTCACTTTTTCTCAAATAAGAGGGTGTCTCCGGTTGATTTTCCTTTAAGGTTTTTCATTGATTTATTCATTTCTGGTTCGGTGCTTTTGCATATTAAAAGAAAAAGAACAAACAAAAGTAAAAGTCGCAGATTGTTGCCTTTCATGGTAGGTTATGAAAAGGAGGAAGCCGGTGTGGTCTGGTCAGCGAAGCCGGCTTTGGACCAAAGACAAAGTTCGCCAGCTTTGCCATAATTGCTGTATCCGGACACTCCTTTGGACTGGTCATGCGTGACATTTGATCGGTCGAAGTGACAAGAACATCGACCCTTTTACGATCGACCCATGTACTAACATCTTAATCATCTCTCGAGTTAAACAACTCTTTAGATTACAGATAAAGAGGAAAATTGTTAAATCAGTCCTAAACCTATTGTACGGCGGCCAATTCAGTCCTAAACCTTTCAAATTTGCCAATTTAGTCCTAAACCTTTTAAATTCTTGCCAATTCAGTCCTTCCGGCCAATTTTGGCCGGCCGGTGCTGATGTGGCTGCCGGTCGGTGCCGGCCGTCCGGTCGGCGCTGACGTGGCAATTTTTAATTATTATTTTTTTATTTTTTTATTTTTTTATTTTTCTGCTTTTTTTTTCTGATTTTTTTTTTCTGCTTTTTTTTTTCTCCTTTCTCCCCTCTGCCGGTCCGGCGACCTGCGACCGGCCAGAGGGGAGGGCCGGCGAGGCCTCTGGCGAAGCTCGCCCCGCCGGCCACCGGCGAGGGCGAGCCTCACCGGCCACCGGCGAGGGCGAGCCTCACCGGCCACCGGCGAGGGCGAGCCTCGCCAGCCCCTGGCTGGGCGAGGCGAGGTCGGCCTCGCCTCGCCGTCGCGACCCAGGCGACGGCGAGGCTCGACCTCGCCTCGCCTCGCCTCGCCGGCCCCTGGATGGGCGAGGCGAGGTCGGCCTCGCGTCGCCGTCGCGAGCCAGGCGACGGCGAGGCTCGGCGAGGCGAGGTCGAGCCTCGCCGTCGCCTGGGTCGCGACGGCGAGGTCGAGCCTCGCCCAGATCTGGCGAGGTCGAGCCTCGCCGTCGCGACCCAGGCGACGGCGAGGCTCGGCGAGGCGAGGTCGAGCCTTGCCGTCGCGACCCAGGCGACGGCGAGGCTCGACCTCGCCTCGCCGTCGCCTGGCTCGCGACGGCGACGCGAGGCCGACCTCGCCTCGCCGTCGCCTGGCTCGCGACGGCGACGCGAGGCCGACCTCGCCTCGCCGTCGCCTGGCTCGCGACGGCGACGCGAGGCCGACCTCGCCTCGCCCATCCAGGGGCCGGCGAGGCGAGGCGAGGCGAGGCCGACCTCGCCTCGCCCAGCCAGGGGCCGGCGAGGCTCGCCCTCGCCGGTGGCCGGCGGGGCGAGCTTCGCCAGAGGCCTCGCCGGCCCTCCCCTCTGGCCGGTCGCCGGTCGCCGGACCGACAGAGGGGAGAAAGGAGAAAAAAAAAAAAGCAGAAAAAAAAATCAGAAAAAAAGCAGAAAAATATTAAAAAATAAAAAAAATAATAATTAAAAATTGCCACGTCAGCGCCGACCGGACGGCCGGCGCCGACCGGCGGCCACGTCAGCACCGGCCGGCCAAAATTGGCCGGAAGGACTGAATTGGCAAGAATTTAAAAGGTTTAGGACTAAATTGGCAAATTTGAAAGGTTTAGGACTGAATTGGCCGCCGTACAATAGGTTTAGGACTGATTTGACAATTTTCCCCAGATAAGGTGTTAACTTAGATGAACGTAGGTCTGCCATTTTCCACAAGTAGTCCCATCTGCTGTCCTCGAGCAAGAGATGGCAACACGTGGACGCTTAATTTACGTTCGCTCACAATGCATCGAATCCCCCCAATCGACCTAAAGCTTTTCTCCTTCTCTCTCTACCCCGGCACCCTCCTCAAACTTTGGCTGGTTGCCGTATCGGCTGTCACGCGAACACATATGCTTGTAGCATTCTTACTTGTTTATCATTAGGATGTGACATGATAGCACAAGTATTCATTGTAACTTTATTTTGCACATTCCATAACTTTCTTCGTCGAAATGAGCGATTAGTAATCATTTACTCAAAATGAAACTGCCCATATAAATGGTGTTAGACAAGAGATGATGAAATCGAAAGGCTGAAAATTATTCAAAAAATTTTAAATCTTTTACTTGTGCTAATTAAGTCCTAATTCTTTTCATATTTTGCTAATTGAGTTCATTCGAACAAAAATCACTAACGTGGACACCGGCATAGGATGACTAACACTGACATGGATAATTTTTAATAATATTTTAATATCTTTTAAATATTATTAATTTATTTTTAAAAAAATTTATTTTTCTTTCTTTTATTCCTTCCCTTCTTCCTCTAGCCGGTTGTTGGGCCTTGGTGACCTGCCAAAGACAAGGGTCGGCGAGGTCGACCTGGCTGGCTTCTGGTCAAGCTCACCCCTACTGGCCACTAGCGAGGTCGACCTTGCTGGCCCTCACCTCCGGCAAGTCTTTGCTCATTGCTGAGGCTCAGTGGCCGGCTAAAGGAAGAAGGGAAGGAAATGAAAAAAAAAGAAAACAAAAAAAATAATAAATTTTTTTTAAAATTTAAAAATATCATTAAAAATTTTCAAGTTAGCGTCGGCGCACCACGTAGGACCGCTGGCATCCACGTTAGTGATTTCTGGCCAAAATTGGCCTGATAGACGCAATTCGCAAAATGTAAAAAAGTTTAAGACTCAATTAGCACAATCAAAAGGTTTAAGATTAAATTGGCAAAAAATCAACAAATTTAAGATTTTTCGGACAATTTTTCAATGAAAAGGATTAGACATCCTCCATACCTCATATTTTCCCAGCTTGAAGGTTAAAAAGAATAGAATAAGTTCGACCACAAGTCGATCTACAAAAAATGAGTTTGGTTATCTCCGTGAAGACTCATCATGAGTCTTTAAATGCCTTTACTTAGGTTCCACTCTGATGAACCGATGTCTGATCAATGTTAATTGTTAACGTGCATGGCATGGATAGTACACGGTCCAACCTTACGTCTTTCGTGGAGACCAACTCGTGCCTCGTCAACCATAAAATAAAGGGAATGCAGTCGGTCGTTCGAGCTGGCTTTGACCATTCTTTAAGAAGGCAAATGCTGCTTTGAATAGAACTTCTAGTATTAGCTTTGCTTTGCTTACTCTATATAATTAAAAGATTACCAGCGAATCCAATCTTGCCTTTAACGAGGGTCTTACGTTGTTGCAGTCCTTGTTTCTGGGATTTCATTCCCCTCGTGATGGAACTAAATAGATAGTATCTTTGTTCTTTCCTCCTTTTTGCAGACAGGAAGAAAAAGGAATTTAACCATATTTACCTTCTGCGGATGGTAAAAAAAAATTAACCTGCGTGATATTAAATTTGGCCAGATGTAAAATTGAAATCCAACATGGAACGATTACGTTTTGGTTAGATATATCTCCAAATATTTATACGGCAAGTGGGAGATTATTTCCTTCACCGACCAACGGTAAATATACGATTTAAAAACTACTACATCAATTGATGGGGGCAAGGCTATGCGGTGCCGAGCCCTCTAATAAGTGCCGGCATTGTGGTGGCTCGGCCCGAACACCATCACCGTTGGTTGGTGTGCCTTCTTAGTTATGGCTCGCGTTGTTTTTCGAAACAAAATGGGTCGCATGGAAGTTTCATCGCAAAAGATTTGATTTTCCCAGGAAACATTAAAAGTAGGATCGACACGCAGATGGTCTAAGTAAACCGAGGACTTTTATTATATTATGCAAGTGGACTCCCAAGTCTTGCAAATAAAACATTACTTTAGGGCTAATTATTGGAGTTGCCTTCGATGAAATGGGGTTGAGGTACACTTCCTTCTCCTGGCAAAGCCGTGGTTGCTCAATCTGACATTCCTCGCAGCTACTGAGAAGTTTGTCATTAGGCTGTAAATCTCAATTCAACTAATGTTCAGGTTCTGTTTATGTTGTCTTCTTCCCTTTTGTTTATGATAACAGGGGAAAATCTGTTTGCATTTCGCTGCCCAAATAATTTCTGATTGACCAATATGCTTGGTCGATTACGTTCCACGTCAACTAAGTTGACCTTTGTCGTAGAACGTGCGTATATATTGACTTCGAGACAAAATAGTATAGACATGTGCGTGACGAATTCCTCACCTAAAATTAAATATTCGTTTCAAAGTCCAAACCACACATCAAGAATCACCTAAAAGCCAATGGTTAATTGGCTATGCAGTTTGGAGACCCCGAAATCTACAGTGCGTCAAAGTTCGAGATCACCGTATCAGGTCTTACCTCAAACAAGGCGTCTATTGCACTTCATGCATTTTGGGCACGTGATACATTCAAGAATAGAACGACCAAGTCAAATTGAGTGGTTTTTGCGACCGCCCATAAGATAGAAGAGTGTCATCTTGCAAGGAATTTACCTTCTCTTGTTGTCGCTATGCAATGCTATGCAAGTGCATGGCTCGGTGAAATCAAGGGAATGTATAGGACATTTAAATATGTCAAAATGGATCATAAATGCATTTCTTAATTCATATTTATTAGACTATGTTGTTATGTATGTTAATTATATTCAGTAAATGGGTTTATAATAATGAAACTCAAAATAATATGGGTATCTAATGTGACCATAACTTATTTAGACTCAACTTATCTCTATGACTCTCTCTTCATTCTCTCTCCCTCTCATTTGGTCTGCCACTCGCTTACTCTGTATTTTCACCTCAATTTGGGTATGAGTTTTTTTAGATTTGGTTAAGTGTAAACATATTTTAGCGATATAGGTCGGGTCGGATATGAGTCACTAAATTTGTGTTATATGAAAATGGGTCAAAACGGATTAAATGGATCAATTTGGATCGACCATTTTCGACCCGCTCCTACCCATTTGACGGTTGTAAGTACATTACTTCCTTTCGACCAGGTATTACGAGAAAGCATTCGCTGCATCCTACCAAACACATCGACCCTAAGAAATCCAGCGAGTCCCAAGCAAAGCAAATTTAATCAGGCAATCCATCACTTCTAATTCTAGTCTTTGCTGTCCAAGTGCTTTAATCAATGCCCTATCGTGATGAAAATGATTCAACGTCTCTCCATAGTAAATGGCAAGAGGGCGCCGCATTCTACGATGTTGATCAGGATGAGGGCTAATATCAACACAAGTCGAAATCCGTCTAAAACCGAACTCACATTGAATTGAACTCTAACCTTCCTCGAATCATTTTCCTCTCCTCAGAAACCAGTTGTAAACATCCTCAACTTCGTGAAGATACGGATCAACCCACATATCCACATCCTCATGGCGATGATGATCGAGACGGCGACGGCAGCCTTTCGTGCTCCTCTCTCTCTTTCTCCAATAACTCTCTCTTTCTCTCTCACTCTCGCATCACTGGAAAGAAATGCGGAGCAGAGGGACGCTACCGCTCGCCTTCGGCAATCAACGCGAACATTGTTCTTGAAAAATGATCTCCTTTGAAAGAATCTCCATATAATGTCTGAGCGGTTTGGGATTGGTTTCGAAGACCCCCACTCTTGATTTAGCGACGTAATCACGGCGGCTTGCCATCCAAAATTTCGATAAAACTCCATCACGCTCCACCACATTTTTCACGTGATTTTCCCTATGTTGAGGGCGGTTTTGCTCGTTGAAAAGTAATTAGCGGAAGAAGTACGTTTCAGATTTTGGTACTTAGTGGACGGCCATCAAATTTCAATTCGTGCACAGGCATTCAACCATCAAAATAAACTAAGTTGCGAGAAGATTTCCACGAAGCAAATGCAAGTATGAATCCAAGTTAGATAGTCGAAAAGGAGGCAACACAATCGGCATAACGGGCCGTCACCATTTTATCGCCGGGCAAAGCTCTCTGCTCATGGAAAGAGTGACTGAATATGATGCACGCAAAATACATTTGGATCATACTGGCCTACAATCTATCATCGAAGAAAAAGCTTCAGTCAATATTTTGAGCATACCATTATACAAATTTAAAGTTGCATCTACACTTATTTATTTATTTTCGAATCACTTGAGCATTGAGAAAGAAAATTGAAAATAATAATGTGACTTTATATTTGAATAGGGGAATTTCTTATTGTTCAGCAACCAAGGAACCCTCTTGTTAACGGAGTAAATAGACTGGGAATACAACATTGGGGATAATCGTCTTACCGGACTGCGATTTCCTAATAAAGAAAAGGGGAATATAACAAGGTACGACCTAATTGAAATTACTTAGGACATTTCTTTCTTTGTTGTTGTATCTCTTCTTTTTTGGCTGCTCCCACAATAAGTTATTTTCGGTGTTTACATAATAAAACAACTCGTAGTGGCACCCTTTGGTCCTTCAAACCAACTCCAACCAAGAGTTGGCCCTTTGCCAAAGACGGGATTGCACTACTTCAACGCATAGCGCTCCCCATTAAAGGCAGCGGATGACAACGCCATTCCATTCCAAATCGTAGATAAAATGATTTGTTTGAAAACAGAAATGCTTACTGTTGAAACAACAATTAGAAGAAGGGATCTCTCCAATCATATGATATCGAATTGGATTCTATAGAATCGAAGTTTCGTTTTCTTTTGAATTATTATTCTTTCTTTTCTTTACTTATTGTGGTCTCCAAAGGTAATTACCATTTGATCTACCTGGTTTTCCTTGTCATCTTCCTCTTTGCTCTTTTGACATTGCTGACACAGTGAACACTCTGAAAAAGCATTAGTCGACCCTAAAGCAAATTTTATTTGGCACTATACCATTACATGTATTTGACAAGCTGATAAGAGAAGCCGTCCACAATCCCATTGAAGCATTTTGCTACTAAAGTTAAGTACAAGAATGGATAAATCCCGCGAGAACTCACACGTGCGCATCCGCACGTGCACCGCACAAATACATTTATAGGCACGTATACCTCTTTTATATATCGTCAATGATCTATATACATTATACAACTTAGATCAATTGAGTAAATTTCAACAGCTTCTTCTGCATCCTCTCAACAGCTCGAAACCCATGCCAGCATATGTCTGAAATTGATAACTAAATGTGTTAGAACCAAAGGCAAGAGAAAACTAAAAAGCTGGTAATTACCTGCGATACGCCTAAACAATGCATGGTGAGTGGTATATGGCTTCTCTTCGGCCTGAACATCGTTAGAACATTATCCACTCTCCCCAAGAACTTCGGTTTCTGCTCTGAGAAAGCGAGAAATCAAAGATCGGTGCGCAGGGTTCGGATAAATCACGATCGCCATAGTAGCGACAGTGATGGATTTTAGTACATGCCACGGATTGCATCTGGATAAAAGCTTCGTCGCCAAAGCGGGCGGAATACGGAAGCCCTTGAGTGAGAGTGAGCAGTGCAGGACCGTCGCGTACATGCTTTGATCATTCGAGGTTGACTGCACGATCCTTTTTCACAGGCTCGATCAAGACACATCCTTCGTACTCGCCCCAGAGACTTCCAACCGTGCGATCTCATTTCATTGAATCGGACTGGCCATGGTTGGAAGTCTTTGAGGGAGAGTGCAAAGTAGAGAAATGCCTTGGTTTCAACAGATGATCTCTGCAAGAGCAAGACAAAGCTTGTTCACTCTCCCTCAATGGCTTCTGCTTCTAGCCCTTTGAATCTCGTATCAAAGCCGAAGTAAGAATCAGGAGCCCTTGAGGGAGAGTGAGCAACCCAATATGCCTTGGAGAAAACCTTCACTTACAGTTTCTTTACTGTGCTACTAAGCTTTTGGTTCTGAGGAACAAGAATTGGCCGAGAAGCCTATTTTATAGGGAGAAAAATAGGCCAATAAGGAAGAAGTGGAGGAAAATAAGGTGGCCAACAAAAGCGGGGACCCCATATCTTGGCTCTTGACTTTATTGGCAAACCAGATCCTCTTTGCTTCCAGATAGGTTTTATAATAGATACATAAAAGTAGGTCATGGTGCATAAAGATTGGAGATCAAAATGTGCTCAAAATGTGCTTGACACTCGTGCAAAAATAGACATTTGAAGCCATAGAAAAAAGGCTCAAGATGACTTCGAAATCGAATCCGAGTTGATTGTCTCGAGGAGGCCGAGGTGATTTTGATACGAGAATGAATAACTGAAAAATTATCCAAAAAGTCCTAAACTTGTTGTGCGACTGCCAATTTAGTGGTAAACGTTTTAATTTGGTCAATGTGCTTCTAAATCTTTTGATGATCTTCCAACGTGGTCCATCTAATCAATTTGGATTGGAAATCGCTAATGTGGTCGTCCAATGTGGCGGTCCAATGTGGCATGGCTAGCAGTTGACATGTCCAATTCCACTCAAAATGACAAATTTTATGAATTTTTCTGAATCTTTCATTTTTTTTCCTTTTCTTCACCGTTCATCTTCTTGGAAGTGGCTGGCAGTATTGCCGGGGCCTCGATGATGGCCGACGACCCTCCTGGGCCACCATGAGGGCTTGCAGGCCCTCGCCCAGGTCTATGGCCGGCGATGGTCTCAATCAGTTTTGTGTAAATTGTACGTTCGCTGCAATGTGATTTGATATTTCCAAAAAAAGAAGAACTGCCTTATTGGCTTTTGTTCAAAATGGCGAAAGGAAAACCATTTTCAGCGACATCAGAAGAGCAAAAGGGGTGGTGGGACTGAAGCGAAGATGGCAAAAGAGCAAAAGGAAAACCATCTTCAGCGACAACATGTCTAGGTATACTTCTTCAGTTTACATTCCCTCTTCCTCTGATGCATACATAAGAAATTAGGTGGCTTTGATCTTGCTTTGTCAGACCATGCGGGGTTTGAGGAGAAAGAGAAGGACAAGGGATTAGGATCTGGGAGTTGAAGAGCCTGTGGCCGGTGAGGGCCGCAACTCTCGGCCGGTGAGGGTGTGGGCAATGAAGAAGATGCACAATGGTGCTGAAAAGAAAAGAAAAGAAAAGAAAAGAAAATGAAGGATGCGCCAAAAAATTCCACCTTACGATTTTGCTCTTTTAACTCCCTCAGGTACATCTTACAGAAGACGCGCTGAAAAATTCATATGTAACATGGAAGAGTTGATAGCGACGGAAGAACAATTAAAATTCGTATTCGAATGCTTTATATCTCATGAACGATCTTTTTCAACCACAATCGATCTGCTTATGCTTAGCAATTGATCAGTTCCACCTCCAAGTACTAAGTGCTTTGAGATTTAGGTTCCTTGGTTCGTCTCCATCCTGGGCCATCATACACGAACCTTTGACATATCACAATATTTATTACTAGTATTTGCGTTTTTTTATGTTTCTAGTACGAGAATAATGCAACTTATCTTAGGCATATGAATCTTATCCGCATTATCATTTCATCTGTACGTCAACGCAAAGGAAAATGCCAAATTGACATTCCACATTCGCCGAATCCTGCTTTTCATATCCTCCTTGCTTTATACAAATCGACACCCATTGGCGTATCTTCCATTTGGATAAAAACGAAGAAGAAGGAGAAGAAAATAAACGTGTCTTAACAGTTCTAGCAAAAAAAAACCAGTTCTCACACGTGTCCCGAAAACGAACCTCATCTTGTGTGGTTGCTCACATGGGGAAATCGTCCAATCGATAAAGAACTCGTCTACCTTTGATTGTAGGTGTTGCAAGCAATGAGATCGGTCGACAACCACTCTTAACCATCTCATCCTCCAATCTCAAAGCCTCAGCAACTGCTCGAGCTTCGCCCTCACCTCTGGCCGGTTGCCTAGGCGGGAGGAAGATGGGAGGGAGGAACAAAAAAAACGAGCAAGAGAACAAAACAAAAGGAAAAAGAAAAGAAAAATAGAAAAAAATCGAAAAATATTAATAAAAATTTATCCACATTAACTCCGGCTATGTCACGTAGGCTGGCCGGTGTCCACGTCGGTAATATATGATCAAAATTAGCCCGAAGGACTAAATTGATTTGAGGTCAAAAGATTTGAGGCTAAATTGACATTAATGTAATAGGTTTAGGACTTTTCTGACTTATTTTGGGGATTGCCAACCCTCCTACAAACCCAAAGCATCGACAAGTTTCAAGTGCGCGCCATGAATTTGCCTCAGCTGTGAAATGGGTTTTTAAATGGAGTCTTAAACCCGCCATCAAGAGCTTGGCGAGTCTTAAAACCCGAATGAGATCTAGAATTTACCACCCTGTGCAATCACTTCCGCAGCATTTCGTCATGGGACCGAGATGCTTCCTTCAAGTCATCCTGGCCGATATGGCCATTTATCAATGCCGAGTGTGTAGCTATATCAGGATTCACGCCTCCTTCTCAACACCAGCTCAGCCTCTTGCATCCTACCTTGCCCCCAGAAACCTGCCCAAGACGACATTCTATGTAAAGACGTCAGGGAACAGTTCCTGTGTGTTCCTTGTGTCAACCAGATCGGCAGCTTGATCGATGTCCTCTGTTCTTACAACTACGTTGATCAGAGCGTTGTAAGCGATGCTATGCGGAAGAGCTCCTTTAGCCACCACTTCGATAAAGAACTCGTCTGCCTTGGAGTACATCTCCCGGACCGGCAAAAACTTTTGATTATAATGTGGCAAGCAATGAGACTGGTCGAAAACTCTCTTATGAAATGTGATTAGAATGCTCCTGAGCTAAAGAAACTGTTGATTAAAACGGCGTATGAAATGTGATCCGGCCTTGTGTAGCTGTTAATCATATCATTCCATATTTGACAAGCTTTGCACATTTCACTGACCCTGCTGAACCATCGATCAGCGAACCATATGTCACAATGTCACGTTTTAGGTTTCTTCGAGACATTGTCTTGAACAAGCTCATTGCTTTGTTCGTATTTCTATCGACACCCAAATTTTGGTTAGCAATTCAAATTTTCGTTCTTGTATATAACAAATAAAATGGGAGCTAATTCGAGAGGGGTCCGTTCATGCAAGTTCTATCTTGACCCAAATTGCCTTCGTTCCATATCTTAATGCTAACCCACGAAGCTAACCAAAATTCGGGATTGCCAACCCTCCTACAAATCCAACGCATCGACAAGTTTCAAGTGTGCCGCCATGAATTTGTCTTAGCCGTGAAATGGGTTCTTAAATGGAGTCTTAAACCCTCCATCAAGAGCATGGCAAGTCTTAAAACCCGAACGAGATCTAGAATTTACCGTCCGGTACGATCCACTTCCGCAACATTTCGTCCTGGAACCGTGATGCTTCCTCCAAGTCATCCTCGCCGATGTTGCCATACATCAATGCCGAATGTGTAGCTAGGTCAGGATTCACGCCTCCTTCTGTATGCCGAATGTGCACCTATGTCAGGATTCACGCCTCCTTCTCGACACCAGCTCAGCCTCTTGCATCCTACCTTGCCCCCAGAAACCCACCCAAGACGACATTGTATGTAAAGACATTTTTATATAGTCCCGTGTGTTCCTTGTGTTAACCAGATCGCTGGCTTCATCCATGTCCTCTATACTTATAACTCCGTTGATCAGAGCGTTGTAAGCGATGCTATGCGGAAGAGCTCCTTTAGCGACCACTTCAATAAAGAACTCGTCTGCTTTTGAATACATCTCCCGGACCAGCATTATAATGTGGCAAGCAATGAGACAGGTCGAAAACCCTCTTATGAAATGTGATTAGAATGCTACCGGACTACAGAAACCGTTGATTAGAATGCCGTACGAAATGTGGTCCGGCCTTGTGCGGCTGTTAATCATATCATTCCACATTTGATACGCTTAGTCCATTCCACCCACCTTGCAGAAACCATCAATCGACGAACTGTATGTCACAATGTCACATTTTGGGTTTTTTCGAGACAATGTCTTGAACAAGGTCATTACTTTGTTCGTATTCCTATTGACACCTGGATTTTGGTCAGCAATTCAAATTTTTTGTTTTTGTCAATAACAAATAAAGTGGGAGAAACCACCGCCCACAGCGGCTGCGTTGGCTTGCGCTCTGGTCCCCCCACGAAGGGATCAGAGTTCAAATCCCAGCGTAGTCGTTAGGGATTCTTAAGTGTGACGCCGTGGTGGTGGGTCATGCGCTAGCGTCACTTGAGGACTAGTCGTACATCACCGCCGGTTTATAGCTGAGTCATCGTTTGCCGGTCGCGCGGACACCTTGATTATCAAAAATAATAATAATAATAATAAAGTGGGAGATAATTCGAGAGGCCGTTCATGCAAGTTCTATCTTGACCCAAATTGCCTTGCTTCCATATCTGGATGCAACCCATGAAGCTAAGCCTAAATTCACGTTAAAAATCAGCCCATGCCCCGAACTCAGCCCATGTTTAATTGGCTTATCATTTGGAGTCCATTAGTTGGAGTTGGTCAATTCCACGGCTATTCTCATTGCCATAACTTTTAAAAGATATTATATTGTCGTATAAGTTGAGATTGAAAAGGTAAATTTTGCAACCAACAAAGAGATGCTCAAATTACTTTAAAAAAATAATAATAATCACACAAATAATTCCTGAATCTTGGCACAATATATAATGTGATCTATGAACTTTTAATTTGTTCAATACAATCCATAAACTTTAGCATAATAATTAATATGATCTATAAATTACAATGTGGTCTAATGTAATTCATGAATTTTTGAATATTTAATCCCTGAATTATATAAAAATGTTCAATGTAGATAGGGATTACATTGAACAAAATAAAAATTCATAGATCAAATTGCATATTGATTTAATGTTCAGGGATCCATATTTAATAAATTAAAAGTTGAGGAATTAGATTGTATACGTGACCAAAGTCGAAGAATTATTTATATCATTATTACTAATAAAACGAAAAATAAAAGAGGAATTTAACCGAGCCAAACGACACCTTTTCGACGACCGTCGCGAGCCCGTTCGTCCTCGGCAACGGCGGCGGCATTCGTTTTCGTCTTCTTCTTCTTCAACCCTTAAGCCTTCACAACTTGCTACGCACACTGCCGACCGTTAACTATTTTCTTCTTCTTCTTCTCTGCTCATGCCATGGCCGCGAAGCTACTCCAGCCCGCGCCTCACGAAGCCGAGAACCGCCTCGAGCTCTCTCTCCGCCAGGCCTTCCGCCTCCTCGCGCCCAAGCTCCGGCCGCCCTTCCCCCTCGATATCCCGACCTCCGACGAGTACTCCGATCTCACCCGGGCCATCCTCTACGGAGCTCTGACCGAGACCCATCTCGCCAAAACCCACGTCAAGCACCTGCACGCCATCGTCACCGACGGGTACGCGCTCTTCGTGAATCTGCTGGCTCGAATTGTGAACGAGCTGTACGATAAGCTCGCCGAGACCGCGAAAGCTCAGGTCTTGTGGGCCGCTGGCGAGATGGTCGATGTTTCTGCAGTAGGGTTTGGCGAATTGCTGGTCTCGCTGTTGAGGCAAATTGTCGGGGGCGATTTTCGCGGCGGGAATCTGTGGTTGTGTTTCGATATGGTGAGCCTGTTTTTGGGTAAATGGGACTGCTTGGTAGAAGAGGATCCGTCGGTTTTGACTAGTGCGCTGTATAGCTTTCTGAGGTTATTGGCTGACCATTGTCGGGTGACTGGTGCTGATTCGAAGTTGGAAGCGCTGAAAAGGTTGGAAATTGAGTTTTGTGTTAAGATGTTAAGAACGCAGTTTGGTTTGTGTCTGAAGATTGGGAGGGATTTAATACGGTTGTTGCAAGATTTGGTCCATGTGCCCGAGTTTCGAGCAATATGGAGGGATTTGGTTTCTAACCCAGGAGAGTTTGGGGTTGCTGGATTTTCGGACATTGCGCAGTTGTATTCCATGAGGACTTCAAGTCGTTATTTTTTGCTTCGACTTACCCCGGAGGCGGAAAGGCAGTTAAGGTTTCTGCTCACGCACGTGAAGCTTGGGAACCAAAAGCGGCATCAAACCTGGTTTGCCAGCAAGTTCTTTTGCACTCCGGATAGGGAGACTCTTATAGCTGATATTGTTCGCTTCGTATGTTGTGCACACCACCCATCTCAAGAAATCATTCACTCGAATATTATCCCGAGGTGGGCTGTCATTGGTTGGCTTCTTAAGTCTTGCAGGAAGATTTATGTCGAAGCCAATGCGAAGTTGGCCTTATTTTATGATTGGCTTTTCTTTGATGAAAGAGTGGATAAGATGATGAACATTGAACCGGCATTGTCGTTAATGGTTCATTCTATACCTGACTATATCGAACTAACGCACACTCTCCTTGAATTTTTGTTTCTTCTCGTGGATAACTATGACGTGGACCGCAAGGATATGATATCTAGCGGAGTTTCATCATCTTTTAGTCTGCTCATCAACAAAGGAGTGAGTTGCAATCTTGAAAATTTGACATCAGCTGAAACACTCTCTCCACCTCTGAAGGAGAAGCTTAGGTGTTTCTTATCTGGTACGAGATTTGGGATTGCTGAAAAAATACAACCAGCTAAAAATCTTGGTTGTTTAATTCCCATGGAGGTCAGAACAGCATTACCTGAAGAACATGCTACCTACGTCCAGAACGATGAAGTTGGGGCCAAGTCAGTTGATACTTCTGCTTCCTTTCCTTCGAAATTCTTGACAATCACTTCAGAAATTCAGGAAAATGATATCCAAAAATTGGTTGAAGGTCTCAGCAAAGCAATTATGAACTCAAATGAATCATGTCTTCAGGCTTTAGAGCAAATTCTTGATATGTATATTAATGTTGGCAGTGACTTGCCCACACATTGTTCAGTATCTCCCGAGGTTTTATCGTTAACTATAGCAAGGGAACTAGAGTCGAATGGATACAAACTCTTTGCACCTCTCGAGCGTCCACAAGATGATCTCGATGTTGATGAATGCAAGTCTCCCACAACATTAATTATCTGTAAATATCTCTTTTCTAAGAACGAAAGGTTAGTTCAAATGCTTTTGTTTTGGTCGAGGAATGGTTTTCCCGTGGGAGCACACTTGTTGTATTATGCATCAAGACTAGCTTATGAGGCAGACATGGCAAATCATATGGTTCGTGAACTCATGGGAGATAGTCTGCACAAGTTGATCAACACCCAGGTGCCATTCCTGATGGGCCACCTTGATCGTTATCTTGCCTTTTCAGATAAAAGGCGAAAGAACTTTCCTGAACCACATATCTCTGCAGCTGTAATAGACAGAGAGTTAGCTGTTACATTGGTACAGGATGCTTTTTTTGCTTACAGGCATTACCTTTTACGTCTAATGACCATCTTACCTAAAGAAGCTCATAGAACTCTCTCCGAGCTTCTGGTTTTTGATGTATTGTCTTGCTCAGAGTGGAAGGGGGTAAAATCGCAGTTTTTGTACCACAGTGTCTTTACTCAGCTTTCTGATTTATCCATTGGCGTGGAGCATGTCATCAGATTACTTGTGAGTCACTTGAATGATGGTGATATCGTCAATATCAAGTTTGACATTGGGCAAAGGAAGCTATCCATAGTGGGGGAGAATGTGGAAACTGTTCATGATTTAATCCAAAGCTCTCTTCACTGGGGAGCTGATGAGCAACATAAATTCTGGAGTCTGATTAGGCTGGAACTTGTGGCTTCTCAGGTCCAATTAGAGAAGTTGATCTTAAAATTCTTTTGCTCAGGTGAAATAGATGCGGATAAGGGTGCTATTGCAGTGGGAGGCCTTTTAGATTTATGCTGTTCTCGATTACCTACATCCGAGCTTGTTGGGGCAATCCTGCTGTTACCTAATAACATGTTTCATAACTTTTCTGCTGCCGTCTTGCAAATGTGGGCTGTGTCTCATGCTTCATTGTTGTTTAATAGCTTAGCTGAGTTCTCTAAGAAAGTCGAAAGCATCGACAGAAAATCTATCTTCTCCGAATCTGCTGAGCTTACAATCAACCATTCTGCAGTTTTATGGTTGTCCAATTATTGTGATGCCGAAGGCTTGAGCAGATCCAAACTTTTTGGCAGCTTTCCCCAGAACACTCACTAAGAAAGGAAAATGGCCTCATGACACAAAGCTAGTTGGTTTCACTAAAGGTAAGATGCTAGATAAAGGACCTTCCATGATGTAGTTTTTGCGTGCTGTGATAAATTTTGAGTCAGCTATTGTGAAAATAGATATTATGTAGATCCCTTTCCCCATCCCTGTCCTATAAAAATTGGAAGAGCATTTTCCAAACATGCCTTGTCCATTTCTTGCAAACTCCAATTGCCTTGGAAACCAAAAAGGCTCGTTTTCTGCCCAATCTTCTTGCACCATAGTTTCGCATGTCTTCCCATTCACTCATTTTCCGATCATTATCCATTTTCTTTAACTACCTTTATTAGAGAGAAACTTCTCAAATTCTGTGCACGATTTCACATTTTAGCTTTTCATTTTATCTTTTTATACCAAAAATAAGATTGATTATTTTATTCTAGTCTGCACGCTTTGAGCGCCCTGCTGCTGGTGTGGATGATCCTGAAGGTGTCAGACTGGGCAACAGAGTACGCGGTGGAGGCTATGCTGGCGCTGTGTCGGAGCAGTGCCAGAGGAACGTGGTCTCCGCCGGCATGGTTACACAGCTACTGCTGCTGGTGCAGAGCGACAGCATGGAGAGGGTGAAGAGAAAGGCCCAGCTCCTGCTGAAGCTGCTCCGAGGCTCATGGCCGGAGGATTTGATCAGGAAGTCCTACGATTTCGCTCACAGCTAGGCCATCATCCCATTCTGATGATGGTCTGATACAATGATTCATTATAGTGTTTGAAATTTTTGTTGTTTTTTTTTTGTTCGATTTACGGTATTATTTCTTGTTTATGTCTAATGGTAGATAGAAATGAGGGGGAAAAAGAAATGGTGGAGAGGGAAGGTTTTTAATTACATTTTGGTGTATAGAGAGAGATTTGTTTTTTTTTTTTTAGTAATTTTGGATGTAAGAATTTTTTGACTGGAAAAAAAGCTCATCGGATTTGCAAGTTGAAGAGTACAATAGTTGATCTCTTATGTTTTTACGGTTGTTAATTAATATTCTGTCAAGCGACTCTTTTAATTCCCTAATCTTTTTGTTTTTGGTTTAGAAGCTTTTTGTTGGGGCAATGATGGGAGATAAGATGCCTTCGTGAATTAATTTATGGCCTAATTGTTTAATATTTGTTTGATTGTATGCGTAGAGTTTAATGGATAGAGAACAGGTGCAATTTGGAATAAATGTTGGGTAATTTGTCACGTATACTCTATCTAGAATTTACCGTGAAGGAAAAGATTAACACTGGGAGACTTTCAACTGGATGAGTAGCAACTAGGAGTTCTTTCTTTTGGATGAGTGAAGTGGCAACTAAGTTTTATCGTGATACTTGTTGCTGGAGATCGACTTTACTCCTTTTCGGTATGTGAGGATTCTACCTTACTGTATGGGGCCTCTAGGTTATCTTTTCCTATTTTCTCTTTGAAGGAAAGTAGAACACTGTTTACGTGAGTTTGGTCAACAATCTAAATGGATAGGTTCTTTGTAAATATGTTGTACTTTCCTGAACTTCGCTGTAAACAATTAGGTGTCCCCATTGTTTTGTTCTGCTGTTCTGTCTTAATTTCCTTTAATATGTAATGTTAAATTGGTTTACTGCCTTCTTCCTAATTATTCTTGACTTCCGTTTTGATCATTAGAATCAGGATAACTTCACGGACCTCAACCATGAAATGTCTAAAAGGCTCTTTGCCCTGCTTAAGAAACTGAGGGAGACCGATCCTTCCTACCATCAGTTGTGTCATCTTTTAAGACAAGGTGAGCAGCTAAGGAAAAGGGTTTCTTCTCCTTGCAAATCTGGTTGAGGACCAGATGGGGGCACCAATGGTTATGTTGATTGGGTGCTTCAAATGTACCCCCAGGGTCAGCAGAATGCATGAGGTACAGGTATGTTACGTGTTGCCTAATCGGTGTCCGTGTTTAGTTCTTTTCATGTTTAATCAATATCTGCGGCATTTTTTTTTTTGGTCCTATTTAAGTGCACAGGATTTGATCTGGTTCATTGCTTGTTTTACTTTGAATACGATTGATATATTGCTTTATTAGAAAAGTTACTGAATTTTGTACTGTATTTGGTTTCTAGTTTTTCTGTCAAAACTTTATTTAAGTTGCAAAAGTTCTTGGCTGGTGAGCGATCTGTTGAAAGTTGTTACGTCGTTGAAACTTGGAAACATGTTTCATGATGCTAGTTTTCCAGCATTGTCATTTAGTCCATCACTATCGTTCGTCACTGAAGAGATATGCCACTAAAAGTGTGTTTAGGAGATTGTTTTTCTTTTATGAGTTTACAAGAAACATCTGCAGTGTAAATTGGAGAAATCATTGAAGCCAGCATTATTGTGTTCTCTGATGTGCGGTAGAGGAGTGTCTATGTGCTTGTGGTATTATTTCTAGAGATTATGATCCTGGAAATATTATTTCCCCTTTTCAGGAAATTATCCAGTTGTTTGGTGTCCTGCTTATCCAGTAAATCAATGCTTTCTTTGACCAATGGGTATAACTTCAGGTTTTGCCGGGACTCCATTCAATATGCGAATGGTTGTTCAGTTAATGATATCGGTCAGCGGACAGATCTGCAGATGACATTTCTTGGTTCATCACAAAAATAGGGGAAAACTAGATTTTGTGCTCGTGTTTTATTTGAGAAGGGAAGAACAAATTTTGTTTGCATTGATCTTTGTATATTTCTCTTGTTACCTCCTACTCTGGGTTTGCTTGTAGCCTGTAGGGATAGACTGATGACACTGTAATCGTTTTTGCCTACAGAGTTGGGGACATTGTTCATCAACTGTATTCACAATTAAATTGTGTGATTTAATAATATTTTATTAAATACATTTTGCATTTTTTCCTTGAGAGATCTGGCACGAAGCGAGGGGAGAAAGTGGAGGCTGAAAAGCTAGATCTGGGTTGCAGAAATTTTGCTCTTTCGTTAAGCAGGTTGTCCTCTGCTGCCTTGCGGAACTCGGAGTGCATGTCGATGCTGAGTGCGGTGATTTGAATAGATATTGAGAAGTATGAATAAGCTTGTCACTTGAGTAACTCGCAGAGCTTTGACGTGATGATCGGAGTGAACATGTAAATGAAAAACAAGCTGGGCGATATGCAAAAGACAGGCAAGAGCGAGCGAACAAGGCAATAACAAGTCCGGCTTGTGCCGTTGTGCTCTTGGTATATTCATCGCTTCCCCATTGTCATACAACATTGAAGTTCTATTCAAGAGATCATATTATCTTCATTGACACCCACCTCCTGCAGAGCTCCTCGACATCCGCCTGAAGAGTCACTGCAGTTGTATCAAAACTAACTTCGCTTGTCTCTCAGGAAATGGTTTTATCAGCATCAATGGGAGTCTTTGAATCATAGCAAAGCCCGGTTGTCATAGAACGATGCTGTCAGATTCTGGCGTTTCGTTTCTGCTACAGTTAGCATCGAAGTACTCGATCATCATGTTACCATCCTTCCCCCTTGGATGCAAATAGGGCTTTTGACGAGGACCGGCGGAATTCATCGAACCACCTTTCTCAGAACTTCTCATGAAATGAAAACCGAAGTCCGGGCTTGAGATTAAAGAGCAGCATGGGGAGCCTTCCTCAGAACTTCTCATGAAATGAAAACCGAAGTCGGGGCTCGAGATTAAAAGAGCAGCATGGGGAGCTTCCCCAAGGAACTTATCTGCTATGCGGTTAGCGCAGATCATTTTCATCAATTGCTTTTGCATATGTGACCGCGAAACGTTAGGCGGTCGGTGAAAATTTGCGCGGTCTTCCTCGCTCGCTTTACTCGGCAACGTGACATGCCCTGTTTAGGGACATAAAGGCATCAATCTGAATAAGGGAGTCTCAAAACCAAAAGGGGAGTGAAGAGCGACTCCACTGGGGATCGAACCCAGAATCTCTGGTTCCGTAGACCAGCGCCTTATCCATTGGGCCATGGAGTCCACGTTTGACCTTTTACCATTCGTGAAACAACTAATACTTTTTCAACCCAAGATAAACCTTTCACGTTACAATCTGCGTATTATGGATTTATTTTCGGGAAACTGATTACTTGACAAAACGCCCGGATATTAATTATTATCGTCATTGATTAACTCTAACAAAACAACTATAAAAAAGGGTCAATGAAATGTGGTCTAGCTTCAGTTTCAACTGAAATGAAATGAAAAGATGGGCACGCTGGTTGCTCCCAAGGACTTCTCTCCTGTCGACGATGCGGAGGCCATCAAGAAGGCTTGCCAAGGTCTCGTTTCACACCCCCTTCCTCCGCTCTTACTCGGCGTTTGTCGCATTGTTGGTTTACTTTTGCATCGGCTTGGCTTGATTATGTTACTGAGGCAGACATGTCCCATTTCTCAGACCTGACTTTAATGCTTCTGCTGTTTGTTTCAAAACCACTTGCCTTTGTAAAAAGCATTGAAGTATCATCAGAGGTTATGTTTGTCCGTCCTCCTCCATGGTCTTTTCCCTTTGTTTTTTTGACAGGATGGGGAACGGATGAGAGGGCCATAATCTCAGTCCTAGGACACAGGAACATGTTCCAGAGAAGGCTCATCAGGTTGGCCTACGAGGAAGTCTACCACGAAGACCTCATCAGGCAACTCCAGTCTGAGCTCTCTGGTCATTTTGAGGTCCGTGATGCGATCCCGCCTCTGTACATGCCCCATCCCATTTTGCATCGTGGCTAACCCCGGCTTGAATATATTCGATTTGGATCGATGTTCGTTTAAGCACCGTGAATTCCTTGTTTCTCTTTGAACGAGTGATAAAAATGTCGCGGCAGAGAGCTGTGTGCCACTGGATCTTGGACCCGGCTGATCGGGACGCGGTGTTTGCTAACTTGGCGCTGAAGAAGGCGACACCCGATCATCGGGTCATTATAGAGCTCGCATGTCTCAAGTCCCCAGAGGAGCTGTTGGGAATTAGGAGAGCGTACAAATTCCGGTACAGGCGTTCCTTGGAAGAGGATGTGGCCTCTCACACCAGTGGAGATGTTCGAAAAGTAACTTCTCAGGGCCCATGATTTGTGCTTTTCTATCAAAGCATTAAGACTAAACGAATGGTTCAATATGAGAAACATCAAAGTTAAAGTATGACTTTTTTCCTCTATTGGCTCTATGGTTGTTGTGTAGATACTCGTCGCGTTAGCGAGCGCTTATAGATACGATGGTGACAACATTGATAAGGAAATGGTTAAATTGGAAGCAATTATTCTTCATGACGAAATCCATGGGAATGCTTTTAACCATGAAGAGCTGATCAGAATTTTGAGTACAAGAAGCAAGGTGCAGCTCAATTCAACCTTCAATCACTACAAGGACATCCATGGCACTTCTATCACCCAGGTACACAATTCCACGCCAAAGGAGAAAAAGTGCATCAGATTACAAACAAGAGGAAAAATGACACTTGCTCTTTGAAATTCAGTACTAGACTTTTGAAATGGCACTAAGCTTGGTCGAGAAATTCGCCAGACGTTTCCCTATTATACCAATGAGAAGAAAATTTCATCAAATAGCGTTCCATGTAGTAAAAGCGCGATCAGCCAGTAATGGAATTCAATCTTTCACAGGGATTGTCAGGAGACCCGGCAAACGAGTATCTAGCAGGACTACGGACCGCTATCAGATGCATCAAGGACCCGAAGAGATACCTTGCAAAGGTAAGTGAATGTCGTGCCAATAACAAAAGATCAAATTGTTTCGAGTCAACGGCTCTGCCAATTTCTCATAAATCTTCATACCAGTCCCCGAAGTTCTAACATCAGAACTCGCATGTACGCAGGTGCTTCGCACTGCCGTGAATGCGGTCGTAACCGACGAAGACGCTCTTGGCAGAGTCATCGTCACCTGCGCAGAGAAGGACTTGGGGGAGATCAAAGAGCTTTTCTTCAAGAGAAACAGCACGTCTCTCGAGGAAGCCGTGGCCAACAACACCTCAGGAGACTTCAAGAGCTTCCTTCTGACTTTACTTGGGAGTGAAGACATTTAGAGGATTCTTCCTTCGCAGCAGTTTTTTTAGATAGAATAAGTGGAGTTGCATCGCGTCCAAGTGCAACATAGCTAGCACTGCCAAATGATTGATTTTTTTCCCCTTTTCTCCACGGCTTTAATTTTGACTTTCCCTTCCATACCCAAAGTGGGAAAAGACACCTTGTTTCAGAAATGGGGATTCGCCAGTTCTCGAGTTGGAAAGCCTTTGCTGGTGTATTGGCCCGGATGATAACTTTTGAGAATCTTGAGGATGCCTGATATCAATGAACTCTTTAATTTGAGGAGGACAAAAGTGCATATAACTGTATCAGCGCGAAATCTCGGTACCTGCATGCTGACGGTATTGCCTTTACCGCCCCTTTTTCACCAAATCTTACCATGGATTGCACTTATTGCAGTTATTCCTGAGCATCTAAGGGACCAGTGTCAGACATCAAACAAACCTTTTTCAGACAGACACTGTGAAACAGACAATATCTTAAATCATGCGGATATAGATGTCACTCTATATAATCAATACAGATAGGATATCCAAAAAACAAAAGATGAAAAATCTCATTGTTGCCACTCAACAGGCATTTCTTTGGAAAAATATGGAGATTACCCAACTTTCCTTTTGATGTGAAGTTGCTGATGCAACGAGTCTTCTTGTTCATTCAATCGGGTCTCAAATCTTCATTAATCAAACATGCGTTTTTCCCCTCCGTTATAATAGACAATGTTGACGTCACTTCCCTCTCTCTCTCTCTACATTTTCATAGTCCAAGATTCCGGATTACGAAAAGAAGATAATCTTTTTTAGTTCCTTAATCTTAATTTTAGCTCTTTAATCACGGTCCTTTGCAAAACGGCTTGCTTCCTAGTACTTATCGCCACTCGTGCCCAAACAAACAAAGTTTTTAAAACTTCCAAAAAAAAAAAAAAGCCGAATTAATTCGAGGAAAAATAAAATAAAACAACGATCAACAAAACCCTCCCCGGCTAAATATGACGTGTCACCGGGAACAAAAGAAAAAGACCAAAAAAGCCAAAAGACTTTGCCAAGTCAATGACACCAAAAATTTTCTTTTTTTTTTGGGTCTTAAAACCGCAAATTCACCACCACATGTGACTCTCACTCCCTCGCAAAAGTCCCAAAACGGAGGCGGCTCCCCTCCTTATTTACCGTCTCTACCCCCCCGCCCCTACCCACCGACAGTGAAGGCGGTGCGCCGCCGCCCGCCGGCGACGATCCAATGGCCCCCCTCCCCCGCGGCCCGCCGCGATTCCCCCGCCTCCTGCCTCTCTCGCGCCGCTCGGATCACTGACCCGCCTCCGTCCTCTCTCCTCTCTCCTCTCCCTCTCTCTCTCTCTTCCTACCTTCGAGCCCAACTGCGCCGCCCCCGGGGAGAGAGATGGATTCGGGCGCGTCTTCGATCGACCAAATCTCCAAATCCGCCGCCGAGATCCTCGCGAAATGGAAGCAGTACAACGACAAGGTCAACTCGTGCATCCAGGGTGGCGGCGATTCCCCATCTGGGTCCAGCCCGAAATCCTCGACGTCGTCGCAGCCGCCGCCGCCTCCCCCCCCGCCGGCCGTGGCGGCGGCGGGGGCGGCGGCGGTCGCGGTGCCGGTCCAGGTGCCGACCCGGAGGGTGCATGCGAAAGGGTCGAAGAAAGGCTGCATGAAGGGCAAAGGGGGGCCGGAGAATCTGAGGTGCAATTACAGAGGGGTGAGGCAGAGGACGTGGGGGAAGTGGGTGGCCGAGATTCGGGAGCCGAGCCGAGGGAGCAGGCTCTGGCTCGGGACGTTCCCGACGGCGCTTGAGGCTGCTCTTGCCTATGACAAGGCCGCGAGTGCAATGTATGGCTCTTTTGCGAGGTTGAATTTCCCTCTCGGTTTGAGTTCCAAGGACTCCTCCAAGGACTCTTCTTCTTCCACCACTGTTGCTGCTCCTGAGAAAGGTCTGACTTTTCTCTGTAAATTATCCATCTTTGTGGTTTTTGGGGTGTACCCAATTTGGGTTTTGTGTTTGTTTTTTGTTTTGTTCAGCGGCTACTTATTTGCTGTGGTTTCTTGGAGATTAGATGGTAAATTTACTGCACATAGTGTTTGAGCGGTGGCTCAAGATGATGAGCATGATTAAAAATTGAAGTGATCTTGTAGGAAACCGGGAAGGTTTCGAAGGAATGTGGTGGAAGGTATCACGAAAATATTTTCGGTTGTGCATTCTAATATTTAAGCTAAGGAAAAAAAAAAAGGAAAAGACTTGAGGGGGAAAGCAGGAAAGGTGCAGAGCTGTAGGGCATGGTGTAGCTACATCGAAATAACTTTGAAATTCAGTTATCTGGGAACCTCTTTTTGCCATTAGGACAAGTATGATGAGCTCTGGTTATAGTTTAGGCTTATTGATCTATGATATTTCCGTGAGGATATCAACAGTATACCTTTTGTTGGCGCTATCCTAGAGCTCCCATTTGCATCTGCTAAAGAAGAGTAAAGATCAATATTGTCCCATTTTATTCTTGAGCATAAACTAATTGGTTTGAGATTTCATCTTCCATTGTAGGCTCTAGATCTGACTCAAGTGAGTCACGTCGGAAGCATAACTGGCTGTTGGTAATATCAAGTTTTCCCTGTTGGTCTCTGTGTTTTTTCTGTTGCTTGGGTTTACTCTGCCAACTGGACTCTATCATAGGGAACTTCTCTTGGAAGTACTGTTGCCAACAAAAGCTGACCTCCACGCAAAAACATGAAAAGCTTTTCTTGAGCTTATCCTGAACCTGTACAATCTCCTGATTCTGGCAGTACAGTCTCCAAATCAATTAGTTGTTCAAACCTGGAGGTAGAGAGAAATGTCTTATTGGTGTTTTGGTTCTCCTTATTAGTTCATTAATTCTAAAGAAGCCTCTCCTAGGGATCAGATCTACCAGAATTTGGCTATGCTGCTGAAAAGCTGAGTGTACCTGCTGAATGCTGATGAACATGAAATACACCATTGGAATTGCATGAATCCTAACGGAAGCTAAGATGCTTGTGCTGGTACTGTTCAAGAAAACGGTTGGAAGCATCTTGAGTGGCATTTAATCCGCAGAATGGCTAGTATTTGAGTGACCTTCATGCTATTACCGTCTTTTTTGGCTTGTGAACTGGCTACCATATGTCAATGAAACAAATGTATTCATGGCAAGTCATTGCAACCTCATGCTTTTTGTATCTATATTCCTCTGCAGATGCTTCAACCTTAAATGAGCCACTGTCCGCCGATCTCCATCTCGGCAGTTTTTCGATGGTTTTAGTAGATGAGCGTCCAAAAAAGCATTCGAAGACCAGTAGTTCCTTATCACCAGGTGCAAGGTCGTCGCCTCTTAAAGAAAGCGAGTCTTTGGAGTTTGAGGTACTTCATCATGTCTGTTTATTTTTTGTTATGAGCATATTTTCTGAATTTTCCGTCCTTTCAGCTGTCACTGCGGAGTGGGAATGGAATGTCCAGTCCTCGGCATGATATGGAAGAAGATCTCAAGCAGGAGCTAACTGAAAATATACTTCTTGATCTCTCTAAATCTGCCATTTGTGTCGAGGAGGTTTCTGACAAGACTACAGTGGAAAAGGCCGAAGGGTCAGCTGAAAGTTCAGCCACCTCAGATACTACCTTTGATTCATCTAAATCCGTCGACATGGTACTTTCTTTACTTTGATACGCATATGTTCTGGAATTAAAGCTAGTGCATTTTCATCTTTTTTCACTTATGGCATTTTCCCGTTTAAATGTGTTGGGGTATTTCCAGATTGCTACCAGCAGCACTGTTACGCTCTCTGAGAGCAAGGACTTGAAAACATGGCTATTGAACATGAGACAACTCATCAACGGAAAGCCTGTTGAAGTCTCTGCAGAGGCAGAACTTGCCAGTCTCATCAACTCTAATGATGAGGAGGCTCAGAAGGCTAGGACTGTGTTCGAGAGCTTGAAGTCCATGGATTTCAAATCGCTGTCTGACCCTGATTTCTCAAATAGATTAGAGCAAGCGATCTCTGCTCTTCTGTCCGACAAGAGCCACCCGCCTAACGGATGCTCAGCTCTCTACAGAATTTGCAAGCAGATTTCTTTCCTTTGTTCGGACTTCAAACGTGCACAAACCGATATACGGGAAGTCACCGAGATGTTCGATTTGAAAGATGCCCTGCAGGCTGAGCTTGATGAGAAGACCATTCATTTCGAAAGGCTACAGAAGATTGATACAGAATGCGACAAGAAGATCGAGAGCCTCGAAGCCAAGATCAGCAAGCTGGAAGCCCAGCTGAAGAAGGAGAGGGAAGCGAAAGTGGAAAACTCGATCGAGATGAAGAGACTGTACAAGGAGACCGAAGAGAAGGGGGTGCTTTTCAGGCAGTACTTCGAAGAAGAAGCGAAGTGGAGTCTTAAAAAGAGGAAGGCCGAGAGGGACATTGAGCGGGTGGAGAAGGATTGGGAAGAGCTGAAGAAAAAATTTCTGCTGTTCTGACACAGTACTTAATGCTTTAGTCGCTGTAGTTTCCAGACCTGTCGGGATTGTAGAAGTCTCATTTTATTTTTAAATTTTTGAACTCTCAAAGACTAACAATTTGCCTCTTAAGTTATTGGTTGGCCCTTAGACATTCTTGGATTCTTCACTTCCATGCTTTAGAAATTTCAGCACAAAGGAAAAAAATTGGCGTTACTACAGTGGTCTCTGCTAAATTGGTGGGAGTATGAGTTCCAAACTCGATGTTAACTGCACTCGACGAGAACAAGGCTGGAGCCTGTGCATCCTGTTGGTGCGGCTTAGCCGAAGTAGCTACTACGTTTGATTTTGTCTCGATGATGATCAGAATGTACTGTCAAATTCGGCTGCGAAAGTGCATTTTCGCATCCTGGCAACTTGCTACAACAGAAATTGACTGGTTGAGTGTCCGCACAGAATGGAAGCATGAACTATCGACAAAGCCTCCAAATGGCCCTAGCCGTGGATTGGCGTAGGTTTTCTTGTCGTTGGACGTTCATTGCATCTGAGCAGACGAGCGTAAAAGGTAAGAACTCCCAGTAACTTCCGACAGGAGGTGCATTTTAAATTTACTAAAGAGCGCATTTGCTCCAACCAACGCCTGCTAGTCGAGAACATTGTGGAACAGAAAGGGGAGGGGGGCACACGGAAGATTGGAGAGAAGATGGTAGCGAGGAACTTCAATAGTAAATATATAGCTTTCATGAGAAAGGCTCAACCGGAGATGGTCAAGATACAAGTAACAAGCCCCTGATACAACATTTCAATTGTAAAGACTCCAAATGGCATCGCGCAATAGAAGATGAGCAATGGTGGAAGGTCCAGAGTTGCTGATTTCTCTGCTAAATGGGCAATATCTTGGATAGAGAAAAAAGAACAAGAGAACAGAGAACAAGTGGGGCAGCACAAGCTCGTCACATACTTTTGTTCAGGTGAGCAAAGAGAGACACTTCAAAGAACTACTTTTACCTCACACTGTCCATTAAACAAACAAGTGACAAAACTTCATCAAAGTAGACGATTTACTTACCACATCACTAGTGAGGTTAGCAAAGAACATGAGAGAAAAAAAGTTTAACAAACTTTAGCATGGATCGTTCATATGAACAGAGTACTGAAGGGCAAACGTGCATGGGTCATTTCTTCCTTGAGAGAACTGCAGCAAGTCCACCTGCCAGCAATCCTACAGCAGTAGCAGCGATGCCAATGCCAATTATCCCATCTACAATCAAACAAGGTAGGATAGTCAGAGATTTCTACACTTGGAACAAACTGGGAGCATAATAATCGGTCATTTGATCCTTACCCTTTGTAATACGGTCTTCGATTGTTTTCTTAAGTGTGAGGGCCTGTCTCCAATCAGGAGCAATCTGAGGAAGAATTTGGTTAAATATGTCATAAGAATTCTAACAACTTGTCTGACAATCAAGCAATTGATGCATCACGTAAATGTCCTGTATCACCCATATATGAAAACCTACTGTTGAAAGATCTGATGAAGAACATAAAGTAACTAACAGCAATATCATACCAAGACAACAATCATACATCAAGAAGTTGAATTGTTCATTCATTGTCCTCCAAATTATTCGAGAATCAGATGAATTTAAGCATTTGGAGTAAATGACTCGTGTTTCAACACTTGTTAAAACAATTTTTCATGTCCAGACAGCAATGATAAACGAAGAGATTGAGGAGTGAGAATGCAATATATTGTTAAGGGTTAAGATGCAATCTGAAGCAAGCAGCAATATACATAAGGACTCCAATCATGTTATCAGATATGAAAGACTTAAGCCTGACCCGCAGACACTGCTCCACAAGGTCCCTGCTCCTTGTGTAGTCTCCACTTCTGTAATAACCAACAGCTAGAAGATAAAGCTGCTCTCTCAATTGCAAAGGACTCTTAGTGCCAGAAACGGAAGCTGCAGATAGATGTCAGTCACAAAATTATCCAATTAGAAATTACATAAAGTATACCTACGTGTAATCGATCCATACTTCTAACAAAACTGCCACTATGGAACCTAGCCATAACAATGAGACAGCCCGCTCTTTACCTTCAAGCATTGCTATTCCACGCTGGACATCTTCTGCTTGCCTCGAGTGAACAAGTGACCAAGATAAACGCATAATACATTCACTGATAAGCTCATCAGACGAACCTTTTTCAGCCTCGGCAACTTCTTGCTCACAACCCTAATCAAGAGAAAGTTTTAGTGGGAACAACAAAAAGAAATGAAGATCATATACGCCAGCTATAATGAGCGAGAGATTTTTCATATCAAGAGGCAGAAAGTTAGCAATTGCCTAGTAACTAAAAGCTCGAACAAGAGTCATTAAGAACGTTCTGTTTGAATGAAGTCTAATCACTTTTGATAGATATTTGTTGATGCTACAGGAGGAAGTTTATGACTATTCAGGCAGAATGACCCTGAGCAAAAGAGGACAGTGAAAGCAACACAAAACAGCAAATAAGCACGACATGGAGATACGGCATGAAGTTTCAAATAAAAGCACTGACAAAGAGTATACAACATCACTGGTCAAACCTGAACAACAATGACAACCTCCAGTCTCCTAAACCATCAACAAACCTGACAAACAAGCAACATGGCATGATTCGATATCATCAGTAACCTGAGCGTGCTTTAGACTGATACAACAAAATGAAACCAAGGAATCAGCTCACGACGGAATCCATATGCAAATGCCAGCGAGCCGATTCAAGTGAGTCCAAACGCATGGATCTATTACTTAAGCTCATCTACTATCATCACGGTCCTTTACACTTTCCATCTCTACACAACTATTATTACACTATTCGCGGCGATCTCACGAAAGATTTGGTCTGTCGCTCGATTACTCTCGCTCTAAAGCCACCAACCGCCGTGATAGCCGGAGCTAACGCTTTCAAATTTTCCATGCTTCCCCATCATATGTTCACGAAGCAGAGCCCGTACACCACCGAGAAAAAGGGCAGTAGATAAGCAATCCCCAGCCACTCGCGCTATATACTTCGCAGTCCTTCGCTATGCTCTCTAAACGGTATCTACCGACCGACGGAACGCGGCGAGCAACAACATAACTACCGATCAACTATTTCGCGAGCAAAGCACGGCGCTCAAGGTCGTTCAACTGAGAAGGACGCGAGTTTCAGCTTCCGATAGCTACACGATTCAAAAAGGAACCGACGAATGAACAACAGAGGAGTTCGAGCGAGAGTCTGACCGCGATGACGTCGCGATCGCACCAGGGGATGTGATCGGCGCCGGTGAAGAAGTCGGAGACCGATCCGAAGAAGTTGCTAATCTTCGCTTCCATCGTTCTCTGCTTCTTCCGCCTAGAGAGAGAGAGAGAGAGAGAGAGAGAGAGGAGCAAGAGAAGCAGCTCAGAACTGGAGCAGAGATATGGAATCTCACTTTCAGAAAGAGCGGTTGGGCTGTGGCAGAGTTCTTGTAGCGCTGCCGGTTTCGGCCTTCGCTTCACGATCACGCATTTTCCTTGTGTTTTTACTTGCTTTGATTTCACATCTTTTTACTTCTTGTTTCTAATTTTTTTTATTGCTTCGGCTCCAAGCTAATTTTCGCGTCTCAATTTATCGGTAATTTCGTATCGAAAGCTGGAAAAATTCCCTACGAAAGCTTAGCGTATACTTTGTTTTTCGCGCATTAACCCCCTTTTTTTTTCCTCGACTAATAGTCGAAAAAAGGACATAAAATCCGGCGATCTCGCTTCCGCTGGGCCTTCGCGGACAACAGATTAGAAGCATTTGCCGGAACTTACAAGGCAAGCTACCTCGATCTTGAAAAGAATTCTCTATCCACACCAATCAATCTCAATCCGTCTAACAAAAACACCCTGTCATCTGCTGGAGGAGGAAAGGAATAGCTAACTGGCATTCATTCACATAGTGCCGTTGCTTTTTCCCAATACCAGGGCATGCCCGAGAAGAGGTTCGTGCAAGAGCGACCGCCGTTCGCTCGGGGCTCGAGACAGCTCCGTGTTCTGCTTGAGGAGTAGACTCGGCTCGTCCGATGAATGACAATGTGTGCTTTTGTATCGCCTTGAAGATCCCAACTCTTTTCGACATCTTGCTTCCTTCACTTCACTCGCTGGCTGTACAAGCCTCCACAACTGCAGTATCATTAGTAAACCTAATCCACACCTGAGAGCTGATGGGCGCCGCGTGGTGGCTCGGCATGTTTTGGAATTCGGATGCAATTGGAGCAAGAATCATCACGGGCATTCCGTACATCTTACCTCCCGCTTAGTTTGTAAATTTGAAGTGAAGTGACCATTATTTCTTCTCAAGAAACCATCTAAAAAGTATCGCTATTGTCTTCTCATGCAAACTTCCTCAGGTGGTGGTGCCCCTTCCTCGTCATATTTGGAATCGCCGTTTCCACTGCAGAGCCGGGTCGATAGGGTAGACGACACGGGCGCAAAGTTACCTGCATTTGCTTATAATATTACATGACATGATCTGATCGGACTAAAAGAGAACGGAAAATGAAGGTTCAAACAAAGAATAATAGCAAGTTTTGCACCTCTGAAGGACGAACTCCTTTCGAAATCCTTGGTTGTGTGCAACAATATGGTCCCAGAGAGCACGACGATGAAACCACATATCTCTGAAATGATGTCCCCACCGCTCTGACCGTCCCAGTCCTAGAAGGGAAATGGCCGATATTAGTAACTACAACACAGTGCACTACAACTAACAGACTATAAGACTACTTGTTTAAGTAAACATGCCTTAACAAAAAAAACCCAAAATTTAACTTATGTAACTGGTCAACTCGTGCACATCCTGTATTAGAAATGTGCAGATTCAAAACGAGATAATTGGATCGTGGGGGTGGGTGGCTGCAGCTCCTGTTTTCAGTTAGCCTATCCTCTCTTGAGGACACCACTCCACTAGAGACTAGAAGGTCGAATAAGCAAAGCCGCTATGAAATGAAAATGAGCATTGTGCCTTTCCATACCTTAAACATTATAACGCTGGCAAGGATTGTAAGGGTCGTGAACATAACATAGTAGATAGGCGACACAATTGCAGTGTTGAATGTGTCCAGTGCCTGAAATATCAAAACCAAAGACAGGACAGGACAATGCTGTGAGCATGGAGTGCAAGCATGACAGGATTATCGCATTTTGACTGCGATCTTTCAGATACTATTATGTCTAAAGCAAAATTTATGAGAAAGAAACCAAGATGACCAAGAAATGCTGTTAAACTAAGCTCGTCAAGCAAGTATTTTGTCCATAAGCAATGCAAAGAAAGCCTTTGCAGGAAAAAAACAACTGTAAATTGTTTCTGAAGCAAACGACTTTGACTCCCTGACCCCAACATAAAGAATTACCAGTTAGGTGTTGAAAAAGCTACACCACTGTCTCTCAGCGATGAAGAATGGAGGGCAGTTACCATGCCAAAAGGCCACAGGAAGATAGATATGTTTTAGACTAATGCAAGTTTACAAGTGGAAATCTAGTTAAGAATTGCACGAGTCAGAAACTCAGAGCCCTCGATTATCATAGACTCAAGGGAAAAGAAGGCTGAAATTCCTCCACAGTTCCTGATTGTTCTAAGCACAACTCATGAGGTTTGCAAATGGATCAGTATGCACAAAATACAGACTAGAGGTACGGAGGCTGGAGTCTCAAAACAGCCTTACAATAAAAAGAGAGAATGTCAATAAAGAAGAATTCGACTTCTTCATAATCATAATCTTCAGAGCTAACTTTAAACAAGTTGGTTAATTTACCATATCACCAACAAAATGCTTCTAACAAAGAAAAAAGAAGGTTTACCTGTCCTACAGTTCCAAGAAACAAGAAACATGGAATTGATCAGGCACCACAAAAAAGGACAACAAGCACCATATCTACATAAGAAAGATGCAGATATTCCATGACTTCCTTTTCTCCAAATGTTGTGTGTAATCTCAACATAAGGGAAAAGGAAAAGTCACAATACAAGAGGAAATTCAGCGTGTCATCAAATGTTATCGGTGGCCGTGCGGCAATGACAAAGTAAAATTTACACATTCATCATTGGGAACATTTAGCTAATCAAAATTGGATAACAACTTGGGACGGACCTTATTGAGATAATTCATTTGGGTAATGACACATGTAGCCACCACCAACATAAAAAACCAAGTCTCTGGATAGATCAACTGATTCTTCCCCTCAAAAGTCAACTTCAAAGAAGTCCCAAGGGCTTTCACACTCATCACCTGCAGAAAGATCGTACAACTGATGAGAACTGAGAAAGAAAAAACACCCACATGCAAAAGAAAATTAAGAATGTGTCCACAATAATTATTGTAACTTGTTAACTTTGTTTTGACAGGACAAAAAGAAATAGAAAAGAATACGATGTGTCCCTTGTGATGAGCCAACCCGTATCCCAAATCAATGATCTACCTAACGCTAATAATGCAAGATCAACTCGTGTGTTTAATTGGCGCTTCCAACAATCTGGTTGGCGCGTATACGCTAAAGTATAGGTCGGAAGGAAGGAAAAAATCCAAAAGATGCCAAAGCAGGTAATTTACCGAGAGAGAGCCCATTAACGAGCAGATGCCAGTGTAAACTAGCACATTCGTGTGCCCACATCTAGGTGAAAAATGTAAAACCAGGACGAATACCAGCATGATTACTGAGCTGACGTAGACCAGAAAAGCTGAAAAATCCATAAATGAAGTCAGTTATCAGCAAATCGGTGATCGTATAAAGAACACATAATAAACCAAGCCCGAAGACTGACCTGTTTGAGTCGCCATATTCCATATTTCTTGAACAGACGTGATGGGACGCTCTTGTGGTGCGTGGATGACAATTATGACAGACCCAACAATGCACATCACACAGCCCAAGATCCCCAGCTTGTGTAGTTTCTCCTTCAAGATGAAGTGCGCCAGCACGGCACTAACCAATCGAGTCAAAGTGCAGACATTGAGGACAATCGAAAAGGGCTCATATTGAGATACTGCAATGAACACCCACAAGAACATGCCAATAACAAGAGAGGAGAAAAACACTACCTGACAATTATACTTAAAGCACCGAGAGGAGTGACGAGCACCGCCGGGGCAAACGCGTAAGCTATGAAATTCGCAACCTCTCCAACGATCACTACATCGGAAAACATTAAAAAACAGAAACAAATTCTGCAAATTTTCAGCTGATGGAACAGGTCAGGACCACTGGGATGCTCAGAAACCGAAGCATGAAGCTAATAGCTCAATTTCTTGGTTTCTCTTATATTCTGATTACCACTCTATTTCCAACAAAATGCAACACGAAGCAACATAAGCCAGTTTTAAACTAACTATCACCGCCGAAAGAGCAACGCACATGCGCCAAGTTCATCGAACAACCTTGATTTCAATGGTCAGAATCGATTTAGCGAGCTATTGGCACTAATCATCGAGCCAGAGAGATAAATGATGGAAATTAAATCGGGGAGCTTACTCGTGATCATGCCCACCCACCACAGAGGCTCCAACAGATACCCGTACCCACCAACACCTTTCACCAAGAGATCAAGACATCGGAATCAGTCCCCGTTTATCAGAAATTCCAGACACCCAATTCGTCAAAGCTTACGTTCTGTTGAAGGAACGGGGAAATCCGAAGATATTTACCAGCTCTCACCCCAGAAACGGCGGCAGCTCGCCGGAGGCCCTTCTTCTTGATGATGAAGCTACCTCCGATGAACCCGCTCGACAGGAGCGCCAACACGACGCCGGTCAGGTTGTCCGTCGAGAAATCCATTCCTCCTGATCTCCCCCTCCCTCACTCTCTCGTTCTCTCTCTCTCTCTCTTGTCATGAACGTCGTCCACCCATGGGCTGCTGCAGATCTTCTTCTGTTTTTTTACAATCCCTGAGTACTCCCTGTCAAAACGAAGGCGAGAGGCAGCCTACGGTGTATGTTGGATACAGCTAACGCGTCGGCCGCTGTTCCGGGTTTTTCTTGGCCGTTGGCTTGTTACTCCCATCGTTCTTATGTTAATCAATCGCTAACCACGACGGGCTTTATCATTCTGGACTGTTGAAAAAGAAACGTAATCTCCGTCGATTTGGATTAAGTGGGCAAGTAATGCGATTTCCTTCTGTTTGGTTTAAGCCAGTCTTTTGACGATAACGCGCGCGTTACGACGGACGGTGGGGGACGGCTCGCGAATCCGAAGCGTGTCTGCCGTCGGATTCGGTCCTCGGCGCCCGTGCCCCGCCCCCCGGCGCAGACGAGGTGGGGTCCGGATGGTTCGGGAGTCGCGCTCTGCGCGTGCGCTTCGGCATGCGATCGCCGTTAAATGATCCCGGATTCCGGTCCGATCGACGTAATCAACGGTTGAGATGCCACCCGATTTTAACCCCAGCGAGGAAAAAAGGACATCATCCCTCACATCGATTGTCAAATGGAGAGTGAAAAGGATAACACGAGACTGGCACTCGATAGAGAGTGCAAATAGTGATGAGTAAGCGATGTAGGGTTTAATTTCTTAAATCAACGCGCCTCCCCATCTCGGCTGGATGCTATGACGAGGAGATCGTTCACGTAAGTCGAAGATAATTAAGGTGACAAATGGCTTAGCTAAAAACTTACTCTCAAGTAGAGAAGGCATGAATTTGGGTGGGTCATAAATGGGTTCTCATTTATATTGGCACATTTATTTGCTAAACAAATTAGATGGCTCCTACCCAATCCAACCCAACTCAAACCCGCTTACATAACCCAACCCAAACATAGAGAGAAATACCCAACGGATCTTCAAAAATAAATCGACGAAAAATAAAAGAAATCTACAAAATGAAATAAAAATCACGGCTAATGTGAGAAGAAAACGAAGAAACTCATTTGAATCCATTTGTTTTGGGCTTTTCATTTTAGAAGCCGTTATGGGTCATGATTAGGCCCGTCAAATTTGAGGTAATCCATATATATGACCTATTTCAATAAATTTGAGTTCACAAATGGGTTTGAGACCCTTTTGACAGTTCTACTCTCAAAGTCTCAAGCAATTTCCCTTCAAGTGACAGGAGCTTTGAGTATTGCAAGTGTGGGGATCGATCTCTAAGCTCCCAGACTAGACGAGGCTCACGTCCAATCGGCGATGCAGCTGGTTTATGATAATGGTTTAAGCTCATCTCAAGCAAATGTCTTTAGAGGTCACTCCGCCACTCCATCGTACAATGGCTTGGCGGGGTCGATGCAAACATCGAGATTCGACCGATCTACAAGCCAAACATTACAGCCGCAAGATGTGGGAATTCTATGGTAACGCCGATGGGGCGGCCGGTCAGTCTCCTCCCAGCCACTTTCTACTAGCCCAAAGAAAAAAAAAAGGTTAATTCTCTCGGGTGAACGAGTGAATGTAAATACAGAAGACAAGACGATCTAACTTCGTTTTCTTTAGTCGACCTCTGAACCAGAAGAACATCAACATTTTAAGTCCTCGCGAAAGCTGCGAATTCTTCAAGAGCAAGCAGGGTAGCGGCACCTTTTTTGACGTCACGGATGACCTATTCCGTGTCAGCGTTGATTTTAATCATGAGCTCCGTCCTCACCATTCCACAATCATTCTACGGTGGTCGCGGAGCATACGTGTTCATTTTGTCCTTGTCAGACGACAAGTACATTTTGCAGCAGCTGTGTTGAGCTGTCTCATTTGGAAAAAAAGGAAAAAAAAAAACACGTGTTCGAGGGTTTTAAAACCAAACTCCCACGATTTAATCGAGGGCCCTGCCTTAAGAGTCTAATTAATTCGACGAGTTCGATCTATCCGATGGGAATTACAAGCGCCTGCGGTCGGCAACACGACTCGTTTCGCGTCGGGAACGAAGGTTCGGGGGGACCTCACAAGCGGTATCTGCCGCACGAAAGAGAAAAAAAAGAGGAGGAGGAGGAGGAGGAAAGAGATGGACAAGATGAAGAGGCAGTGATCTCGTTACCGAGCGTCTCGAGAGAGTTGAAACCTTGTTTGTTCCACTAACGAATCAACAAATCGACCCCGTGCTTCGACCGTACACACGTGCGTGCAAAAACAAAAAAACGAGGAAGCCGAAACATTAAAAAAAAAAAAAAACAATCTGCTGCGTCCGATCTCATCTCAGAAGGAATTCATCTCCAGCACGTACGTCTTCTTCATCTTCCTCATCTCCCTCACCGCCTCGCCGAACGCCGCTTCCTCCTCCCCGTCGCCTCCCTCGAAGCTCGCGCTCTTCGCCGCCGCATCGCCCAGGTCGCCTCCTTCCTTCGCCTTCCCCTGCTCCCCGCCGGCCTTGCTCGCCGGCGCGATCAGCACCATCGTCGCCCCTCTCATCACGTACCCGGACTCCGGCAGCTCCAGCTCCGGCGCGTACCACAGCTTCATCCTCAGGTCCGGAACTCGGATCCTCTCCGCCGCCGCCGCGTCGTCGTCGGCGGCCGCCGGTGCCGAGTCCAAGGATCTCCTCATCTCGGCGATCTCTTCCTCTCGCATCCCGACCTTCCCCTGCTTGTCCGAGTCGACGATCGACACGCTCTTCAGCATCGGATGATCCGCTACGATCTGCTTCAGCAGGTAGTGCCTCGCGGAAGCGGCGATCAGACAGGAAATGATCCAGACCACTCGCAACTTCAGCTCCTCCTCCGCGATCACCGGCTCGGGCTCGAGCTCGACCTCGCCGACGGCTCTCGGACTCGGTTCCGGCTCGCCTTCCTCTCCCGAGGAGGCGTCGGCGGCGTCGGCGGCGGCGTCGTCTCTCCTCCGCAGCGAATTCGCTCCGAGGACGACGCAGCTCTCCATCTCGCCCCCGAATCGAGCCGTCCACCTGAGGACCGTGCGCTTACCGTTGAGCCCGACCGCGTCGACGCAGGTGGGGAGCTCCACGCGCAGCGACTCGATCCCTTTGAAGGGTTTCAGCACCTCGCCCGGGGTGGGACGGGAACCGTTATCGCAGTCGCAGTCGTCGCCGCCGTCTCCTCCGCCGGAGCACGAGGCCAATTTGGGCGAAACGACGCGGCAGAGGAAGCGGACGAATTTGTGGACGAGACGAGACAAGTAGCTGCCGCTGCTCCGGGGGCGCCAGCGGCCGGAGGAGGCTCGGCGGAGGAGGCGGGGTGGGAAGGAGAGGGAGACGGTGGGGACGAGGGGGGCGAGGGAGGAGAAGCGCCTGGAGACGGCGAGGCAGCGGGCGAGGGACCTCGCGTCGTGGACACGGCCGAGGATGTGGAGGAGTAGGTCGTCCGGTATGCGACCGATCTGGTCTCCTCCTTCTTCTTCTTCTACAACTTCCTCCGGTCTTCGAAGATCCATGGATGGAAGTTCTGGGTCGTGGGTTGCGATGGCGGCGAATACAGAATCTGGGTTTCGGTGGGGGTTCTCGAAGAGAGAGAGAGAGAGAGGATGAAGATGAAGAGATAAGGTAGAAATGGAGGCTTCGCGGAGGAAGATTTTTGTATTATATATATATATACGGGAAGAGAGAGAGAGAGAGACAAATGGAGGGACGCGGTTTTGAACGGTACACGCAGATTTTTACACACGCGCCACCTCATGCTACGTAGGAGAGAGACGAAGATTCCGACCGGCGGGGTCGACGCGAACGACGTTCATGCTGATGCGCCGAGACACGCATCACGTGCCTTCGTACGATGTTCGCTCGCGGAATAAATCTTCATAAGCAAAAGAATTGCCCATCCATACATCCATCCCTACGGTTGTCGCGTCGACGGTCCCACCGAGTCGCCGTGGCTACCGCCGTCAGTGTCGAGGGTAGAGAAACCGTCGCCCCGTCTCGAGACATGCGAGCTCTCCTGCTCTCCTCGGCCCCCGTGGAATATGCAAGAAGAATTTTGACGTTCTGCTCCTCTTTTAACGGAACCGTCGAGCTGCCTGTCAAATCAACCGTATGATCGATGATTACGAAGCTTTATCAATTTTTGACAATTAATGAGCTATCGCGGTACTTTCGGATAACATTATTTTTTTCCATTTAACGTGTGATTAATGTTTCGAAATAATGAAAAGTGATCGTGGGGTCTTTAGTATGAGAGGGTAGAGTGGAATTTTAATGCCCGTCAATTGAAGAATTGGATACAATGTACGTTTGTCGTTGGATAGAATCAATGAGCGGGGAGGGGAGGGGAGGGAGCTTGAAAGTCGAACTCCTCCGCCCACTGCACCCGCGACTTTTCTCATGTGTCCGGCCGTTGACCGGGTTGACTTTTGGCATGCTTATCCTGACTTTTCATGTTGCCACGTAGATGCACCGGACGGAGCCGTTCCCGCGACGACGTGACTCGCAGGTCGGTCGGCTGCTGCTGGCATCACGTGATGACTGACGTGTTTGCCTAATTGGAGTATACTCTTTTCTTTTACGATTACCAATTAAAGGAACTCCAAGATTTTTTTTTTGATTAAAAAAAGAAACTCCAAATACTATTTATTTCGCGAAAAATAAATCATTTAGATAATATTTTTTTAAAAAAATAATTATTAGTATCGCTTGGAGTAATTAATTGATCAGAAATAATTTATGTTTAAATATTTTCATTCATTCGATTTCATGAGTGATATAAGAGATCATCTTTTAAAATAATATTTTTTAAATTATTCGTTTTTCACGAGACAAATGTATTCCAAATTCCTTACGAGATGCACCACGAATTAGGGGTGAGCATGGTTCCAAGGTAAAATCTAGAACCCGAGAACATGACCGATGGGAACATGTAGATTATGGGTTCCAAAATATGCAAAGTAGGTTTCAGATTCCAAAAATTAGAGAACCTGTTTCAAGGGGTAGGTTTCAGGTTCTAGGTAGGTGAAACCTGGAACCTGGAATCTAAATAAGTTTTTTTTTTTATGTTTTTTCTTGATCTATATCTTCGCGTGATCCTATGGTGTTTTATAGCGTTAAATGATGAATGTATAATCCGGAACCACTAGTTTGAGCTTTCATTTCATGACTTGTTAATGTTTCATATTTTTCGTATGTTTAAATATAAGTTGTGGTCAATTAATCATAACAGCAAGTGGGTAGGTTCACCATTGATTTCATTAAAGGTGATGATTCACTATAATTGTTCAATAAATAATACGGGCGAAACTTTAGTAGACTCTAGAACTTGCAATAGGATAGGTTTTATGTTGCAAAAAATGAGGCACCTATTATCATGGGCAGGTTTCGGTACGGAACATGAAACCGTTCACCCATAGTATTGATTCATGCAATGACTTCTTATTTTAACGGCATTTATTTGAATCGTAATGCCAGGAAAATTAGTATTTTGTATTCTTTTCGGTGAATGACAAGCTTTTTTAGTATTATTGCGTTCACTTTTGTTTTGTTTAACTAAAAATGAAATAAATAAGAAAAACCGTTAGACCCTGGAACCTATGATAGGGTAGGTTCTAGGTTTCAGGTTTTAACGGCAAGGTTCTAGGTTCCAAAAATTGAGAAATCTGTATTCGACAGAAGGTTCCGGGTGGAACCTGTAAGGAATCTGAAATTGTTCACTCCTACCACAAATAACTCGACTCCATGTTTGAGTGTCATTACAACCGCCGGTCTTGACTCGTGCATACGTCAAAATAGAGATGGCCACGGTTCGGAACCGACCGGTTCCGGTTCGTGGCCAAGGATGAACCGGAATCGGCCGGTTCAGAATTTTCTTCTCTCTTTTTTTTTTTCTTCCTCCGCCGGCCATAGCAGGGGCCGGCGGAGGTCGTCGGCCTCAGGCGAGGCCGCCCTCGCCGGCGTCGGGCGAGGGCCGCCCTCGCTTGGGCTGGGCGAGGCCGGCCTCGCCAGATCGGGCGAGGGCTCGACCTCGCCGGCGTCGGGCGAGGGCCGCCCTCGCCTGGGCTGGGCGAGGCCGGCCTCGCCAGATCGGGCGAGGGCTCGACCTCGCCAGATCTGGCGAGGCTCGACCTCGCCTGCAACTGGCGAGGCCGGCCTCGCCCGAGGTCGAGCCTCGCCCGCAACTGGCGAGGCCGGCCTCGCCCGAGGTCGAGCCTCGCCCGCAACTGGCGAGGCCGGCCTCGCCCGCAACTGGCGAGGCCGGCCTCGCCCGAGGTCGAGCCTCGCCTGCAACTGGCGAGGCCGCCATCGCCGGCATCAGGCGAGGCCGGCCGGATGCGCAGGCTGTGTGTGTGTGTTTTTTTTTTTTTGGAACCGGGCCCGGAACCGGCGGTTCCGGGCCGGTTCATAAATTTCGGGAACCGGGCCCGTAGGGCATGGGCCGGTTCCGGTTCCGAACCGCGGGCCTGGTCAACGGTCCGGGTCCGGGTTTGACCGGGCCGGTTCCGGGCCAAAACCGGCCCGTGGCCATGTCTACGTCGAAGTAACTAATTATCATCTTGGAATCAATTGCTATTGTTCCTCGAGTGTCGCTAGATTTGACTTCAGAATACGCGGTACTCCATGTTCAAACCCGAAACTAGTGGATTTCGCACGAGGTCCGTGAGATTTTTTTTTTTTTGGTCGAAAGGTCCGCGAGATTCAAGGGCGGGCGTTTTGATGGCATTAGGGCCCTAACAGTAAACAGCAGTCAAAGTTGTCTGGATGTGCTCTTCCATGACTAGCAAAAAACCTACGAGACTCACCGGGTCAGGACACCAGTGGACTAGGAAATCCGAAGGTCCTACAACTTCCAAGTCGAACAAGGGGATGAACCTTATCATAAGACCTGACCTAACAAGTTTCACAAACAACATGCTCGATCGCTCATCAATCTTTCGAACTCAGAGCGCCTTTGGATGCGAACATTGTCCATAATCGAGAGTGGCGGGAACCACGAAAGTCTGATTCGAGTACAGTGCGTAATGCAATGTTATATCAAACCAGGAGCTCGGGGAACCTCGAGAGTACTTGCAAAAATAGGAAAATAGCGTATGTTTTTACATGGGAATTCTAAAGGAATGATGGTTGAAGAGGACAACTAATTACATGATTGAGGCAGGTGAATCTTGTTTCTTTAGATCCTGGATGCGATCACCGGGGTGGTATTTTGGAGGTATGCGGACGCAGCCCCGACCCCGCTTCCGAGCTTGATGGGGTAGCCCACATCCTTGAGCACCATCTCCACGCCGGCGAGACAACCCAGCAGTTGCAGCTGAAAATAGAGCAGAGAGGAACATTTGTGTCCAGATGATAATGGGATTTCAGGACGAAGGAAATGGGAAATGTGTGCTTCTAATAAGAAAGACCCCCGTGCGATGCACGCTTGCCATCACACTCGTGCTCGTGCTCGTGCTCAATACTGACATAATAAGTATGAGTTTTTTGCTGATCAAGCGACCAGGATTTGTAAATCCAAACTGGGTGGTGCCTAAATTTGTGTTATTTAACAACACTGACAGAAATTTTGCATATGCAATGCTGTTTCCAGGTTTTAAAGACATGAAGCAACTATCAGATTTCCACAACCCATTTCGCTCTTAATGATTGAGAGGCGAATCTTTCAGCGAGTAAAGGTTTTAGAAGCGCAAAGCTTTTCCTTGTTTATCTTGCAAGTTCAAAATTTGTGTTATCGACAGTGGAAAGAAACAAACCTCATTCAGATTGCCAAGATGCCCTATCCTGAAAACTTTTCCAGCTACTTTGTTCAGTCCCAGGCCTAAACTCAAATTGTATCTCTTCCAAGCCCTCCTCACAATTTCGGAGCTATCGATATACTGGGGAACAACAACCGCTGTCACGGTGTCGCTGAACCACTCCTCCTTTTGCGTGCAGTTCTTCAGCCCCCACGCATCTACAGCAATCCTGAAGTCAAATGAAATAAGTCATTAGATCAAGAAAAATGAGAGATGATCGGACAAAGATTGAGGAAATAACGGCCTAACCTAGTTGCTGTGGCGAGACGGTTATGCCTCGCGATCACGTTATCGAGTCCTTCCTCGAAAATGAGATCGAGAGCAGCTCGCAGCCCATACAGTAGATGAATGGAAGGGGTGTATGGCCAATAAGTTCCCATCTTGTAGAACTTGAGGTAGTCTTTCCAGTCGAAGAAGACTTTGACCGACTTTGCAGTTTTGGATGCCTCCAGAGCCTTGGGGCTTGCACAAAGAATGCCCATTCCAGTGGGAAGAGAGAGCGCTTTCTGAGAACCAGTCAAGGCCACATCAATTCCCCATTCGTCCATGCGGAAATCGAGAGCACAGATTGAAGAGACTCCATCGACCAAAAACAGGGCTGGGTGCCTATAGTCATCTGCAAGTAAATATGTCGCAATGATATTACAGAAGGGCCTATTAAAGCAATTACTTAAAAGGATAAATTCTCAGCAAAAAGACATGAAATAGCTTGTCGACGTTCAGTACAATATAATGCAACCAATCCAGTGATAAGAGCCCTTCTAATCATAGATCAGAAAGATTAATGCTGAAGACATGAATTCAAAGCTTGGACTAGTGCGAATGTTATGTCCTTACCAAGTATTTTTCGTACTTTAGCCAGGTGGTTGGTGACTCCAGTTGCTGTCTCATTGTGAACGATGCATACCGCCTTAATGGTGTGTGCAGTGTCGGCAGCGAGCTTCGATGCCAGGATGTCAAGATTGGCACCCTGGCCCCAATCACTTTCGACGACATCCACATCGAAGCCGAGGCGTTGCTGCTGATCAATCCAGAGCAGAGAGAATTGGCCTATCAAGAACGAGATGGTCCGATCTCCAGGAGACAACGTGTTGGTCAGAGCGCTCTCCCATGCACCAGTACCTAAAACCGAGACCGCAACTTTAGATTGCATAATGAAAGGCTAAATGCTTTATCACACAGCTTTTTCAATGAAGGATGTACCAGTGGTGGGAATGAGGAATGGGGTTCCGGTAGTAGTCTTGAAAATTTTCTTCACGTCCTCAAGAAGAGTCTTGGTAAGTGCCGGAATAGCGGGCGAACGGTAATCCTCATTGTTCCTGTTCATCGCACGAATGACCTGGTCGGGGATGTTAACAGGGCCCGGAACAAAGAGGTGGTTCCGTCCTGGTCCATTTACGTAGTCCATCTTCCCTTCTTCAGAAATTCACAAATTGGAGTCTTGAGATTTTGCGAGGCCTATGCTGCAATTTGTTTTTGGTGGGAGCAATTAAACTCTGCATCTGATTGAAGTAAAGAACTACGTAGTACTAAAATTTCTATACTACGTTTATTGCCTTGCTTGATCTTGGACTCTTTAGTCTGAGTGTACCATCAAGAACCGAAATAAATCCTCATTCCCAAAATTTATGTCTGTATAAGAAAAGAGCGTGCGCCTCACTCTAGAAAGACATGCATAGTGGCGAAGATATTTGTCATCATCATGCAAATCTGCTTCCTTTAATCAAGCTAATCTATGTGGTATAACAGGGGGTGGAACAAAGCAAGAATAAAAGCTAAAGAGACAGAGCCATCCTGATAATTAGCATAACGATGAACCGTCTGTTCCTTCATTGATTGATGGGAATGAAGGCATAAAGTGTCTTCTCGCTGGAACTTGACATGCTTGTTTGATAGGATGTGAGGCTTTGAATTGGAACAAAGCATAACCGAATGTCAGAGAACAAAATATTGCGCGACAACATTTTCTCCTTAACAATAGATTGCTTGAGACATATTCATAAGAAACTCGATCAGAAAGCAAATTAACACCTTGTTAACAAAAACAAGTGGCTTGGGCTTCAAGAGGTTGATTATCGATTAATTGTTTGAAAGGAGTGACATTTAAGTTCCCTTTCTCCACAAAACAAAACAACGTGTCCGTACGATTAATTTTTTCCTAAAACTATCAGCTTCTTATAAATTTTTCCTCAAGCATACCAGTCTGTTACAACATCTTTGAGTGTTTCTTATTCTCAAAACCTCGAAACTGCGTTTTTCAGCTGTTTCCCCTGAATTTGCTTTCAACAAGTCGGGAAAAGCCAATGACTACAGCCTAATCAACATTTCAGTACTTGAGTAGGCACACTGTAAGAAGGCAAACCGCCGATATGCTCAGCTTTGCATAAGCAACGCTGAGGGATCCCTTCATGCGCAAATGAGTACTTGAAAGATTGTTCAGCAAAAGAGAACCCTCGAAGAAGTAAAATATTGAACTTCGTCAACTAAGGAGCCTTAAAGCAGGACAGGATGAACTTCAGAGGTTATTTCAGTGGACATCTTAACTTAAAGAAGAAGACTGCATCCTTGCCATATCAACCTTCAAACTATCAACAACAACATAGAAACTTTCATTATGGTCTGAGAAAAAATGATCTTCAATTCCGTAATCCGCCGAAAACATTTTGTTTCAGCAAAACTTTGTAAGTTCTCTCCATTCCTTTCCTCAAACCCATTTTGTTTCGGCTCAATTTTGTCAGAATGCTCCCAACAGCCACTCCGATGGAACCATCTACTCACCAGGAAAGAGGAAAGCCACTTCCATTAATCAGAAACAGAGGCAAGAGCTCAAGTTCAGCAAATTCTACCATACCATCATCGATCACCTTCTGACAACTTTTGTAAAACAAACAATCTGTTGGATAGAGTAAAAGCAGACAAAACACTCTCAAGACTTAGAGCCGGTCAGCGATGTGAAGAGAGGGAGTCAAGCTGGAAGAGCATTAACAAGCGCATGCATGCGCACGTACAAAGAACACTAGAACCCAGAAACGATTCCTCGAACAGAATCGCGGACAAGAATCGTTTCTAAAATCGGCAGAAGTTTACCTCCTCGCTTCCTCGAAATGGTCAGCGCAGAGAAGGAAGAGATGAGAGAGAGAGAGAGACAGAGAGACGTGCCCGATGAGCCTCTGCGGCCTCTGCTTCTTGTTGTTGGCCGGCCGATACGAGCCCAGATGGCTCGATTCGGCGCTTCATTTTTATAAGAGCGCGGGAGAGCCAACCAACGCTCCCCGCGGGGCCAGCCCATACCCCCCCGGTCCACGTGGCGGATAAGAGCGGGCCACGTGTTCGCGGTCTTGCGGCTGAGAAATGGGTGATACATGTGAAAACACCGTCTTCTCATTTTGGCGTCTGCACGGGAAAAGAGTTCCGATATTGCTCTGCCTCTTTGGGTGGTTCTCACGCAGTCATCCTCTCCTTTTGCTCCTACAGTCGAATTAGACCGATGATAACAGCGAGAGATCATCGGTTTAACCTTAATCTTTCCGTACGATATTTAGATATTCTAAAGGAGGGTAGATCGAAACCGGGGTGCTAAGTAAGGTGGCGGGCGACGGCTACTGAAACCGTAAACAATTGGGTCATATTCGGCTTCCGATGAAAGTCCGCCGCATTACTCAATCTACCGGTTTACTAAACTATAACATTATTTGTGCTTCAAAGAGTTCGTCGGAGGTTAAGAAGGCGATGCTTGTGTTCATCGAGTGATGCGCGTAAGTAATGAACATTGTTAACCAGAAATGAATTGACTTTAAGGGATCTGCTCATCATTCAAGTCTTGCTTGCAGGGAGTTTTGCAATGAAAAAGAAAAGAATAGCTTAAGGGGGAAAAAAGCAGAAATGGGCCTCTACATCAAAATGGTTCATCACAAATTGGCACTGCAACTTGCCATGTCTCTTCCGATGCACGAGATCCCGTACATAGTAAGCGAGCATGTGGTTGAGAGACGAAGCGAAAGATAAAGTGATAATGTGCTGAGAACCACACCCTGTTGCCATTAACCAGGGCCACACAGCATTTTTTCCATCTTTGTTTTTATTGCAGTTTTGTCTTCCTAATGTTGAGGCTGCTTTCTGGTAATCTGGCCGTCATCCAGCTCTTTTGTGGGTCACACTATTTTTTGGTGCCTTCTCCTCTTTCTTTGTCAATGGAAATGATTCGAATCTCGGACTGTCGCTCTTTCCTCTTTCGACTTGCTTGTCACAGACTATGTCCAAGTCTTAGGGGAGAGATCCTTTTGAGTACTCGATCTAATATCTGATAACATTGCATCTAGGTGGAGAACAAAAGGCATAGCTTAAAAATAATAGCTGATGGACCCTTCGATTCGTAACTTTCACACAATTGATGTTAGTAGGAGAAATTGAAATCCCATCTGTCGAAGGGCACAGTGAATTGACGGGTCACGGCATCCAGGTAATCCTACCCTATGGAGATGCATCACTTACAGGAACATGGATAAAAGCAGTCAGCACTCTTACAGAAAAAGCGTGTTCTGCAGCTTGCTGTACTAATACTGATCCTCAGTATAACCAAACGTGAAGTATCATTGCCTCGCTTTTCAATGCTTTCGCTTAAGATAGAGAACTAGACGGAAATTAACAAGATGACAGACTTATCACACTGCACGGTTTCGCAACTTCCACTGAAACTTTAAATTACAGGATACAATGTACAGTCGACCAGCACCCCAAATTAGGTAAGAGATGAAATTTGCTGTAACACTACAAACAGAAAAGGGACTCCCCCACAGGTTTACTGTACATCAGTGGGGAAAAAAGAATGAAAAGAATATGTCTAACTTATTGTGAGCACTTCATCAATGTGCAAATGTAATCTCTTAAGGACTTTGCGCACATTATCAATTAAAGGATGTAACTTATCACCAGAGAGGAACAAATGCATACAACCCCTGATATCAATCCAAGTATATCCCACATTCTTTTGGACTCCTCTCGCTTCCATCAATTCTCTAACTTCTACTGCTTCACCCCACCTGCCACTGTCTGTATAAGAATTGGCAAGAAGCACATAGTTTGACGAGCTAAATGGTTCATTAGCATGAAGATGTTCGGAAACACGTCTTGCCATTCTTAAATTCCCATGTAGTTTGCAGGCTCCAAGCAATGCTCCCCATATTACCACATCAAGCTCAGAAGGCAAGCTCAAAAGAAGAGCCTCGGCTTCCTCTAAGTGTCCTGCTCTCCCAAGCAAATCAACTATGCACGTATAATGCTCCACAGTGGGCTTGATGCAATGCCCATGAACCATATCAATGAAATGATGGCAACCTTCCTCCACTAAGCCAGCATGACAACAAGCGCTGAGAACTCCCACGAAAGTGACAACATTCGGGGAAACATCCGGTGATCCTTCTCTCAACATCTCATTGTAAAGCTTCAGAGCCTCTTCAGCTTTGCCATTTGCAGCATACCCACATATAATTCCATTCCACGAAACAATATCTTTTTCAGAGAGACCCCTAAATGCTTTTAAAGCATTGTCCATCTCGCCGCACTTGGAATACACATCTAAAAGTGAACTTCCTACAACCACCTCGTTTTCTAGTCCACACTTCAAAACAAGTGCATGAAGTTGCTTTCCCCACTGCAATGCATTGGAGGTAGCACAACCACCAAGCATACCACCAAAGGTGAAAGAATTAGGCTTCAGATCTTGGATACGCATTTCATGGAGCAAAGACTCTGCAAGTTCCATGTGCCCACTCTGTGAAAACCCAACTATCATCGTCGTCCAAGAAGCAAGATCAGGGTTGGCAATCTCCTCAAACAACTTGAAAGCAGAAGCAACAAATCCACACTTAAAGTACAAGTCGATCAAGGCATTGTTTATAAAGCAATCAGAGCAGTACCCACGCCGAATAACTGCCGAATGCACTATCATCGCTTCAAACAGCTGGGCGTGTGACCCAAAATCATTTAAAATAACGGCATAGGTATATTCATCAGGCTGAATCCCTTCTCTGCAAAGCTCGTGAAATAATTCTACACAAGTGTCACTGCCTCCATGCTTAGAGAAACAAGAGATCATGGCATTCCACGCAACTAAGTCCCTCTCACGCATTTCGCCGAACACCTTCCTCGCACTATGCACATCCCCAGCTCCTCCATACATTCTCGTCAAGTTAGTCCCCAGAAAGGCATCTGAACCCACGCCCATCTTCACAATCTCACCATGAACTTGTTTTCCCAACCCAAGATCACAACAAGGAACCACAATCGAGTACGTAACACCATCCGGCCTAACAACAGAGAGTCGCATTTTCAAGAAATGGGTCAGTGCCCGCTCGTGCCGATTGCATTTAGCAAGCCCAGAAATGACGATGTTCCACGACTGGCAGTCTTTCCCAGGGGTGGATTCGAAGAGGCTCAGAGCCTCGGCGAATGAACCGGAGCTGAAGTAACCGGACAAGACGGTGTTGTAGGAGACGGCGTTGGCGGCGGGCATGGCGGAAAGTAGCTTCCGGGCGTCGGATAAGGAATTGGACTTGACGTAGGATTGGAGGAGGAGGTTGCATCGATAGGCATGGCTGTGAAGGCCTTGCTTGATGAGGGAAGCATGGAGAGCTCGCGCTTTGTACATGTGAAGGGCAAGCTAGCTAGGTCTTTTTCCCTTTCTTTCCCGGGAGTGCGAGAATTTTGTATTTTGGTGGGGATCGAGTTTCAACGGCTACTGGACGTGGGATTTGAAACTTTTTTTCTTTTCCAGCAAACTTTTTCCGAAATTGAGTATTAATTGAAAAAAAATCGATTAAGCCTAATTTTACTTCTCTATCAGGAAGGAAAAAAATAGTGTTGCTTGAGTGAAAGACAATTTTGTTCACTGAACATACCAAATTCAATATTTTGTTCTAAAGTTCGTATCTCCTGTGATGTTATCATATCACATCCGGACACCTTGGCATTTGGAAACAATCTGTGTATAATTTTATCCGCCGATGTTGAAACCTCAAGTTTCTGCGTTTTTTTCCTGACAGGCGAATTTCTGCACGTATTGTTGCGGTAATGGTGGCACAAAGCAAATCTGAACTATTCAACTCTTTTCCTTCTTTTGTAGCTTGAGCGAACAAATACATCCGCAGGCCAACAGCTTTCAAGAAATATGAATTGAGTTACTGAACTGGGCAAAATAGAGGCCTGATGATCTTGCAAAGCTTATAGCAGGCAGGAACTAGCACTACTCGAATTATCACCACGTTACCGTTACCTTGAGAAGCACAATTGCACCGTAAGCCATTAAATAATGACTATGAAGTGTAACTCGGTCAGTTCGAGACTCTAAGCAACCAATGATATACACACCAGATGCCGCCTTCCCGTGAAACTCATCCTAATCATAAAACTCTTTGCTTTCTATCAGTGTTGATAATCCTAATACAATAAAGATCAATGCATTTTTTGGGAAGTGATGCGAGAACAAAGATCACATGTAATATGTACAATACGTGACCAGTAAGGGCAGCATGTATGTCGTGATTTGGGATTCTTGTACACTCTAGGATACAACTGGATAAGGTCAAGTTGATTGTCACGTCTGACTCACTATACTTTGGGAGATTTGAACAGTTCTCTCCATTTCTGAGGATCACTTCCTGGACCTTGTCCCTGCGATTTCCAATGAACAAGATAGACAAGATTTTATCACTATCACCCTGTATAGAATCGTAGCTCATTGTAGATAGCAAAACAAGTAAATTTCACTAAAAATCCTAGTTTTAGCAATCAGAGTACGTGTGCAGATTCAGAGGTGAGTCTGCAATAACATTACAGGAAAGCTGCTTCGTGTAATCTCTTGGAAAATTGAGACTTAAATTTTTCTTTTGAAATTACCAACTAAATGGAGAACTTGTAAGTTAGTGAAAGTTACTTTCTTCTCTTACAATGTCACTAAGTACATGGAACAAAAAAACTCACACTTTGAAACTTACTTTTGCAATGCGGAAAATTTCTAACCCTAATCACCTTGGCTTATCCTAAGTAATGATATATTCGACCAAGGAATGAAGATTTTTATTCACATGTTATAGTTAAGATTCCACCTGAAAAATTAGTTAACATCCGTTAAAAAGTTACTAATCATCAGTAGGTTTGACGTTATTTATCCTAACATTAAAAGTTGCTAATATCATGAATCTTAATACCTAATTTTATAATGGGGAAGGATGTACAATTACCTCAACAGAGTTGATTTCGTATATTTCACCCTCAGCAAATTCTAGGTCCAGTAACTGTATGCAAGCTTCGGCAACGACAAGCCTGCTAACCTCGCCAACGAGTTTATCCCCTGTGAAGTTGTGCGTATTAGAGCAAGCAAGAGATCTTTTTCATAGATGAGAGGCAGTACTCTGCACCAACTGCTCTTTGACAGAAGAGCTTTCATCATTTCAACCTCCCAAGCAATTCAAATTATTTAACGGATACGGGAGGTAATAATCAAAGAGTTGCCAATCCCAGATAATAAGATAGACCTGACTAAGTTTTCTTTTTCACCAAATAGATGCTAGTAAATTGATCTAATTATGTGTGTACCGTACACAGACCAAGGAAGTGTGATGCAATAATGTGAGATGGAGGGTTTCTTGGACCACGTCCTCCAGTAGTATGTGTAGTGAGATGTTTCATTTTAAGTCTATATAGCAGCATTCCTAAATATCAAGACAAACTACAAGGGTGGTTAGCAAATGGTTCTGAAACCATTTGATGCCCTCAAAATTGAGTACAAATAACCATTTGCTACCCTCAAAATTAAGTACAAACTACAAATAGATCAAGGTCACTTCAAGAAATTAGTTTAAGAGCAAATACAACTTAGATTACTGATATATACGGTGAGATGTAAAAGACTGACATGAATTTTCTCAATGTCCTTCTATTTCCTGTTTAACTGAGAAAAAGATGTTTAGTATAGCATCACTGAATTACTTGTGATCTTCCATGTTTGACACTACAGGCATCAAGTAAGGAACTATAGATCATACCTTGACCAACGACAACTGCACGCCGTTGGCCAGCTGTAGCTTTGAGCAAAGTATTTAAGTCGTATGATGTGTAGGGCCCATCAGTCAATCTACCAGGTCTAGTAAATTAAACAGCTGAGTGTCAGGATTCACATACTCATTATCATAAGAAAAAAAAAGTATAAGAGATCAATCAAAACCTCAGTATAGTAAATGGAAGACCAGATTGACGAAGAAAGTCTTCCCCCATCCTCTTATACTTAAGGACTCCAAAAAGGTTCATGATGCTGCCAAAAGAAAAAAAAACAGTTATTGTAGACATAATACTCAAGATGTAACTTATGGACAAATCCAACATGATAAGAATCTAGAAATAAAATAAAATGCGAACATCTGACCCTAAGCTGCGCAGGCGGGCCATTAGTCAAAGTGGTGTGGGGAATGGGATAAGGTTGGGGGTTCAAACCCCAAAACCAACTGAAATAACTCAATAAACATAAAGACTGAAAACATCCAGAACTTAGATTTCTTCTCTGTGGACAAACTATGCATCCTACGGTATCTAATAGGCAACTCCAAGCGGGAAGAGCTACATACACTGTGACGATCATGACCTTCTTCTCCTCTTATTTCAGCTTTTTTATCATTTTAAAGAAAGAAAATCAACTACAGAGGCTGATAAATATCCTGCAGATGTAAGTAGTTATCGTACAATCAAGACAACACATAAGAAAGTTTCTCACATGTTCCCTGAGGTAGAGTTCTGAAGTTCACTTTTCACTGAAAGGCGACACTGATATCAATGAGTGAAAAAAAAATAATATGTATTTTTGGCACTGAATAAACAATGCAACTCAAACACAATAATGAACGAGCAGCTCATATCACCGACTCACCTCCAAGGCAGTTCGTTGAACTTAGTTACTCCCACTGAAGAAACAAGAACTACTCTCTCCACGGACGAAGGCAGAGCAGAGATTAGATTTCTCACACCCTCCCAATCTTCAATGAAACATACAGTCAGAAACACTCATGGTGAATAACTGTGCTTTATATGCAATTCAAGCATCCCAAAAGAAAGATGCAGCATTATGGCAACCAGACAACAGGGGCTCTATGGAGAGTAGCGCAAACAAAAGAACATAAAATCAGTAATGCTGTCCTCTCTTAGATAACATAAAACTCTTATTCTAACCTACTCTTTCTGGAGAATTATCTCCATCCCATCGCTTTGAAGGAAAGGCTGTAGTTCCTGTGCAGCAAATGACATGCGTTACTCCCTGTGAAATTTAAAAAGATAAACATCAGTGTTAATGACGACAAAATAATGGAAATAACAATAAGCACATGCATGATGAGATCTCTTGAAAATGTTTCATAATTGAAACCGAATTTGTACATTCCACAATAAATACCTCAAACATGGATGGATCCAGATGCTCTGGGTTCCTTGTGTCTCCTTGCCATACCTACCAAGAGACAAAAACCTATAGTTATAAACCTCACATGCAGATTAAGCATCGACAAGGTGAAATTGGATGCAAGTGAGAAAAGAAGAATGGAAACTGCAAGGACCAAACAGATATAGGCAGCACCTGTAGTCTCTCTTCATCTTGCTGGCCAAACAGAGATTTAGCCTTATCAAGATCTCGTATAAAGAGGCGTGTTTTAATATTCCTTTCAAGCAATGATGCGACAACTAACTGTCCTGAAAAGGAGAGATGAAATATATTATGAAGAAGGTTTCTTAGGTAGGAATGCATTGTTTTGTACTGTGATATATAAAGGCTGGAAATGTTCTCCTATTTCAATCGGACTACTTCCATCAAATCCACATGCGAGAGAATTCAGAGCACCGCAATACTTTGACAAAGAAAAACAGCATCCACACTCCACGGCACGTGTAGCTGTGTAGGCGACTGAATGAAAACATCTCAACACTCTCTGGTGATACCAAAAAAGCTACTACCACCCCTAACTCAGCTCATGCAGATTTTAGAATCTCTGGTAAGTTTCTCCCCCACCTCTTTAGTCAAGTTGATATTGTAAAATAAGGTTAAAAAGAAGTACGGCGCCACCAACCAAATGGTTCAGTGAGCTTAACCAATGGAAGTTGCTGCTGCGAAACTATCTGTTGTTCGCCACAATGGGGTTTAGATGAGTCAGATAGCAAGAAATGATCAAGTTCCCAAATCCCATCGTCCACTAGTAAAATCATGTATGCAAGGATTCACAGCAATTAGAAGAGACATTGCCTCATTGGAAACATTGGATGTCCTACCCATGATCATAGCAAATTTCCCATGTCAAAGTTGGTCTCAGTGAGTAGGGACGAAGAAACAATCTCAGTTTGTTGTCCAATTCAGGAAAAAACATGCTCAATACCAATAATGAGTAGGCTTCCATCAAATATATATATATATATATATGTGTGTGTGTGTGTGTGTGCGCGCGCGCGCAAATAACCCAAACTGAGCAGCAACACCAGAAGGCAGAAGCCACCCAGACTCTCATAACCGTCTATTTCAGCAGCCAGTAAACAAAAGCAGCTAAAGGAAGATCTACAAGCAAAACCGCCCCGTCGGAGCATCATCAATCCAGAATCCAGAACTCGCCGCCGCCGCCGGAGCATCATAAAAAATCGCCCCGTCAGTCAGAGCATCATCAAAGAGCAAGCAAGAAAAACGAACGAGAACTCGCGTACCGACGCCACCGGAGCCTCCGACGACGAGGACCAGCTTAGAAGATGATGCCGGGGTAGCGGCTCCGGAATCGGCCTCGATCACCTCCTCCCTCACGGCGTTCGCGGTCGACGACGCCGCGTCCGCGGCGGCCCTTCTCCTCGGGCTCGAAATGGAAGCCTCGGAGAAGCTGCTCCGACGAGAGAAGTCCGGCGCAGGAGGACGGACGGAGAGAGCAGATCTCCGAGGCGCTAACGAGAGCCTGTCGAGCGCGACGGGAGAGCTGGAGAGGCGAGTGAAGCTGAACTGGGTCGCCATCGCCATGGAAACGTTCAGAGCTCGGACCAATGGCGCGCGCTCGAGCGATAGAGTCAGAAAGCGCCTGCTGGTGCTCGCGGTGGTTAGTGGTTACGCATAGCCACCAGGCTTGAATTTTTTTTTTCCTTTTTCCCACTTTCTCCTTGGATTTATTCTGGTAGAGAAAATGAATGCTTTTTTTTTGTTCCTAAAAAAAACTAAAAATAAAAAAAATGTTAAAATTAGGCTTAATCCCAAATCTGCTCTCGCGTCTAAAAGTCACGACTAAGTTCTTCAAAATTATGAACATCGTGCCACTTAGTTGTCCATTATAAGAATCCATGTCTTCACCAACACTCTCACTTTTATATGGACCAACGGCAGATTCCTGATGTTGATAAATTTTGAAGAAATCAGCGGCTATTTTCCGACGCGTGACAAATTTTGGACTAGAGAAAAAGTTTGTGGATTTTTTGGGACAAAAAAAGTCGAGACAAAATTGGATTTGTACTGGGGTGGGATTGCTTGACTGAAAGAATTTTCGGCGAATTAGTTTTGTGGACTTTCATGCGTTTGGTTTGCTGAAAATGATCGGTCAACGGAAAACTTTTCACGATCAAAGAAAAACATGCATGCTTAAAGTTAGGAAAATCAATTTCTTATATTGAAAAGTAAAAACTCTTTTCCTGAAAATGATTTCCCAAAAAGTATTTTTCTTTATTGCGAAATTTTCCCAGAAAACTGATTAGCGGAAAATTTTTTCACTCGAACAAACAAATACACCCTAAAATTCGGAGTCTTTTAGGGCATAAACCATCCATATTATTGAGAAGATATGTATGATTTTGATCGTTTTTGAATATATCAAGTGTTTCGAACCAATAAAATTCACAACATGAGTTTTGTAATCCACAAAATAAATAAAAATTATTTTTCTAATAGCGTGTTGGTTAAATATTGTGTGAAGTGCACAAATATTGTATGATTAAGGCTTTGTTTGTTTTGAGGAAAACGTGACGTTTCTAAACTATTTTTCAGGAAAATGATAATATTTCTAGCGTTCAGCTGAAACTAAAAAATGAACTGAAAATATTTTCCATCGTTCGGCATGAAATATCTGATTTTTTTTCCTTTTTGCACTCCTTTTAATAATTTTTTTATTTTATGTTTAAAAAAATCAAAATTTTAATTTTTTTAAATCCTGAATTTTAAATAATTTTTTATAGTTATTTTATTTTCTTTTATTTTCTTTGTTTTTCATTTCTTTCTTCTCGATGGCCGGCGATCGGCCATAAATGAGGCTTAGGTGAGGTCTCGCCTCACCTCGCCGGCCTCGAATGAGGCCTTGTCAGATCCGGCGAGCTCGCTAGACCACAACTCGCAAGGCAATAGCGAGGCCTCAAGCCTCGCCGCCCTTCGGCGAGCTCGAGCCTCACCGGCCTGATGCTCGACCTTGCTTGCGCCGAGAAGAAGAAAAAAGAAAGAAAAATAGGAATTTAATAAAAATAAAAAAAGAAATGATTAAAGAATAGAAAGTGAAAGAAGGAGAAGGGAAAATCTCAAGGTGTTTTCTCCAATAAAGGGAAAGTGTTCCTCAGCATGAGTGTGCCAGATATCAATGACAATGACTAATGAAGTGCCCACGCCACAGTTGGTCGTTGAAGCAATTTGCTTGTGCTCCAAGTTTCGACGTCCACGTTCAACAAGACCATATAATCCTCGAGCTCGATCAACTCCTCATCGCTGCGGCTCGCCATGGATTCTTCGTCCCTCTCCAGGCTCTCCGTCCTTCAGGGACACTTGCAGCCTCCTGCGTCGCTCCTCCACAGCCAGGTTGCGCCATGCCGTTTCTACGTACTATGTAGCTTCCTCCGGAGAATCTGAAGTAGGAGTAGGAGTTGATGCTGCTCTTTTTTTTTGGGGGGGGTCTTCTAACTCCTCTCGGTTCCGCTGTAGGGTGATCGCTGTGCCGGGGATGGGTTGATCAGAGTTTCTCCCGAGGTGTCCGAAGCTCTGTCGGCCGGTAGACCCGTGGTCGCGCTCGAGTCCACCGTGATTTCTCACGGCACGTCTCGCTGATGCACTTTGTCATTCGGTCGAACTGCTTTCCAGTTGCTTTTTCGTTTGATTGATCCGCCGGCGTGTGTTTTCTTTGTGTCCAGGGATGCCTTATCCTAAGAACTTTGAAGTGGCCGCGCAAATGCAAGCCGCCGTCAGGGAGAACGGAGGCGTTCCTGCTGTGATCGCTATCATAGATGGAGTCCCCCGAATAGGTGCTTACATATCACTGATGAGTTAATATGAAGAAAAAATCAGGAACGTGCTTTTGTGTGTTATTAGGCAAATTTATAAGTGCTTCTCTCGGTGATGATGGGCTCATCTGAGGGACTTTCTTCGAGATTTTTACTATGTAACTCAAGCAGTAATGATTTCGTCGGCAGTGAACTTGATGTTAAATTGCCAATTCGTTTCCAGAGATTACGAGAGCTGTCTAAAGTAGCCAGGATAAACCGGTAGCCCGAGCATCCAGATCGTACTATCTGACTGCAAATGTCTACTTCCCTTGGCCAGAGAAAGTTTTATCTGCATAATTTAACTGCGTAGAAAGATCAGACGACGAAATGCAGAATCATTCTAGCGTCCCTTGAGCCGTGAGGGTTAGAACTGGTGCAAAGGAGGTCTTAATCTCTGCTTCTGTTTGGTTTAGTTTCTTTTGCATTGTTGAAATGACGCGGATGGACGTGTGCATCTCCCATACAAAGTGGAATAGTGACATCGATGCACCCTATTATTTCTGATATTCTTTAGCCACCCTGCCCAATATGGGCTTTCAACCAACATGTTCATGACTAGTGAACCTAGTTTTGGGGGAAAGTAAAGCACCTAAGTTTTCACTTCAGAGAGCAAAAAGGGTTAATGTTCATTTAACTTTTGGGGAATATGTATCTTTGGCTCTATTGAAGTATGAAGCAGAGCCAGGGAGAGACTATAGCACTTTATTTGTGTGAATTAATCACAACATTAAGATGTTTTCCAATTATGTCCTCGGAAAAAGGACCTGCCCGTTCCTTCTCTTCCAAGTAACAAGCAATTGTACGCTGGAGCGTGATATTCATTGCAACTTCTATCTTAACTTTCCAGAGATGGAACTAGCACTTTTTCCCCTTATCTACCATGTTTTTATAACTGTTACTGCAGAAAGAACGTGTTGTTTTCAACTTTTAGTAAATTGAAGCCTATCACAGGTGTTGTTTTCCCTTATCTACCATGTTTTTATAACTGTTGCTGCAGAAAGAGCGTGTTGTTTTCAACTTTTAGTAAATTGAAGCCAATCACAGGTGTGGCTCCTTATAATTTTATGATGACGCAAGAGCCAGACCAAGTCTGATAGATACTTGTTTGAGCAGGTCTAAGCATGGAAGAACTAGAGAAGTTTGCTAAGCTTGGAACAGGACCTTCAAAGACAGCTCGGAGAGACATTGCCCATGTGGTAACACGCCATATTATCTGATTTTCACTGCGTCTAGTTGCTGAAAAAATTTTACACGCGAAAGTTCCAATAACTTCTGGTTAAAAGCTGCATGACTTGCCATTTCTTTTAGACATGCTTCTATCTGTCTATAGTTAAAAGTCAGGTATATCATCAGTTAAATATTACTTCCAAGGTCTCTGTTTGTTCATGTGAAGCAACTTTGGAGCGTCTGCTTATATTTTTATTGGCATTCTATTAGAGTGATGAATTGTCTCTAGTTGCTAAGTAAGTCTTTACATGAGATCTCTGCTATAGAGCCACACTTCATTTCGGCAATCATGCTTGTATCCCCCCCACGCTTCATAACGTGAACAATGAATTTTTTTATTTGCAAAGCATATTTCTTTCAGCCATTTATTATTTATCTTTAGTTTTACATATTAATATGTGCTAGGTGGCCTCTGGGGGAAATGGTGCGACTACTATTTCAGCGACCATGTTTTTTGCTCATAAGGTGACTGCCACTAGTTCTCAACCTTATTCCCATTCATTTTGCTTGCCACTTTTGCTAGATGTATCATGAAAGCTTTAAGAAATGTCCTCAATCACTTAGCATCTATCTTGAAGGTTGGGATTTCTGTCTTTGCTACTGGAGGAATAGGTGGAGTGCATCGTCGTGGCGAGCATAGTAAGTACATTGTCCAGAAATCAATGAAGTAACAATATCACAATAGCTCTCTAGATCCCTTTCTGAAGTGCCCCAGCTGCAGTTTTTTGTCCCTGCTTGACTGTACCATGATGTGCTTGGTTAGTTTAAACCCTTCATGCCTATGGTTTGAGTGGAAATTTGTCCTGCCTATGGTCTAGATGTGGATGGAAGCCACGTTAGCTATTTGCCTGTTGTAAGAGTTTCTATGACAAGCGACACCATTGGCTGTGCTACTTAACTAGTTAGGGCAATTATCCCTTTTTTTCTTGAGAAGAAAATGTCTGGGAATTTAGTGGAGTGATGAAACTTAAGACTTTCTCGTGAATGCTAATACCAACTATGCTTCATCGCCCTCTTTGTTGCAGCAATGGACATATCCTCAGATCTTACAGAGCTTGGGAGGACTTCTGTAGCAGTTGTCGCTGCTGGTGCAAAATCAATTTTGGATATCCCCAGGACACTTGAGTATTTGGTAACAGTTTTTGTTATTCTCAAACTCCTATTATTTATACCAAAATCAGCCAGGTTAGTTGTCTAGTTCTAGTTACTCATTTTCTGGAATAACAGGAGACGCTTGGAGTTTGTGTTGCTGCATATGGTACCGATGAATTTCCAGCCTTTTTTACCCAAACCAGTGGTTGCAAGGTATCGATCATCAATCAAAGTGAAGTTACACAATATATGCTAGCGTGCATAAACTCAAGCATTTCATCAGTCATGCTTTTTATAGAAATGGAGTATTTGTCAACAGATAAAATAATCCACCTTATCTAGTTGGGTGTTGAATCGTTTTGTTCCCCCTTCTTAGTGACATATTAGCATTTTAGTGGGGTTACACTAAATTCTCTCTCAACTCACTTGTGACTTCAAAGTCAAATGTCAGATATGGTGACTGTTGTTTGTTGTTACTCAGAGAAACTATCTTTCGATAAAAAATGTTGCAAACCTTTATGATTTAAAGAAGCAGAGGTTTTCCCCTTAGATTTGTAGTGATGCTAGGAACATGATTGGTCGTGAGTTTATGACAATGAATCATGCCAGTGAAGAAGACTGTTTGAGATGGCGTCAAATAATCCCTGTGAAAAACAAGCCCAGTTTGCACTTTATGGCTAACTGCTGCTTCTTCTGATCCCTTAATAATATGCAGGTTCCCTGTCGTGTAGATTCACCTGAAGATTGTGCTCGGTTAATAGGCAAGTAGCTCGTTATGAATTTACATGAGCACTTTCAGGATTGGGAGCAATTTTGTATCTTTCTGACCGATTATATTGATCTCAGATGCAAATAGGAAACTTAAACTTGGAAGCGGAACTCTAATAGCAGTTCCAATACAGAATGAACATGCAGTTTTGGGGAGTTTAATTGAGGATGCAATCCAGAAGGCCATTACAGAAGCTAGGTAAACTTCTACCTTGTATCAGTGTCCCTTTTTCCTACAGCTGTCTAAAATACGAACAATTCAGCTAGCTGGAAAGCCAATTAATGGGCCTCCCGCTGCGACTGATGTTCTTGTGCTTTTTTTTTTTCTCAGGGATAAAAATTTTACTGGAAGTGCAGAAACTCCTTATGTGCTCACTAGAGTGATTGAGCTGACAGGAGGAGCATCGCTTGCTTCAAGTATCCTTTTTCTTGGTGGTCAGTTGCAAGATTATTCTCAACTACTTCTTTTCTTCCTCACCTTTCTTTCACCATGTTAGGATTTTTCTATCCGAGAAATGCTATGTATACTAAAAAAAATTGGTTGGAAAGTTGGTACAATGAATAATGTTGCAAATTATCATTAAGTGTTGAATATGACCCACTTGCTTAAATGACCATTTGCAATTTATTACCTCGTTTAATATAACAAGTTCGTAAATCAATATTAATATACCCAGCATTGCCTTTTTCTGTCATGCATCTACCTGTGAACTTCTTGATTCATATTTCCGGCTTACTTCGACCGTAAGACAAAAAATTGCTTAAGGCATACCTCGGCTTCTATTCCAAGTCAATATGTACTTTAACCTGTAATGCCTGTATGACACTGCTTGTCATGATTTTCTTGACCATACCAGACATCGCACTGTTGATGAACAATGCTTTTGTTGGCACTAAGATCGCTGTGGCACTTGCACATCTTGGACGAGAGTGAGGGAATCTCAGCTCTCTTGCGTTCCGTGAGCACAGGTACTGCTAATGTTCCAAATGGCAGCACTGTTTATCTTCGTTACACATACTATTGGAGAATCTGCTTTGTCATGTGAATCTTAAGTCCCAAGTTCCATAATCTCGATTCTTCGCATGGACATCACCAGCAGCAATGCAATCTGGTTTTCAAATTGATCTTTTCGGGTTGCCAATTTAAGATTTCCGTTCATATGATTCAGGATTCGAAGAAAACGATCTTGTTGCATTTGACCTATTCATGCTTGCGTGTCAGATGTTCAAACTGCATGACCATTAGTTGGAGGCCATAGTAGGTAGATAGCTAGCGAGATAGAAAGAGACAAAGAGGCAGCGCCCTCGTTGCAGTCTCTGATTGGCTCTACCCACCTAAACACACTTCCCCGGCACAAATCTTGATCTGCCAAACATAGACATTTATGACACGATTCTCCGATTGGCGGCATTTCTTGGGAGTGGCAAGAGTTGCCACCCAAGTCGCTGCAAGCTGCAAAGGGCGGTAATAAATCGTACCATCCACTCTTGGACCGTAGCCCAACCCGCTTGTCTCTTTATCTTAATGCGCTGAGATAATCCCAATTGTAAGGTCGCGAACTCAAGCGAACCCTTCGAGAAAGGGACGGTCGGTGGTGGGCCTGCTTCTCTTTCGTCCAGAGCTTTCTTACCATCTCCTCCCTCCACACTTGCCCGCACTAGGAAACAAAAAACAGATGAGTGCGTTTCGTTTTGTCTTTGTATGGACATGTTTGCATTCATCTGGCGTTTGGGAATATTGTCAAAAAGTCTTTCTTCCCCTCCTCCGGGCCAGCCTTTTCGCACATGACAACCAATGAAGAAAGGCAGGTTGAGAGAGAGAGAGAGAGAGAGAGAGAGAGAGAGAGAGAGACAAACCAAACCCATGTTTCGAAACTAACGTCGATGGAAAGTTGATAAAAGTGATGGAGTTTCTATACCTGCCCAGAGTCAGGAGGAGGAAAAATGAGTAATTTGTCACAACAATTGACATTAGGCAGTTGAAAGTATGATTAGGATGGCTAGATGGGTCAATCTGTAATCGAACCGCAAAGAAAGGTGAGAAAGTTGGAATAGGACATCGGCCGGGTACACTTGAGGTGCTACGCACATGCTAATCATGATATCGTTGTGGAAAAATTACACGATTGTCTTTCGGCGGCAGGAGATTAATGGTTTGAGATCCCTTTCTCAGACGATGGTTTTTTAACAAATTACGCGAGTCCTATGATGTCCCCAGAATGTACTGACATTCATAAATTTCAGTATAATAATCTTGCACCATCTCTGAGAGAGAGAGAGAGCTTCTGAGGAAAATTCCATATTCCGCCACAGAAGAGAGGAGGGAGGACAGAGCCAAAACCAGTAGCGACAAACGAATAGGCCGTAGCGCTCGGGGAAAATTCCATAATTCCACGCACAGAAGAGGGGAGGGACAAAAGCCGAAGCCAGTAGCGACAAACGAACAGGCCCAACACGCACTCGTACGACAACAACGTGACCCCGAAGCAGTGTTGCGTTATAGACCAGCATAAAAGAAAGGCAAAACCGAAACAAAGACGACTCCTTTTTTGAGCACGAGACCACCACCACCACCCCTCGCCTGAGCTTCTCCCATCGAACCCCCACCAGGTATCTTCTCTCTCTATCTCTCGCCCAGCGAGCTTCGGTCGGTCGAGTCCTACTTTTTCCTGCGAAACAGAGCTCGGGCTTCGGTAATCGCGAATCTCTCTCCCCCAGGTCGCTTCGCTCGTGGTTTCACGTTCGTTCAGTTCAGCTCCTCCTCTTCGCTGGCTGCAGCTCCTGGTGAGGATTTCGTTTGCCCACTTTCTTTTCTGGGTGTCCGCCCTCTTTGCTTGATCGGCACGGAATCGGTGGTTGTTGTTCTTCGCCCTCCCCGCGTCTCGCCACTTCGGCGTCGGTTCTTGTTCGGTTCTTTCTCCTCTTGTTGGTACTGGTAGGAATCGCCTAATCTAGTCGTGGCTTCCCCGATTGGTTTGACCCTGTTCTTCGCCCATTCTCGTCGCCCGTTGCGGTACATTGACTTTTGATGGGTCTGGATGGAGTTTGCTCTTCTCGTTTCTGCTGATTTTCTTGAATTCCTTCTCTCTTCCTCTCTCTGTCGTCTTCTGGGATGAAGGGCTGATGTCTGCCCTGCTCTGAAGTAGATTGCTGCTTAGAAATTTTCTGTGGACTGTCCCTGAGTCACCTCCTTTAGGACAATCGTCGCCTGCGTCGGTTATCGGAGGCTTTTCGAGTCTTTGATCGGTAACGCCGATGTTTCAAGACGACGGGTCTTCCTCTATAACGTCATCCTCTCCTCGCCAGTTCTGTTCCCTGATGTCGCTTTCGCCGGGTTTTGGGTCACCGCACTCGTTGCTGAAGGAACTGAAATCCGAAGAGCGGGGCTTGTACTTGATACATTTGTTGCTCGCTTGTGCGAATCACGTCGCCAGCGGGAACCTCGAGAATGCAAATATAGCCCTCGAGCAAATCTCTCAGCTTGCGTCTCCCGATGGGGATACTATGCAACGGATCTCGGCGTACTTCACAGAGGCGCTCGCTGACCGGATACTCAAGTCGTGGCCTGGCCTTCATAAGGCCCTCAATTCTACTAAAATATCATTGCTGCCTGAAGAGCTTCTCGTCAGGAAGCTGTTCTTCGAGCTGTTTCCTTTCTTGAAGTCGGCATTTGTGCTCACCAATCAAGTAATAATGGAAGCTATGGAGTCGGAGAAGATGGTTCATATTATTGACCTCAATGCAGCTGAACCCGCACAGTGGATTGCGCTTCTTCAATCTTTGAATGCACGGCCTGAAGGACCGCCCCATCTCAGGATCACCGGGATTCATCAGCACAAAGAGGTCTTAGATCTTATGGCCCGCAGTTTGACTGAAGAAGCAGAAAGATTGGATATTCCATTTCAGTTTAATCCAATCGTTAGCAAATTAGAGAATCTTGAGATTGAAAAATTGCGTGTGAAGACTGGCGAGGCTCTGGCAATCAGCTCAGTGCTTCAGTTGCATTCCCTATTGGCCTTTGACGATGAAAATCACCGGAGAAGATCGCCTCTTCCATTCATGAATATGAATGGACCTAACTCACACAGAATCTTGCTGATGAGCCAAAACACGCTGGGTGAACCGCTTGAGAAAGACTTGGCAAATGGGAGTAGCCCAAGTACCGATTCAGCTGCATCATCCCCGCTTTCTCTAAATGCTTCAGTCAAGATGGATAATTTTCTCAATGCTTTGTGGGGATTATCCCCAAAGGTTATGGTAGTGACAGAGCAAGACTCGAACCATAATGGGTCGACTCTGTTGGAGCGGCTTGTGGAAGCTTTGCACTCTTACGCAGCATTATTCGATTGTTTGGAGTCTACAGTGTCGAGGACATCTGTAGAGAGATTGAAGGTGGAGAAAATGCTGTTTGGGGAAGAAATCAAGAATATTATATCGTGCGAGGGAGCTGAAAGGAAGGAACGACATGAGAAGCTTGACAAGTGGATCCAGAAGCTTGACTTGGCTGGGTTCGGGAATGTGCCATTGAGCTATTATGGGAGGTTTCAGGCGAAGAGGTTGATGCAGGGATACAATTGTGACGCGTATAAGATCAGAGAAGAAAACGGATGCGTAGTGATGTGCTGGCAAGATCGGCCTCTTTTCTCTGTGTCGGCTTGGAAGTGTAGGAAGTAAGATATTAACTTGGCCACACTGTAAACAGAAAACTCCCTTCTTTTTATTTGGGATTAGAGGATCTTTTCCATATATGCTGCCTTTTTCTGAGAATGATTTGCGGACTCCTCCTTACTCTTCGTCTGTCAAACTTTTGTTCCCTTTTCATACAGCCAGACTCCAATCGATCATTTTTGCTCTGTATAAAGTGAATACCTGAAAAGTCAAATAATTATATACCAAATATCCTGTTTCCTTGTTTTCTACCATTAGAAATGTAGTGTTCATTTTGGTTGTGATAGGGTGTACGACTTGAAATTGCTTTTATTTCCATTTCTTGGGGGTATGATTTTTCGTAATTGCCATAGTAATTTGGCATTGCTTCATTGGCTCACAAGTGTGTCTAATCATTTTAGAATCCGTGTCTCCTGAAGAAGGAACTAGTTGTTTTCAATCTGGATGATGGAATAGTGCACTCTTCAGCAAATAAACAGTCGGTTTTTATTCTCATTCGAAATGGAAACGTCAGTGCCAAGTTTGTAAATGTGCATCCAGAATCCAGATCAATCTGACTATGGTGATTGTTTTATCTCTCAAGTTGCAGTTGTCGATAGTTTACGCATGCCAGAGGGTTTTGAGCCTGAATGATGATGATAAAGAAAGAAGTGTTGGGTTAAAATTGATCCTTGTCATGACTGCTTAATAGAATTAGCATTGTTCTTCTGGTTTTAGTTAGTTTATCCGTTTTCAACAAGCTATTCAGAATTCTTGAAGCACACCATTAGTCCATTGATTCCGATTGTGTTTGCTTTCATTCTATGAAAGAATAACCATCCATGTTAAATGACCTGAGCCTACACTTAGAGAATGGCCCAAAGGATTTCAAGTATGCTCACGAAATTTCGAAGTCATTGCACACTGTTCATGCGATGCTTATAGCGAGATCAGAACTTTGGTCTTTTGGGTCTTTCTCAAAGTTTGAAGTATGACATTTGACATTAAGGTATTAGTCGAGTCTATGACAACCGGGTCTCTTTATGAGCTATGAGATTTTAGATTAACGGTACTTGTGATTAACAGGCTTTCATTCGCAGTGAACCCCAATGATGTTTCTTTCTTTCCAGAAAATAGAAACAAAATTACGAGGTGAATCCCCAAAGCAGTGGGCTTTGCATGGATCTTATGAAGCTTACACCGACTTGGTTTCGTCCCGTAGACTGTTCGATGGACGTCGGCACATGATTTTATGTCTCTTGACCCATTTCATCTTAACAGTAAGCTAATACTACATGTCACGCAACAAAGAGAGAAGGATTTGAACTTGCAGCAGTGCAATGCGTGAGATTGCAGAATGATTCGAGCATAAGTGAAAGACAGATTCAGGAACCGGGACAGATCAATCTTTCTTTCTTCTTTATCTATGGCCAGGATGGAACCAAGTGATGCAGATGATTGCTAGAGCTTTTGTTGGTGGTGCACAAAATCCAGAGTGCGTATCTTTGGTTAAATTACAGGAACTTGGAACTAAACCTACCATTGCTGTAGTGGTTTTAATGATTGAAGACCCAAAGCCCAAAAACCTCGTGCCCTCATTTTCATTATATTTATGTATCATATACTTTCGAAATTTGATTATCCAAACATCTCTCCACATTCCAACCCTATTTTAGGAATCGCAACTACCATCATGTAAAGTTTAATTTTGCATGATCATTGTGCATTGAAGTCCTGTTTCTCGCTTAAGCAAATGTCGATTCTTCATGTAATTGCAGAAGAGTATTCTGAAAGCTGGTTTTGATATTGACGGAACAGAAACAACAAACATATCATACTCAGGCAAGATTCATGTTAAATCTAACCTTTAAGGACTCAAAAGTAGGAGATGTCAACTGCAGAAATAGACTAGTAGTACTTCTGAGAAACATGGGCACATACAGCTTGGAATGAATTAAAGAGCACAAAGGCAACGTAGCTCTGCCTTTCTTCTTGCTCTTCTTCCTAATTGTGGCCATGGCCGGTTACTTGGAATTACCAAAATGATTGGTTAGGAATATATCGAAGGAACATGTAATGTTCAGGGACATTTCGGGCCTCCTCTCTTGGTCTTCCAGTTGTTATAGCAAGGGCAAGTTTGCTTATTCCCATAGGTTCCAGCAGGAACACACAAGCATTTGGCACAGCATTTTTGGCAGAAGAACAAGCACGGCTTCTTGTACGATGTCGCCGAGCATCTAGAGTTGCATCTCGGACCGCAATCTGCAAAAGAATTACACAAAAACACACGCTCAAGTCCTGGTCATGGCCAGTAACAAATTTACGGAAGCAGGGTCTGTGCAAGACTTTCACGAGAAAGCCCTGCCACGGAGCTGAACAACGAGAAATGGAACTGGAAAATGTGAAAGAAAAAGAAAAAATTGACCAACCTTGTGGCTTAAGACTGCCTTGAGTGGTACCAGACTGCAAATATATACCGAGACATTTGAAATTGGTTAGATTCTATTTGATCTTTCATGAACCTAGCAGAAACACTAGACGGTGATTACATGGTAAGATAGAGTCACTCACCATCTGATGGCTGCCTCGGCTTGCTTGTACGTCAAACTCTGGAGCAAAGTCCTTGAAGCCAAAGACCTGCAAAAGGGTAGTAAGACACAATCGCTAAAATTTGGGAATTTTTCTTATTTAATTCAGTTCATGGGAGTGTTCAATGTTGGTTCACAAATCCAAAGCAAACAAAGTCGAAAATTTGTGCAGTCTCGGTCACCTCATTTTCTTGTGCTAGAACAAGCAGGAGTGCAATGCTCAGGAGGAGGATGCTTTGAGCTTTAGCCATTGCTTTAGGTTAGAGATTGTACAGAGAGAAAGTAGAAGCAGAAAACGGAGAAGGATGACGATACATTAGAGAAAGGGAACGAGGGTATTTATAGGCATGCTTGGCTGGTACTGTTGGTGTTGTTGTCTCCAGTTTGTTGAGAATTTACAGTTGCTCCCAACAGCATTGTTTACAGTCATCTGTCTGCAACTGCTAACAAAAATCCTCCCTCTTGGCACATGACATTAATTTATTCGCCCAAGTGCATGAGTCAGCTGAATTGTTCCTTAATCACATTTCTGCCCTATGAAGCTCCTTGAGGTTTAGTTTGTTCCAAGAAAGATGATCACGAGAATGTATAGAAAAAAGAAGAATGAGGAGAAGAAGAAGAGGAGCAGCAGCAGCAAGAAAACGAGAGTTTGAGATGCTTATATTTGTCACGTTCCTCGCATTAAGCTAGGAGATTTAATGAATTTGCTGTAACTTGGACAAGAAACATATCTAACTGGCCGTCACTGTCAATTTAAGTCACTGACTATGACAATCCGCTTGATAAATTTTTTTTCTGAAAACCTTAAGCGCACTCCATTTATCTTTTTGGCTAAGTAAACCGCAAAGATGCCACGCTTAAACTGGGGCAACATCATCAAGCTATACATTCCAATCTCAGTGCCCCATCTTGCAAAACGCACATCGTGTAATCCGCCAAAGCGCACTCTCCCTCTCGAGCTTTCGAACTTATGGCATCCCCGCACTTTTTTGTACGGAAAAAGCCATGATGCGTAGACTAGTCTTGCCTCAAAGAACCAATTTAAGTTCTCATTTGCACCCCATGTGCCTTAACGTACGTGTTATCTTCACGCGATATTCAATTTAAAAACCTCATGTTACACATACTCGATAGGTACTCTGTTATACCACGGAAAGCAACAATTTACATCGCATCCTAGGCATTAGTGAAACCGTCGAGGACAAAGCTGTTCATTGAATCATCTCATCCATGTGCATCTACCGACAGTTGGGACGTGCATATGGCCCATTCCGCATGTTCCAGTCACATGCCCGTCTTCTTCCAAGGCCCTACACTTCACATGCCGCAGCAGACAAGGAGTAATTGCTAGCTGAAAATGTGGGCACAAAGTTCACGGGAGCCACACCACCCGCTTCTGGTAACTTTACCCCTTTTTCCAGATGTTAATGCTTGCTCGTGCCCCCTACTTGTTCCCCTTCCTGTTATCTTCTTGTTTCCCAAGGGGAAAGTTCGAAGTTTCCGGGAGTATTTGTTGCCCACTTACTCCGTACCTAGTGAAGCTCGAGCCTCTGTCCTGCAATTTGATCCCAATCTCGGCTTGTTGATCTATTTTGGGCACAAAGTTGCAACAGAGGCACGAGGCAGGGGAGGCTTAGCGGTTGAGGATGAGTCTCCCGGGGTGTGAAGTTTGAATGACAAATTGCAATGTGGATAAGCTCGTTGTGCTTGTTCTTGAAGAGGGGGTTGTCATGTGGATGGTGGCTTTTCTAATTGGGGTTGTTAAAATCTTAAAAAAAAAAAAAAAACAACTTTGTGCGATAGACTTCATCACGAGTCCGGTGGCCTACCGGCCTGCCCGCCAAACTACAAGGCTTGAACGATAAAATAGGCTCACCTGGACAGGTCTGGCCATTTTTTTGGGACCCGGTCGACTTTAGGGCCGGGCCTAGGCACCGGCTTTCGAGCCAAGGTCCGGCCCATGATATATATAATCGATGATTATATATTAAGTAGAAAGTGACATCATAGTTGAAGTGATGAGGATGCTATGTTGATGATAGTGCCATTGATGGTGGTGTGATTTAGGTACTACATTAGCTTCTCTATCCAATGTGATGTAATTTTATATTTTCAAGGCTAAAGCTCTTCTTTTCTATCTGTGAGTTGGCCTATTTCTCCATGTGTTGTGGAATGTGGAGTGTCGCTGTAGGTTTGTGACTTTATGTCGTTGACTTTTTTAAGTTGGTTCATGTGGTTGTGAGTGCAAACCTGTGCTGTTGGTTAATGATGCGAACCTGTCAAGTTGGTTTTTCTGTAGTGAAGTTGGTTTATGTTACATTCAACTTGTCCAACATGAAATGTATAGCTCTAATTTTATTAATTTTATTGATTAATAATTAACGAAAATCGGGTTGGAAAGAAAAAAAAAATGAGCCCAATTAGTCGGCCGGGTTGGCCAGACCGGGCATTTCTTGCCGTCCATTGGGCGGGCCTGGCCAAAAATTTTAGGCTCGTCATGCTGGGTTTCGACAGGGGCAATCTCCGTTAGCCTCTAGGCTGGGTCTAGCCTGAGCTCGCTTAATGATTAGGTCTGTGGATAGATAAAAAAAAAATTATAAAATCATAACGTCGTGCCATTTTTCATTAACATATGAATCTACGAAATATATATAATCCGAATTTGGTGAAACCAAGAAGCGCGTCAATATACCGTTATGTACTTATATCCCATCATCAATAATGCATTATGTGGTCCATGAGTACTTCCAAAGTCGGCAAAAGCGCATCATATCTCATAATGATAATTGACCACTTTCTCGATAACTTCGCTTGTTACAATACAGTGGGTTGATATATTGGGTAAATCCATGACCCGTACTTGGTGCATTTGTTTCGCGATCATTTTGGAAAATATTTTCTCAAAACGATTATTTATATTGATTACAAAAATAAATAAATGAATAATATTTTCATTATCCATGAAAATGTCAAAACATAAATTGTTTGTCAATAATGAAAATATTTTTTTATTGACAAATTATTTTAAACGATATAAACGATTAATTTAGGAACTTATTTTCAAATTATTCACTTCCCTCAAAACAAACGAAGCTTAAATTATGAGAAGGGTATTGAAATTATCCGACATCACCAACTGCAATTCTATTGGAAGCTACCTTATATAACCAATAAGATTATTAAACGGGGTGAAAACTTAATAATCATATGAATAAACTACTAGCTATATACGGAGAAAAATATTTAGTAGTCGGTTCTGATGGAATTTATCCTTGGTGTTCGGTTAAGAATTAATCTCGCTAAAGGAAAAGAGACGAAAATCCTACAAGAGCTTCTGTGGCCTGTCCGTTTGATATACAGGGATGGTAGGCTTCACTGATGAATTCTTTATTTTGACGTGTCGGTAACCGCACACATTGTACCCCCAATCCACATATATCTTTGGCTTTCCTAAAAAGAATGAATACCCTTTTGAAATTTTACATCCCGGTGATCCCGAAATCCCGAAGAGAATCAAGATGGAACATTTTAAGGATTTGCGCTGGTCCAAACTATTGCCTATGTACGAAGAAAAGTATTCACAAGTCGGTTCTGATGGAGTTTATCCTTACAAGGTGGAGTTACGCATCATAAATTAAAGTTGGGAAAATGACACAAATTGCATCTTAACTTTGGTCCGATGTGCAATATGATTCTCAAACTTTCAATTTATTCAATATAGTCCTTGAATTTTCTCCCAAAATACAATGTAGTCCTCAAACTTTTAATTCGTCCAATGTAATCCTTGGACTTGAAGTGCATGTTCAATTAGGCCATGCATATTATGAAAAATGCTCAATATTGTCCATGAATTTGAATTAATGGAAGGGACAACATTGAATATGTTGTAATAGTCCGAGGATCTCATTAAACAAATTAAAAGATCGAGGACCACATTGCATATTGGGGTAAATTTTAGGAACTATATTGACCAATTCAAAAGTTTAGGGACTACATTGAACAATTCAAAAATTTGGGGACTACATTATATATCGGGTCAAAGTTCGGGGGCCATATGTTTCATTAACCAATTAAAGCCTTTGTCCAGAAAAGGAGGGGGTAAAGGTTAAAATGGGCCGAATCACACGAAAAAACCCGACATTGATGGGCTTTTTTAACTGGGCCGGGTCGCTCAATTAGGGCTCGAAACCACCCCATTCAACGTTCACCTTCTTCCTCGTGCTCGCTCAGTCGCTCTGTAGTCAAGGCCATAAGCCATTTCAAATCCCCTTCTCGCTCGCTCGCTCTGCTCAGGTCTCGCAGTTCCAATCCAATCTCCGACTCCGATCGCTCCTCTCTCGGCGCGGCGAGGTTCAGGCCGGGGGCAGCGAAAATGAGCAGCTGGAAGAGCCTCCTCCTCCGGATCGGCGACAAGTGCCCGGAGTACAACAGCTCCGATCCCAAAGAACACATCGTAAGCTCATCTCTCCCCCCTCCTTCCTTTGCTCGCCCTCGACATCGGCGCAGTTCCACCTGCGCATTGCTGCGCCGGAGGAGCAGAAACCCTAGGCGCGGGGTCGCGTTTTTCGTTTTCGCGTCGTTTTAAGCGGCTTCGCTTGATTCGCGGCCTTCGAATTCGCAGGAGACGTGCTACGGCGCTCTTCGGAGGGAGCTGGACCATTCCGGGAGCGACATTCTTCCGGTAATTTTAGCTCGCCTTTGTGGTCGTGCAGTTGCGTGGAGTCATTTTGGATTTGCTCATGTTTTATTTTATTTTTTTTTGCTTCTTGTCTTGACAGTTTCTTCTCCAGTGTGCCGAGCAGTTGCCACACAAAATTCCTTTCTACGGCACCGTGGTACGGTATCTTTTAATATTTCCTGTGTCGTCTCTTCGGCTTCGATTGAATGATGGTTCGTAGCTATGCATGTGAGGATCTATGATGGATGGTCAGAGAGCTGAAGTGAGCATTGCTGATTGTGTGGAAACGACATTTTAGCACCAGTTCCTTTTTTTTTTTGGTGTGACCAGAGTAGTGGTTTCATGTTACTTCTCTATTAGTTAAAGCATCTGCCGGTAGAAGCGTCCGCGCACTTAATGTCTATCCGAAGAAGCACGTGTCTAGCTGTGGTTGAGTGGCAGTGCTCAGAGCACGCAGGCTCAGCATGATGCTGACGAATTTCCGATTGCTTATTAGGCAGAGTCTTGTATGCACTTGAGAGCAAGTCTTTTGTCAAAGAATCTTAGTGCAGTCCGTGAACTCTTGACAAGAAACAGAAAGACTTCCTGCAGAAGTATAGCCGCAAAGTGTTTTCTTTTTGTGCGAAAACAGTTGATAGCAAGGGCTTACTTATCGTAAACCGACGCAATGTGTTAAATTCACCAGAGTGTTAGTTGGTGTCGGATAATCTAAACTGTTTGTGCCCCCTTTGTGCATACCTGACCCATTCTGCTGCCAATAGCAGTTGTAGACTTGATTAAGCCTAACAATGAAGTTTCCAGCAAATTTTCTGCTTATAACCTGAAAAGTGGCATTTGCAATTTACTTTGTGGATGCTGCTATTTGTAGACTTGGTTGAGCCTAATTATCAAATTTTCAGCAAATTTTCTGCATGTAACCTGAGAAGGGGAATCTGCGATTTATTTTGTGGATGCTGCTATGATGCTTCAGCTTGTCCAGGATACTGACTGCATTTAATGAGCTCCCTCCCTGCCCACTTCTTTATCCTTTTTCTAGGTTGGTTTGCTGAACTTGGCAAACGAGGACTTCGTAAAAAAATTAGTTGATACTACCCACGCCAATTTTCAGGTAAGCAAGTTCAAATTGCTTTATTTTGGTGGGAAGAAATTCTAGCTTATTCTCAAAAATTTTTTTTCCTTACATGGACATATTTTAAGATTTTGTAGTGTTACTTTCCTTGAATGATCTCTTCACTTGCTATCATCTACATGCAGGATGCTTTGGATTCTGAAGATTGCAATAGAATCCGTATATTGATGCGGTTTCTGACTGTTATCGTATGTTAATGGGGCACCTTTTCTTGATTATTGTTTCAATTTTGTTGCCCCATGTTTCTTTTGCATTCTTGTCCAGTGATATAATATCTTTACCGGCTTTTCTTGTATAGATGTGTAGTAAAGTCCTACAGCCAAGTTCAATCGTAGTGGTTTTTGAGACTTTATTATCATCAGCTGCAACTACTGTGGATGAGGAGAAAGGGAACCCCTCTTGGCAGGCACGTGCCGACTTCTATATAACTTGTATCTTATCCTGCCTACCATGGGGAGTCGCGGAGCTCTTTGAGGTACTCTATTTTGGCGTAAAATTAATTGGATGCCCATGTTATGGACATTTTATCGCACAGTACTTTCTTTTGATCTTTTTAAATATGACAACTATTTAGGCTGACCTACGGAAAGAGTAGGAAGGCATTTCATAACCACAATCAAGAAATTAAAATTTTATTTCTGCTGAAATTTTGCTAAGTGTTGCTCTCTTTATGTATCGGTTTTGTAACTTGCATGAGTAGCTAAAATTGGCCAAGTTTCAGAAGTATTCATATGTTTCAAGCAGTTCCTTTTCAGAATCCCATTTTCTGAAGTTACAGAGGTTCTGCTTTAATAGCTATGTAACTGGGAGCTCTAAAGTCGACTGCAATCAAATTTTTGGCAATGTGCAATCCCTTCCTTTTTTTTTCTTTTTCTATCATGGGGCGGGGGCAGGGCAAGTTTCTCTGCTTATACATAGATTTTATGTCAAAAGAGAACATGGTGTTAAATATGGGGAAGCTCATTCAGAATTTTTACATCTTAAGCACTCTGAGAAGATAGTCTTGGTATTTTCTCTTACATATCCTGAATTATATTTGAGGTTATATCCTCTGACTTGTGGAAAGCTCATCAACATCTTCCGTGGTGACCTTTTCCTGCATGCAGCAAGTGCCCGAGGAGATTGAGAGAGTCATGGTTGGAATAGAAGCTTATTTGAGCATTAGAAAGTATGTATCTGACGATGGCTTGTTATTTTTTGAGGATGAAGATGAGAATGAGGAAGGGCTCAAGGAAAAGGTGTAGTTTCTTTTTTACCAAGTTGGGTCTTCTTCTATCTTTTGTTGTGGACATACTATCATTCTAATTTTGTGCAAGTTCTCCAAACTTGTTTGTTTGTTCTTTTCTGCTCGAAATCAATACCGTGTATCGAAATTTGCGGGCTCAATTATGTAATTCATAGCAACTAAGTCCTTAGCTGAATTAGTAATATCAATTAGCGGGTGGCATGTGGTGCAGTCTTTAATGGTTCAATCGTCATGCATCCTTTGGATGGTAGTTTCAATGGCGAGAACACATTGCTAGTGCATGTAGGTGATGATATGATATTCATGGTCTCAGATGATGATAACATCGATATTATGCTACACTTAAGACCGAATCCTTTCATCGCCACTAACTTTGTCTTATTCCGCTTGTCTGTTTCAAAATAATATTTTGATTGAAAGTGCTTGTGATAGAGATGCAAGATCTTGCTGCACTGTGCTATTTAGAAAGAAAACTAAGAAACTACGACAGTGGCCTAATTTTGGGGCCAAATACCTTGCTCGTGCCCAGGGAATTAAAGCATATATGCATTCAACAGGGTCATTAAAGTAATCTAGGGATGACTATAACTTGCATGTAGTACCAGGGTTCGAAAAATAGGGAGATCTTGGCTAAGTGTCTCAATGAGTGTGTGTCAGTAGAGTTTAGAATATCGAGCTCATTGACCTTATGGAACCATTCCCAGGTTCAGTTACTGTGATTTCTGGTGTATGGGAGATTTTGCTTATGCTCAAGTATTTCCCAGGTCCTTGTTTTCTCGGACATGGGTCTAAGAAGATTTTATATGTTGTAATATCCCTTTTATGATACCTTTTTTCTTGTTCAGAGCTGTAGTAGAAGCATCTTTTCCTGGTAATGGTTGTCACGAGCTTGAAATCTGCAACTTCTTTGTCTCAATGTATCATCAGGATTTCTTGGAGGATCTGTGGGATCGTATTCAAATTCTTTCCAGCAATGGATGGAAACTGAACAGTGGTATGGTTGAAACTTCCATCTTAATGTGTAGTTATGGTCTTTGATCTGTTGCTGGCTTTCATAGATTTCACAGTGTGTCAAATTCATCACTCTTTCTGTACTTTGTGCTGCTAGTTCCAAGACCTCACCTCTCGTTTGAAGCTCAGCTTGTTGCTGGAAAGTCTCATGATTTTGGCTCTGTCAGCTGCCCCCCACAACCTGATCTGCCTTCAACACTTTCTGCGATCACTTATGGGAAACAGAAACATGATGCAGAACTGATGTATCCTCAAAGAATCCGGAGGCTTAATATTTTCCCCGAGGACAAAACTGAGGTAAATGATCAACTTTATGTAATATTCTGTTACTTTGATAAATAAAAGAAAAGAATTTGGAGGCTCACTTTAAGGTTAGATATTGCTTGGACAATGAGTTAATTCACTTGATATCTAGTAGTGTAAGAATTTTGGTTTGTGAAAGCGTGGAGATTGACATCTATTACTCGTGTAAATAAACTTTTTGGTAAAATTATTTTTCTTATAAACACAACAGATAAGGTTGATGGTGAGCTTTCTTCGTATTTTTTTCTCGAGGGCTGATAAGTTTTTTTTTTGCTGACAGGATCTTCAGCCAATAGATCGCTTTGTTATGGAAGAGTACCTGCTGGATGTGTTGTTCTACTTTAATGGATGGTGATTTTCAACCTTATGCTTTTTGCCATTCTCACGAATGAAAAAAAGATAGTGCACAAATTAGAAGGGTGATCTTTTGTTTGAACAAGTTGATTCTCATGCCAATATCATTATCATTTTGCTGTTGATCTCTTTTGCTAATTCCTCGCTTTCTTATTTTCTTTATTTACCTATTTAGCTTTTAGGCGGCGGGGTTTTTTTTTTTTGGGGGCGGGGGGGTTTGGTGTTTGAGGTAGGGTGGATTCTTTCATTTGAAGATTGCATGGACTTTCCTTTACAGGCCTGAAGTTCTTGAGCAAATTACATCTGGCCAGCTATAGATAGGACAACATAGCTTCTGTATTGTGTAAGCTTGGTAATTTACAAGTTGCCAATTTTTTCTCTTGAAAAAATAAATGGGGCTTCAAGCGCTCTTCTCATGATTTGCTAAACATCAACTCACTGCATTCATTTCATCACGACTAAATATGATTTAATAGCAGACTATGGATGTGATATTTAATTTTTTTGCAAATCTGAGTTTTTCTGCTTAGTTCATCTATGTTTACAATTGTCTTTTGCACTTTTCATACTCTCCAATTTTATTAGATATGTGCCATCTTGCATGATGAGACCTTTCGAACTTAACTTTTCTTGTTTTTGTTTCTTAATTTGTGCAAAGCTAGTCGAAAGGAATGTGCTTTGTACATGGTTGGTCTGCCTGTTCCCTTCAGATACGAGTATCTTATGGCAGAGACAATATTCTCGCAGGTATGATCACATGGGTGACAAAGTGATTGTCGCTTTAATTCTGCTACACTGCACTGAATGAAGCTACCCTAGATGAAAATATGCTCATTGAATTCATGCTAAGACAATTTTTCTATGTGCTAATTTTTTAACTTTCGGTCTTAATCATTTCAATTTCTTTCGATTTTGGCCTCTTCTATTTTCAGTTCAGACTTGTAGTTAGCCGAATGCTCAGGATTGCTCGAGTGCTTAGATGGTGCTTGAGTGTAATATAGACTTTCCATTGCACTGGCTTTCACATTGTCAAGCCGCAGTACCTGGAAAGTAGGTGCCCTTATTCAATGATCATGCAGACTAAGTCACGTGCCAATTTATTCTGGGCTTGATAACTTGTAACATTTCGGTTCTCCGTATCCTCTATATGGACCCAAGACATTCAGCTGGTAGAATACCCTAGATTCGTTTGCATAGGGCTCACCTAGAGTCTTCGCACAGTTATGATTAAATTTCTTTTCTTTTCTGTGTACATTGCGAATATTGTGCTTTTTGCAGTCAATTATACGAGTCTAATTGCTTTACATGTTTCTTACAAATTTCATTGCTGCAGTTACTTTTGTTGCCGCATGCCCCTTTCAAGCCAATATACTACACGCTGGTCATAATTGACCTTTGTAAGGTAGTTCAAAGAACTAATATCAATTAAGATGCAAATCCTTTGCTTGTCCACATTTGAGTCAGGCGTTTTTCACATTAGTCTTTTTCACTACATTTTGGTCTGTAGGCTCTTCCTGGAGCCTTCCCCGCGGTAGTAGCAGGTGCAGTTCGTGCTCTGTTTGAGAAAATTGCTGATTTGGATATGGAATGCCGCATGAGGCTCATCCTTTGGTTTTCACATCACCTGTAAGTATGGTTATGAAGCTTCATTGTTGATGAGTTGGTCCAAATTTAGTGATAGTAAATTGGTTTAATGCTATTTCTTTTAACCCATCTCATGTCATTATAGCCATTTTGAATATGCATTTTTGGTTTTGGTTACTGTTGCTTTGGCAATAAGGATGTTATTCTTAGTGCTGAGAATTGATTGGTGGAAGTTCTTGTTTCCATCGGGGTGTGACTAACGCCAACCTAAACTTGTGGGATCATCCATTGTCTTTCTTATCTAATCCCTTTTCTGATGTTATTGATTAAAATCGGTTGGGTCTGGAAATAAATGTATAGGATGATAGCTCTGTTAATATAATGATTGTGTGACTCATTTGAAACTTTCTTCTCTAGAAGTTGATATATATATCAGTTCCATACTCATTGTTCCGCATATGCAAGTGAGTTTGTATTATCATGTCTTATATTGAGTGTAAATTTGATGTATCGTCATTTAGTAGGTCATTTCTTGATTGTACCTGCTACTTTGAAACTCCTGGTTTGCATGCTTTCTGCTTATATGACGTCCATCAGCAAATAGAAAATTAAAATTGCACGGTGCACCTGGGGAGGAATTGTAATTTCTAGTTATCCTTGGAATGGGCTTTCATCGGTCTGTGCGGAATTGTGTAATGACGAACTAATATTTTCCAGATCCAATTTTCAATTTATATGGCCTTGGGAGGACTGGGCTTATGTCTTGGACCTTCCAAAATGGGCACCCCAACGTGTCTTTGTTCAGGATGTTTTGGAGAGAGAGACCCGTTTATCATACTGGGAGAAAGTTAAGCAGGTAAGAATTAATGCCATCGCTGTTTAATTTAGAACAGCTTGTTGCTTAAGCTAGCTCTGAAGTTTTTTATTAGAGAAGCTAGCTTTGAACTTTGAATGCTCTTATCTTATCAAAAAACCAAAACTTTTCAACATAAATGACCACGGGACTTGCCTAAGTTTAGGAGTTTGTAGACTAATTTTGGAGCAGCTAAACTATTATCCTTGTGAGTTCTCTAAGGCTTCAGATCTATAATTCCTTTAATCTTAAATAATATTTATAACAGCCAATTAATGAGTAGGAAGATACACATGATTTGCACATTGAAGATGGAAATATGATATTTGTTTATATCTTCTCGTAGAAGCTAATTCATCTGCGTGAAGCATCTTCTTCCTTCAGATCCCTTTTCTTGCTCTTGTTCTCGTAAGCGCATGCTTTAGAAGATGGGTGCTCTTTGGGAAGCCTACCTTGAAGTCCATGACCATTTTATTTTTTGGATGTCAATTACATGTGAGAATGATTCTTTTTGTAATGACATCTTTTTTTTATTTTCTTTGCAGAGTGTTGAGAATGCGCCTGGATTAGAAGAGCTGCTTCCTCCCAAGGGAGGTACAAACTTCAAATATGGGGCGGATGATGGCAGTGAACAAACTGAAGAGCAAAGGCTCTCTGTAGAACTCAGCAAAATGGTAAAAGGTAGGCAAACTGCACGTGAATTGATCTCATGGATCGAAGAAAGCGTTTATCCAGTTCATGGTTTGGAGACTACTCTCAAATTGGTGTTGCAAACTCTTCTCGACATTGGCTCTAAGAGTTTCACTCATTTGATTACCATCCTTGAGAGATATGGCCAAGTCATTTCAAAAATTTGCCCTGATGACGAAAGACAAGTGATGTTGATAGAGGAATTGAGCTCGTACTGGAAGAACAATCCTCAAATGAGGGCTATAACTATTGATCGGATGATGGGTTACCGACTAATATCAAATTTGGCAATTGTGAGATGGGTTTTCTCTCCTGTCAACATTGACCAGTTTCATACATCAGATCATCCATGGGAGGTAAGCTAGCGCATTTCTTATATGTGGTTTGAGTTTTTATTAGTTTTGGAATTTTTTTCTTGCTATGACATACTATCAATTTTCTCCAAACCTGAGTGTCAAATTGTCAAAATGGTATAATGTGCGTAGCTCGTCATGATCCAACCCAAAAGAAGAAATTTGTAATCTTTCAAGTGGAAAAGCACAGTTGACTGCTTTGAAGCTGTTTTTCAGGTTTTAGCTATTTCCTTTGCCGTTCAGTGATGTTGAAGGTTCTTGTCAAATGCATGGTCTGAAAGATCAGATCAGAAAGCAAAAATTGAAACCAACTAGAATTTGTCATTCAGAATGCTCCAAAGTCTGTATCTAATTTGTAAGGGTGGATGATTTGACGGTTATCAAAGTTCTGAAAATAGGTATAGGCCAAATTACAATGACGATAACTCAAGTGTCCATAAACTCAAGAAACACTGGGTCCAAAATTGATTCTGCTCCCTTATCCTTCATATACAAACCCCTCCAAAATGCTAAAAGTTCTGATAGCTTATGTCACACTTTCCGGCCCAACTTGGTTGAGATTCATGACATGGTTGTCATTGATTTTCTTTGCACAGTTAATGTTGGAATCGATGCATATTCCATAGAGGCTCTAAGTGGTTAAATTGGCTCATTAACTCTGGTGTCATTAAGTCTCCTCCCACTTGCTCTGAGAAAAATTTACTGCAGCCGCATCAAAAGCGATTTGGCTTTTAGGGTATGCAATGTTGATTTTGAAAATGCATGTTGTGTTAGTCAAGTTTGAGGGTGTAGTGATATTGTACTCTCTTAAATTAATTCATCAGTAGGATTGCCTCAGAAGCTTTTAGGCTGAATTAGACTCTCCTATAGCTTATGTAAGCATTGCTTGTACCTACGTATGAGTGGAAACCGTGTGAGGATAAACTTTTCTACAGAATCATATACCACCTATTTGAGACTGCATAAGCATATGTTAATGAGTCTGTTTCAATGAGTTGAGGCATGGGAACTTTTATCTAAAGTTCCTTTTGGTATGTTTTCCTCAAAGTACTGATTTTGTTTGCCGTATGACCTTTCCTTGCTTCACAGATTCTCAGGAATGCAGTTAGCAAGACACATAATCGTATAGTTGATCTAAGGAAAGAGATTTCATCTCTTAAAAAGGATGTCATATCTGCTGAGGAAGCAAGCGCAAAAACGAGAGCAGAACTTGAGGGGGCTGAACAAAAGCTCATGCTTGTGGATGGTGAACCCACAGTTGGCGAAAATCCTGTGAGGATGAAGCGCTTGAAATCATATGCGGAAAAGGCAAAAGAGAAGGAAGAATCTATTCGTGAAAATTTAGAGGTGAAAGAGGCTCTTCTTGGGCGTGCCTATAGTGAAAATGAGGTAACATGCCTCATAAATGCAGAAATTATATTCTCTATGCATGAGTTCCAAATTTATTAGGTCTTCTTCATTTACTGGTCATTACCTCTTTTGGTCCAATACGTGGTTACTGGTTAGTAGACAGACGTTTAACCATTCTATGACTTGTGTATTAAGGATGCTCCTAATTGTTTCCTGTCTATACTTCTGGATAACTCTTTCTTAGACTCAGTGAATTAAAATTCGCAGGCATTGTTCCTAGCTTTATACAAAAAGTTCTCAAGTGTGCTGAAGGAACGTCTTCCAGAACCATCTAAAGCTAGAACTTTGAGGGAACTCAAGTCTATTCGTGCAGATGAAACAGCTGTTGAGCTTGAAGAACCTTCAGCCATGGAAATGGATGATGTGAATGGAAGAGCTAAAGAAAGGTCTCTCTCTGTCTCTGTCTCTGTCTCTCTCTCTCTCTTTCCGTTTGGGGAGCATTCAATAAAGCAAAGGTGGATGTTAAACTTTTTCCCTCTACTATTACTTTCTTGTCAGTGATTCAAATGGTGAGAAGGCGAGCGATGTCTACAAAGTTGGTGAAGAGGAACAGTGGTGTATATCCACTTTGGGTTATGTCAAGGCCTTATCTAGGCAATATGCCTCCGAGGTATGAACTTATTTTGGTTTTTCTATTTCCAGTTTCAATTTTTCAGGATGCATCATCGTTCATCAGCAGGCTTGCCATGTCGGTAGAATTTTCTCTCGTGTGATGGACATACTACCGTGTGTTGATAAAGTTTATTCAGTGAATAGATACGGTATTTGCAACTGCCCTGGATCTCAATCAAAGCACAATATCATGTTTTTGTTGGCTTTGCATTGTCTAGGACATGTTTCTGGCCTATAGGATGAATTGTGCCTTGAGTGATCTTGTCCAACAACTTCGATGCAGTCGAATCACCTGATCCGACTTGGATTTTGACTAATTCCTCGGAAATGAGGCCCCTCCTAATTATGCGAAATCACTTTTTACCCAAATGCAGTCTCCTGACAAATTTTGAGAATTGAGTCGCAGTGCTTTACCTCGTCCTCGTCCATTGACTCATGTCATGAATAGAAATTCTGTTGGCTCCAGTTTTTTGTTTGAAGCAATGTGGAATTGTCGTCGTCGTCGTCATTCATCGTGTCAGGCTTTTTGTCGATAGATTTCAACTTATGGGGGTAATGGATTCAGATAACCTGACACGAGCATTTTGTAACTTAACAGATATGGCCGCTCTTGGAGAAGCTGGAGGCAGAAGTATTGACGGAAGAGGTACATCCGCTTTTCAGAAAAGCGATCTATTCGGGATTGCGTCGTCCGGTCAATGGGTATTCATCTGGTTGATAGACGGATGTTGTTTTATTTGTAGCCTTTTAAGAGTATCAGAAAAAATTTTCCCCCCAAGTCTGCATCAGTTTATATGTAAATGACTTGGCGAAATAGAGAATCGAGAAGGAAAACCGGCGTTGTTCCCTCTCTCTCTCTCCCTCCCTGTTCCGAGCTCAAGCTCTAGCACCACGGATTAATATCTTTTTACCGTGGGGTGAGCTATGATAGAGAGTAGCCATCTCCTGCAAACTGCATATGTTACTGAGCCGTACCGTCGTTATTCGAGTTACTGGTTCTTTGTTCATACCAGGCCGATCCTCCTTTTGTTAAGAGAGATTCTAGAGCGAAATGATTTTATCTAGAATCTAGAATACGAGGACCAAGGAAAATTGATTCTTTTAGTAGATGAGACTTCCACCAAAAGGTTTTTCGAGAGGGGGTTAATGTCCGACGCACACATCTATAAAGAGGGGCGTTCCCAAGACATTCGTGAGCCCGAGCGGAGATATTAGGCCCCAAAAAAAGCGCTGGCCAAGATAAGCCGAAACTGAGGTCCAATTTGGTTGCCCAAACAGCCCGCCTTTTGGCCCGAAAAGGACCAACTTGGGCCCAGCTTATCCTAGCACTCAATTATGGGCCCGGAATACGGACATCTTGGGCCGAAACCAGCCCAAGCTTAGGCCCACTAATCCCAAACTCGAGCTCATTGATGGGCCCGTAAGAGGATCGAGTGGGCCCATGTCAGTCCAAGTTTGGCTTAGAATACCCCCTTCTTGGGCCTAGATCAGTCGACTGAAGCCCAGCTCACGACAATCGTAAGCTCAGATATTGGGTACAAATAGGCCCGAATTGGCTCCCGCAGATACTCCCATTGGGCCGAGATCAGCCCGATCCGAGGCCCAGTGGGACCCAACCATAGGCCTGGCCCAAAAAAAACCTAACTTTCAGCCTAGGAAAATTTTTTAAAAAATATGAGATCAGAGAAATAGAGAATTTCCGTCAAACCGCGCTTTTAGCCGGCATTAGAGACTCCGGTAGCTCAGTCTAAAAAAACAACCTTTTCTCTTCACCTCTCTTTCTCAATATTACAAAGTTAACAAATCAGTAATCAGTTCACCGATCTTTCACTAGTTGGCACGATGACTCCAAAACTGAGTTCACAAGCTGCATTTGTTTTGTCTTCTCTGTTTTCCCCTCTTCTTTATATAAATTGAGCATAACACAATTTTAAACGTAGATGACATTGAAACAACACTACCGATACAAATGCACAATGGCTAAAAAATTTCTGAAACATTAACAGACAATTTATCCGAGAAATTCCTCTGACCAGAAAGAGTTCTACATAGAAGATATGTTAGCAGATTGGAAAGAACAGGGAGTGCGATCACGGCCTCGGTGAGGTGAGCTGTCTCAGATTGTACTTAGCCAGCTCCTTGTACTTCTTGACTACCCCGATCAAGCAAATGGTCTGAAGTTAAAAGAGGGTATGGAAAGAAAATTTAGAGATATATACAACACAGCGTATTCAAAAAATAAAAAAGAACATTGCTGGCCTACGCTAACATATCTGCCCAAAGTCTGCAATTTCAATATTCAAATTTCAAATGAGATTAAACAAGCTTGCAGCTCAATCTTTGCCAGTACATTAAAGCATACTGTCTGGCCCATCTTCGTTTTATTACAGAAAATACACGGTAGACAACTAAAGATATCTTTCGTGAAACACTATATCTTGTTAGTATAATTCTCTCATCATTCAAAATCTGAAAACTAACGAAATATGTATGCACTCTCCCGTTTTGTTGGTCTCAAGCATCAAATGATGCATCATATCCTAGTCACAAACACAGTGAGATAACCTTTCCGTTCACCAAATTTTTGCTTCCATACAAGGCATGACATTGGTCCAACCTTCTTATCAAATAAGTTATGCTAATTATGCTCAAGGCCAGCCAATAAACTAAATCCTATCCCACCTCATGAGGACAGTCGTACGAACTCCTTTTTACATCAATGAGTCAAGTTGCCAACTGTCCTTTGAAAGTAAAATAAATTCAGATTTACTGCACCTGCCCAACATTTTTATTGATATTTACTTAGAAGGATGTGATTAAGACCTACTTTGACCTTCTCATGCATCTATCAACCAATATACCAACTGTCCACAGATGAGCTCTGCCACATGATTGGCAACAAATATTTACAATTTCAAAGTCTAGGCCATTGAAGTAATGAACCCTTACATGCACTCACACAGAAAAATAGAGTGAAAACTTGAAAAATATACTTTCAAGATGGATCAATAGCTAAAACTTCTAAGATAGGAGGAAAGGATTATCTCACCTTAACAATTTGGACCACAATGCTTTTATCGGGATTATTGAGATTGACTTTATGAGGCCCAGGAACAGATTTTGCAACTGAGTTTATGATTTTCATCCGGTCGATCCCACTATTTGCCCGGGCATCATACAATACAGCAAACTGCCCAAAGAATTTACACTGTCATTGACCTCATTATAGATCAAAAGGTTCAGTGTAATTATAACCAAAGCTCCTTTCATGGAGGGGCTTGAGCTGCAAATCATTCTTTTACCAGAAAAAGAAGAGTAAAGTGAAAAAACAAATCAAGCATACTATAAGAAAATGCTTAACAAAACACAGACAGTGGTATCTTCTTATAGAGACCACCATGGCAAACAACGCTAGTACCCTAATAGTTCCCTCACGGTTCCTCTCAAATCCCATTTGGGTTGTAAGACTTTTATAACCAAATCCTTGTTAAGATACTTTGAAAGTGCGAAGCAAATCGACAAGAAGAGTTTTTCGGGAACATTTTGTATTTAGTAAATTTGCCTTCTCCTGGCCAGAGCCTCATATTTTGCAGGTTTTTATCAGCTGAAGAGGGCGTGAGCATAACATTGAGATCAGAAAACCTACTGACACATGAACTGTTATCCCACCTGGACAATGAGGCACAGTACAGGATGAGAGAAAAGGAGGATGGTGATAAGTGATACACGCACATACACACAGTCAAATCCTTAAAAAATGCAGATTGTGAGGGAAAGATCAATAATCCGACACAATTTGACACTAGAGATGAACTCATGTGGCAATTTAATAGAGTGCAAATTCAACATTTTGCTTGTCCTCATAATCACGCCGCTACATGCTACAATTTCAGATACGGGGCTTTATCAACTCCGGTTAAGTCCTCACGTTCAAAAAACTGATGTCGGTGCCGAGCAGTTCATTTCCTGACAATTGTGCTGCTACATGTAGCCATAACTTTAAATCTTGAATAAGATTAGCATTAAAATTAAACAAGAAGCATCATGAATTAAGAAGCGGGCTTATACTGTGTTTTAGAATACCCATCATATAGATTCTGGTCATGATCCTTAATATTTATCACTTCTTAGTTATATGTAAAGATGACACCCTCAATTGTACCATCGAAAAATAAATAATTCCACCCGATGACTTTTCCCTGTAGGTAATTTTACCAGATAATCTCTCTTGGATGATTTGCTTTTTGTTAATTCAGGCAACAAACACATTGGTAAATCAAAGAAATGACAAGTGAAATGTATAATAATTGCCTCGATTATTTTGTAAATAAGTCACAAAATGTTGAATTATGCAGGGAAGGTCAGGCATATAGAACGAATGAAAGCAACAATGTACCTTTTTGGGGTGATCAGTTTCAAGTGGAAAATATTTTGTCACAAGGGGCTTCATTGCTCTTGAGATTTCTTCTTCTGAAGCATAGCAAGCAACTTCAACTGGTAAGATTCTCAAAATGAACCTATAAAAATTTTGGAGCGAACATCAGCAGTGCTTTCAGTATGATTGTGATAGAACAGCATTTCAACAATGCATGAGGTTGATGGAATCCAGCCCAAAGCTAATAAACATAGGGACCTTGACATATGTTTCCTTGTTGACGCAGCAGACTGCATGATGTGCTGCACTATATCTCCGGGCCCAGGGTCACCATCCTGCTTCCGCATTTGGATAAAGATAACCCCATTACAACCAGAATCAAGGGTCACAAATCGCCTCTGTTAAATACAATAGAAGTTTCTCGTCAGAACAGATAATGTAAAAGATAGGTACACTATGGCCAACCAAAAGATATTTGAGTTTGAAGGTACATGGGACTTGCCAAAGCATAAAATCAACAATAGTAAAGGATGGTAATAAAAGAAACAGGACAAAATTCCGGCACATGCCAACTGCTACTTCTGCAAAAGAATTAAAACCAAAAAATACGAAAAGGAAAAATGGCTTTAAAAATTTGAAAAACGATCACAAGTTATGAACTCCAAGGATAAGAAATGAAAACGATAAAGAAGTAATGAAAATGCATACGGGCATAGATGCAAGTAGATGCACATGCAAATGTGTATCTCAAGTAGGAAGCAGAAAGCCAAATGCTACAACAGCAGATACTTCTTATTCTCAAATCTTGGCTAAGTAACAGAATACTTGTTACAAGACTAACCGTATTACCACATGGCAATGTAAATATAAGAATTAAACAAACATGCTTATTGGCATTCACTATTGACACAAAGAATGGCCATTGGAAAGGAATCCCAAACATCATCACCTAGAGTAAGCAGTATGTCAAGCAACTTTTGAGTGCTTGCACAAAGAATATCTCATTTCAATTTGTGGTTTGAAGCAATTGTTCACCGGTACAAGAACTCAAGAATGATTATTCAACAACAGCAACTAGCTTTCAAAGACTTGAGGTTGACATGAAAAAGCAATTCACAGGCTTGTCAACCAGAGTTAACATCATATTTGAGCAACTTGGGGACAGATAAGAAGTTGAGCAATTCGATAGCAGGATAAGGAATTGAACAATGTTGACAGGTAAGGAACGACAAATAAATTGTTGATACAAGGTATGTATGCAAAAGTTGGTTTTCGCACATCTGCCTGCCCCCACAATGAAGATCCTTGCATATGTTTTAGGCAAGCAAATAAGGTCAAGAGATCCCTTGCAGCTGAACAAACTAATATGTGACACATTAAAACATAATTCCGTCCCCTAAATTTTGGGTTCCTGTTTCTAAATATTCATGAAAAGAAGCAACAACATATATACTCATATAGCTATTAGCAAGAGAAGGATGAAACATGGATCACATGGGATTGGCAGAAAAACAAGAGATGTGGCAAAGGAAGTAGGTAAACCAGCATAAATTAACAGAATGGAGTTCATTCGAAGATTCATCCATTCTGACAATATGAAGACTTCATCTCAGCTAGTTAAAAACCACAGCTCTACCCCATACCGGAGGCAAATCTAAAATTGATTCTCAAATACCTTGGTCTTATCTCCCAGTTCTTTAATTTCATCTTCAATAAGCCTATCAATGGACTTCTCTTTGCTGTCTTTCAAAGAACTCTTCGACAAGCAATTCTCTAGGCACTGTTTCTTTGAAGGTGGCTCACCAGCGCCACTACATTGTTCCTCCGGTGTTTCAGCAGTTTTGTCATGACTTTGCTTATCTTCCTTCTGAAGTTCGGAGTTCTCATCTCTAGAATTCCCCGGATCAACCTCTTCGACCGTATGAGCCTCAGATTCATTTTCACCATTTTCATCTTCCCCATCACCATCACCATCGTCATCGTCATCACTAGATGATTCAGATTCGGAGTAACTAAATTTGATCTTCTTATTCGCTGGTTTGGAGATTACTTCTGCAGGTTTTGAGGCTGCACCATTTCCACAGAGTAGCTCTTCGAAGAACTACAAAAATGAGAGGAAAAGCCCTCAAGACGTTATGACTACTAATTCATACACAATAAAGTCACAGTATCCTATTCTTTAGTTTGATATGAGAAGCTTAAAAAGAACTGATATTGCGGGATCACTAGATATAAAACAATATCCTGTGCCAGAAACTCAACATCCACACCAAAGGATCGAGTAAAAGGACTGGGAATTGTTGCTCCCCGAGGCATTTGCAAATACCTATTGCACTACAGTTTCAGCAACAAGAGCAGTCTACAGATACCTTACCAGTATTACAGAAAGTATACGAAGATGAATACTAATATGTATCGAATAAATATAGCGCAGGGTTCCCTTTAGTGAAACACCAAGGGATGCCCGATCATTTCATACAGAAAGAAGAGAACCCTTTTGTTAGATTTATCTTGATCAACATTTCAAAACTCTTGCAAGTCACCTGCTTCAGAACATGTTCCAAGACCTCACAAGGTGACATCTTCTGGACATCTTACTCCTTTAATTCCAGATTAAAACACTACAAAATAAGGAATCTCTTTGCTTTGGCTTCCAAGAGTCCGTCAAGACTGCGATGCTCGTTGTAATTCCATAGCAAGAGAAAAATGTAAGCCGCTTTTTATCTTCCTTCTGTAACACAATTGTGCAGTAGGCTCCATCGAGCAAATGCCGAAATGCGAACCGAATGGACCGGTGCCACTTCATTTCTCTAATGAGCTCAGCAGAATCTCAAAGAGCCCTCCAACGCCCAAATTGAACAGGTATTTAATGCAACGGAAGGAGAATTCGAACACGGCAACAACGAACAAATATATACGTCGAACTAGGACAGTCCATGCGCAGCAAAGAGCATCACCGAAGGATCACGCCACAGCGAGGAAGAGCACGAGCTCAAAACGAATAACCAACGATGCGACCCAAAAAAAAACGCGAAGTACATACAGAGTCAATAACGTTGATGGCTTCGCGAGAGGCTTGGCGCTCCCTGCCGCCGTCGCAAGTAATGAAGAAGCCTTCAACGCCGGGACGCAGCGGATACGATCCCTTCTTCTTCACCGGCCTCTGGAACAAGCGATCAAACCAGGAGCCACCAGAAGAGAAGAAGAACGACAGAAGAAATCAGCCAAGAAGGTAACGCAACAAAAGAGAGAGCAAATAAACCGAGTGCACGACGAATCGATTGACTCGGTGAACTGTCAAGAGAAAGCGAGAAACGGACATTGTGAGGGAGATACTGCTTCCTCTTCTTGCCCTTCGCGCCGTCGCCGACGGCTGCGGGCTTCGATTTGCCGTCGGTGGCCATGACCGCCGAGCTCGGACTCTGTTTGCACTCGGCTTTCTGTTACGAGCGCTTCGCCGAGGGTTGCGGCTGGAGCCTGGCGGTTGATGGTGATGGTGATGGTAATGGCTGAGGAGAAATTAGAGTGGGCCGGGTCGAGATGCAATCTTGGGCCTGAACATAAGGCCCAAGGACTGGGACTCGGTAGCAATAAATTAAAATTTTTGAAAAACTTTAGGTAAAAAGATATTGATAAAATATAAAAAAAAATCTGATGAATGTCCTAAATGGAGCATAACTCTTCCACATCTCTCAATTATTTAAAAAAAAAATCCCTCTTATTCTTTACTCTCTTTTTTTTGCGTCGCTCACTTTCGGAATTTTCTCAAAGAGAAGAAATTGAGAAAAATCGAGAGAGAATAGTAACTTTGTCACAAGGTCATTCAAAATTGTTGGCACTAATATACAGCAGAACAAAGCCAGCCAATCCAATGAACATATGGTAATATGAACAGAATTTCACCTAAGATTCAAAGAAAATGCAAAGATGGCACGGCACTGAATTTACAAGGGCCTGTGGTAATATAAACAAACTGTGATCTTTTCTAAGGCATCTGTACGCTATCCACAGTGTTGGGTGGTGTCGACGAATGCGAGGCCGCGAGGAGCGCGGCTCCGAGGCCTGAACCGTCTTTGGTGACTTTGAGAACGACGTGTCGTGCGACGTCTTCCCCCAGAATCTCTCTCAAGGCTTCGAGCAGATATTCTCTGTACATGGTGTAGCTGGTGTACAAATCACCTTCTATCGCCACGACCGTTCTTCTCATCCTGGCATCTCCTCTACTTCTTCCGCTGGGGATGCTTCCACCATCCCGACCTGTTTTCTTCAAGATCCCCACGATACCGGCAGCAGCCAGGCGAGCGGCCCTGCGAGTTACTGCGTCACATACCTTCACGATCAGCTTCCGTACTTTTTTAGGGACTTCCGGAACCTGAATGGTTAAGGCACAAAAGAGACATGGAAAATTTCAATCCCAAGAACACATGAAAAGACTCAACAGGAGAAGGCCACATAAAAAAGCTCCAGCACATGTCAAACCACTTACTTCCAGCATCTCTCTCCATTTTTTATCTACTTCTCTCAAATCTGGGGAGTTATCTTCGTGCATAGTGGCCATTGATGGAGTTCTGGAATTATCAAACGAGCAGCTTGCATCAGTGAAACAAAAGATGGAGGTAATAACAGAGGCCAAACATTGCAAAGCCATTTTCATCCTAAGTTTCATGGCGAGGAACGAGACGTTGATCTAACTTATTGCTCATCAGTCATATCACAAGTGATTTTTTGGATTTATACATGTTCTTGCCCCAAGAGTTTGAGAGTTTACAACACTAATCAAGAACTTCAGGATATTTCAGCACTCACCAGTATTTCATTTCAAAGTCTACCAGAAATTTAGAAGACTTGAACCATGCGATCAACTTATTAGCATGTGGACTAGTTTTTTTTTTTTTTGGTCGATATATGTGGACTAGTTGGACGACATAAACTTTCAGTCCAGACTAAAAGCGCAAGATCACGCGACTGTATGATCCAATGCCATGATGACAAAATTAAACTAGTTGATTTACAAACCAAAAAGCATCTGCTACATTCCCTAAAAAGCTTCCTTATTTGGTAAGAACCATTTCAAATGTGTCTGAAAGTATTATATATGTGTATTTGTCGATATCAATACGACAAATTTTGACACTCATACACTTCATTCCTAAAGTACAATTGCATGTCTGGTCCTATCACGCCCACATACACAAGCACATGAAATTTGTTATTCTTTGCACTACTGACACTGTCCTTTACATAAACATAATTAAAGAATCCAAAGCTTAATCATGAAAGGACAAATTAACTATCAGAGAGAGAGAGAGAGAGAGAGAGAGAGTCTACCCCAGAACGAATGGAATTGACAATTTTGACAAAGAGGCACCAAAAATATCTGACTCTTGGGACATCCTGAGGATCACTCTCCTCACAATTTCTCCCAGATACATTCCAGATATCATTTTTTCAAAACCCTACAGCAAATGTCTTGGTCTTACATTAACCCAGCAGGAAAGATGCAAGGATAAAACTGAAAAAAATAAGATCTACCTGTTCGTTGGGGTTGGGACTCTCAGCATCTAAATCGATATCATAAGAAGTTCTTGGTAGATGAGAAGACCAGAAACTTCCCCATTCCATGTTCACAACCTAAAGAGAGGAACAAGCATCATGAGTAATCAAGATATAAAACCCAGTCACAGTAACATGTGAATAACGATAAATTTGACGCGTACCATAAACCCAGAAGTTGTGCCAAGACCCTGGCATTTAATAATTGCATCTGTTCGCTCAACATAGCAGGCATTTGTACCCGTTCCAATGATTACTGCAGCAACCGTGTCCGGATCATGATAATGTCCGAGGGCTAGCGTTCCAACCGTGTCATTCACCTGCTCAGCAGAAAACAAGATTTCCATGATGTCATATACATTGTTTGAAGAGGATATTTTTGGACCCTGTAAAGTGCAAATCCTACTCAAGTTTAAGCCAAATAGGCCAAACAACTTTTTAACATCAACCCATATCATGCGATATGCTAAATAGTATGCTAGATAGCTGGAGAAACACTTTATTCTCCCCACTAGGAACATGAAGTTTCTCATCTCCAAAAGTTCGAGCAACATGAGCGGAATGTTACAGATTTTATTTTACTCTAGAGTGATAAATTCCACAAACTAATAAGCAAACCATTCTCATGGACAAAGGAATAGAGATTACCAACACTACAACTCGCATATTTAGGCCGTTCCTCGTCAATGCTAGTTGTAAACTTTCAGCGATATCTTTTCCAACCTGAAATGAATCAGTCAGTTACAAAACAAAGTTACTTGTCCTATAGGAAAAAAAAGGCTTAGAAAATCTCCATAGGTTTTTAGAAATAGTGATATGTGCAAAGCAAAAACCAAATCCAATCGAGTTGCTTGATGTACATCTCTTGCCAATGTCAACTATATACAATGCCTAGGCTAAAAACAAGGCAACACAATGTCTGATGCTCCGCTCATGCAAAACATTTCACAGATCTTCTTGCACATAACCATGTGACCAGGAAGTGATTCTATAAATTATAATCACCTTAAGTCAAAATTTCCCATGCTTCTATTAAACAAATGACTAAAGAGACAAACCATGTCATGAATAGCAAATCCCTTTGTCCATCTGATTAAAATCCCGGATGAAACAGAAGTTTGCTTCACAGGAAATGAGACTGTGAATCCAAGTTCCCTTCTTTTCTCTGGTGAATATCCAAAAATGTTCTCTTTTCTCTGAACAAAATCCTTGAGTGAATTGGTTATAAAGTCAAAAAGATCCTGCAACAAAGGCACGGATTAGTCTTTAAATGTAGCAAATTGGAAGAATAAAATTAGCATACTGTAAAAACATTTAAGATCCTCATTGAGTCACCTCACTCGTATTGGTCATCAAATGTTGGGGAATGGGTTGTGGTTCCACATAATGAGGCAAGGTTGAGGACCTTCCACCTCCCAGCTGAACCTGGAGGACCCTAAAATCAGTGCCCCCAAGATCAAGTGCGTAATAAATTCCTTTTTCATTCCTGAAAAATGAAAAACAAAAAATACACATAAAGCACCAAAACTATGTAGGAAGTGCCTGTAGACTAAACTTGCACATAAAAAACTAATGAGAAAATTAAGGAGGCAAAGAAATATTGAATTGTCTCAACATCCAGAAACTGATCCTCAAGAAAATGACCTCTAATATTTCCAAGTTGGCAGTTGCCGAGCGTGCAACTAAAGCACATTGAGTAGGCCTACATCAACTAGTTTATAGAGATCTCAGTTCAACAAAATCTACGACATTTATAAATAGAAGAAGAATTAACACTAGCACGACCAAACTCAAGTCTGTCTAACCTAATTCTTTTTCAAGAATTATGAGCATCACATGCTAGCGAAACAAAATCCCTCCGCTATTTGTTTCATCTGAAGCCCAAAAATCATACAACGAATAAGACTAGGAACGAAGTAAACCTTCCTTAAAACAGTTCAGTTTAAATGAGATAAATCAGAACCCCCGTGAATAAAGAGGAAGAGAAATATTATCTTTGATGCTTTAAACCATTACGTGAAAAGTTCAACAAAGATATTCCAAAATAAAAGGGATGAGGAGATTGATTCCTCCACGACGAATGTCAAAACAGAAGATTGCCAGACAGATATCTTAATAAAGGGATATTGCCATGACACCTCCAAGATAAAAGAAAATAGTGTCAATATCATCTGGAAGAAAGCACTAACGGGAAAAAAGAAGCAACTTTTGTAGGAAAAGGATAATGGAATAGAAAAAACAGAAAAAAGGCAATTGCCTGAAAAGGGTATTGGCCAAAAAGGAACAAAAGATTATTTCATGAAAAACAATGACCTCATCTTGAGAAGAATTTTAGCTCATGCCAGTATAAACAACAGGGACAATTTTTGGGCTTTGTATGGATTGAGCATCAACAAAAGATATAGGAAAAAAGGCCTAGACAAAAACAGAACAAAGTTAAGCAAATCAAAAACCTGGAATATCAAAGGAATATAGTGTTCTAACTCCTCCGTATCTCAATTCTTCACACAAGGGATGACAAATGCAACTATGCAATAGACCAACCAATATTAGTACAGTAGTTCACGCCACAACACAACAAGAACCCAAATAAGAATAGCATAGTTTAGCATTATCATCGAGATCAATGCTGAAAAACACCCCGTTGAGTACAGAATACGGATCATTAGGAAAACAATAGAATTGGGGAAAATCCATAATAGCCACCCAAAGTAGAGAGCACCTCACGATACAAGTACCGCTCATTAGATTGCATCGAACTCGTTATATCCATGCATTCTATTGTACACACTCTCTAGAAAGAGAATATAAGGCTGGGGACCAATCACGCAATCTCTCTTTCACTAAACAATTCAAAGACCAAAATCCAGTGAAACTGCTAAAAAATAAAACTGACACTTGATGCCACACAAGCTCGTTCAAGCACTAACAATAGACCCAAAGTCTAGCTAACAACTTCAAAACTTCACCAAAATAAATTCATTAAAAAAGACGCGTAAAAAACTTGGTGGAGACATGAGTTAAGAAGTACCCATTGGGGAGACTATCGACGAAAGTGAGCAACATCTTGAGCTTCGAGCCACCCTCGGAAGCCAACCCCGCGTGCATCTCAACGGCCATAGCGTCCACCACCTGCCTCAGCCGCCCCACCGGCGTCTCGCACGCCTCCTCGAGCTCCCTCAACACTCCCAAAACCCTGCTCCACCTCCGCCTGCTCCTCACCCGCCTGCCCACCGCCACCCCCGCCACCGCGACCGCCGCCACCGCCACCAACCCCACCACCGCCATCGCCCCCGCCCCCATCCTCCCCATCGCCCGCGCCTCCTCGCCGCCCCCGCCGCCGCGCCGCCGCCAATCACTAACGATCGGTCACCCGAGGGGCTTCCCCCTACCGCGCCTCGTCAGGCGATGCGATTCATCGCGTCCCGCTCGGCCCCCTCTCTCTCTCCAGGCGTCGTCGCGGGGTGAAGCCGCGACCCTTTTCCCAATGAGTCACCGCTTACGGTTCGGTGCGAGGAGAGGAGGGGGTCGTCGTGATCATGCAAAGCCCAAGGCGGGGTTATCGTTCGAGTGTTGCTCTCGTGGGGGTTGTTTCAGCTGAAGCGGTGAGGTCCAAGGTGCGAGAGTTCCGTGCGAAGGTCGAGCGCGTGCCGGTAGTGATCGCCGGCCGCCGGCGGAGGAAGGGACGGGGGAGGAGGAGGGTGGCGATTTCTCCTTTTTCGCGGCGAAGGGTCGCCGGGAAATGAAACGAACGAAGGCCCCAAAAAAAGCTAGAGAGTAGAGAGAGAGATTTCCTCTTGCAGTAAGCGGGGTGTTGGAAAGCGAACTCAAAAGCTACTTACGAATGCCGCGGAATGACGAATTTGCCCTTTGATTTCTGGAAAATGGCGGATTTTCTCCGCTGTCGTCCGCCCCGTATGAGTGGGGTGATGAGAAAAAGAAATTACCCAAACTTATGAAATAAATGGAGCTCTGTCCTTTTTTTTTAATTATTATTTATTCCTTTGTAAAATATTAGCCATTCCATTTTTTGATAATAGAGCGAAAATGAAAAACATCGTATTTTTTAATAAATAAAGTGTATTAAGATACATAATCTCATTGAATGGTTTTCAATAAAGTTAAGTGATGTCTTCGTACTCGTATTAAGCAAACGAATCAAGACGTGCCTAAAAGTTCGATCCTCGGGTACTCTTTTCATGTGTCGACTCGTGCGTATTGGATTTAGTTGATTTGTGAAAAATGCTATCGAAGTATTACAGTGGCGTGAAGCATCGAATCCAAATTGTACTTCTGATAAGACACCGCGAGAGATGAATGGAAGAATTTATAACACATTTGATTTAAGTTAATCCCATCATTCATTCAATCCAATAGTTGACTCACTTCATATCTACTGAGATCGTAATTAATAGTACTCCTCCACATTCGGTATCATGATTAATCGCTTCATCTTACCATTCGCATAAACTTGTGCTAATTAGTGGTCACGATGCCTTATAAACCGGTGTTCCTAATCGGATATATAATTTGCAGAGACGGTTTCGATTTTCCGAAAAAGATAAAAATAAAAAATAAATTAAATTGAAGGACATATTCTCAATCAATTTTGTCAAACAAACGTACATGCGTTTCCATAATGGAATGGAATAGGCGTGGGGGCGGGCAACGGATAGGAGGTTTGACTTATCACGGGGGCGAGGGGTCGGCGTGGGGGATTGCCACAGGAGATCGGAGATATTCACAAACAGGTTTGGGTTTGGTCGGATCCGGGAAAGGGTCGGTTATCGCATTATTTTGACTCTGATTTGATTAAGGAAAGATTGCCCAATTAGCAAAGAGGTGCCCGAGCCTCGGGTCTTCATTTCTAATTTTCTCACACTTATAAACCGACACTTGCCCCATTCCACAATTGACGCGGGCCATATCGGGTTTTGGTCGGAGCAGCAACAATCCTCTCCGAGCGGCTATTTGGATGAAATTTGTTGGAAATATGGACTCTGATACTAATGTCGGGTGGTCTTGATCCTCTTTCTTACCTGAAAGCTAATTCTAAGAGTGAGACTTTTTCTCATGCTTATAAACCGATCGCCTACTGCTTCAACAACTAATACGGGATAAGCCATAGCAATAACTTCTCGTTTTCTTAACATGCACATCAAGAATAGCAACTCGACCAGTTTTGATGAATCCACTCAAATAGTCTATTTTCCATGTGTATCAAGCCACGAGCACTGCTTCATCCAAGGTGCTGCCCATAAATTCATAAAGGAGATTTCGTACGTTTCGAGCGCACGCGAGGCCCGTCCCTCGATCACCTTCATCCTCCATTTAAGCATCGACCCGCCTCCTGTTTTTCAAGGATTAGACTGCGCGCGACGTGCAATTTCGATCAGAATTTTGCGACGGTAGATGCGTTTCGTTTCGTTCTAAAGCTTTCCTTTTGGTCCAATCACGACTTCAAATTCCCCCCCGGGTGGGACCCCGGGAAAAAGAAAAAGAGTCCCGGATTTGCCCTCGGCCAAGCAGTCCGCGAAGGTTGATCGAGAGAGAGAGAGAGAGAGAGACAATACACAATCAATCCACATGATGTTGACTTTGACCCAATGGACGAATCTCTCATTCGCAACATCCCGTCCGGCCTCAAAAGAAAAAGCAAGGAGCCGATCTTTATCGTAACACCCAAAGTTAAATAACATTAAAACGATGGGGCAAAGCCCGAGTTTTCGTCCATCGCTTTTCGTCGGGACCACCTTGGCGATGACTCGTTGACAGCCCAAGAAAATGGAAAAAAAGAAAGAAGAAATCGAGACAACCGACGACCGAGTCCTGTTGACGTAACTTCGACCCATTTCCCTCTCTCTCTCTCTCTCTCTCTGTCTCGAATCGCTCCCTTTCGTGCTACAGGGATGAAAAGAAGGCGTGCTTGAATTGGATTTGGCTTTCGATGTCTCGAGACAGACGACCCGACAGATCGCGTCGACGATAAAAGAACGATTAAATCGGTCGATTTCGGGAGCTCCTTGGTGAATCTAGGACGAGACGGAAGCGATGGCTTGGACCTGACGAATTCTTTTGTCCGTTGGTCACCAAACCCTCGCTTTCTTTGCCCTTTCATTATTCTTTTCCCGCACGGCGTGAGTGCTTACCTAACACGTTGCTAAATATGCATGCCGGTCAAAGTTTTGATGTGCGGGGTCCGGTCCTTTTATATCGTGGCTAAAAAGTCATGTGGCGGCGATGAAATGGTCCGATGAATTGATTGATCGATTTCTATACTCTTATGATTCTTTCAAAGCCTTCGTGGTTCGCCAGCTTTTTATAGGAAAAATCCCCAATGGCTTTCTTTTCAGTCCTCTTTCTCTCTTTCCCGCATGTCAGCGAGTTGCCACATTAAAGAATCGCGAAAGATGAAAGAGAAAAATCAGCCAATATGTGCTATCGCTCTTCAAATCAGCCAATTAGTTTCCAACTTTATCGCAATAACAGTCGTAACATTCCTACACGACTTGAATGAGAAATCAAGATAACCGCATGTTCAAGAAGAGAGTGAAAGTTGATAATTGGGGGTGTACTTCCTCGTTTAGTACGCGCGTTGCGGTTCTGGCCCCTACGGTGTTGGGTATCGATACCGAATCGAGGCCGAGGGGGGCACCATCGGGCTCCCTAGCCATGCGAAGTCCGGCGCAGTTCTTGCGTGATCTTGATATAAAGACGGAATCGGGGGCATCCATCCGTACCGATATGTAAATACATGCAACCAAAACAAATAAAATAAGATTAGCGCAAAAATTAGTTCACCTCGTTACATTTTCAAACGAGACGGTGGTAGGAAAGAGGACAAAAGTCACACGAACTCCCTCCCGTAGACACACGCTCTTTGGCCTTTGGAAATGGGAGGAGGAGGAGGGGCAGGAATCGAGCAGGACGAACGGCGTGGTCGAATCGCGATTTCGGGCGAGTCGGAGGGGCAAAAGAGGCAAGAGGGGGAGGGGGAGGAGGCAAGCGATGCCCTTCTGGCTTTTGGGGGGATTCGTTGGCAATTTTTCCTCTCATTTTCCGTATAGATAAGAGGGAAGGACCGACCGGGACTGAGCATTAGCGGACGAACGGCGACGGGTCCTGCGTATCCGCCGCCGTACGCCCGCCAGCTGTCCTCCGCTAATTCCAGCTGTGCGCGTGTGTTTTTTCCTCGCTTCTCCGGAACCCAAGAGTAAAAAGGGCGCATGGAAAAAGCCCCGGCCCCCCCCCCCTCCCCCCGGCCTGCGGTGGTACCGCCACTCCTCTTGGCCACCACCGCCGCCGCGGTCGCGTCCCTCTCGTTTTTTTTTTCTCACGAGGTTTTATCGAAGCGCGTGCGGTCAAACACACGTTTAATCGTCGGCTTTGACGAAAACGAAACCTCTCTTGCTGAAGCCCTCCCTTTGGTGAGACCGGCAATCATGCCGCCCTACCGTGGGCAGTGTAATTTGTATAGAGAATAAGCGAGGATTTGGATTCACGTGTCCTTAGGCCCCGTTTCGCCGCCCCCCCTCCCCCCCCGGTCTAGGCTTGGCACCGGGGTCCCGAGCCCGCTCCTGAGTGAGGTCCCGTGTCTTACCCTTGTCGTCTCAGGCCCGGGCATCGGGGTCACCATGAGGCCTCAATTTGGGGCATGAGGGCTTAGGTCGGTCTTTGAGAAAATGCTAAGACTTGATTTTTTCTGTAAACTTTTATGTCGACAACTATAATCGTTGCGGTAGCGAAATCTGAACAACACGTGTCACCAGACGATTCAATTTATACGTTCTTGAGATCCTTTTCCCGACATGGGTAATTTGTCAATTGGATTGTCGTTTCTTGAATAATTCAATTTCACGCCGAACCAAAACAAGTCCAGAACGATTTAAATCTGACGCGATAAACCCTCCGAGTTGCTCGCGCTGTTCTAGAAGGAACAATGAAACTAGACTCTCTTCTTTTTCCAGAAAGGAAGATTCAATTCGATATCAATCCGAGCAGCAACGAGAGAACTCGGAAGAAACGACAATGAATGACCCGATTAAAATAAGGTTTGATGTCCAATGACGCGGTCAATCCGGGTCACGGCCACGATGAGCATAGTGCAAAACAACGTAAAACGACGTGATGTGCCATGTCCGCTTCACCCATAGGAAGGAATCTATTCCTATTAATTTATGGGGTGTGCGCCTACTTTGATCCGTGGCCAATGACCAATTAGCGGTGCCACTAGGGCAAGTGCAGCTAGATGGAGCTAGTGACGATTCCAGATGACGACTCTGGCTTGACGTCTCCCGCGTTTTATCAAAAAAGGTTGGAAACTGGCCAAAACGAAATAAAATAAGATCCCCTATCGAATTCGCGGTAAAAAATTTAAAAAAATTCATGGTCGTGTACTTTTCCATATCCCACGCAATTTCTTTTCTAATTTAGTAAAGTTCCGGTACTTAATTTTGATCCTCAAAAGCTTGAATATGGAGGAAAAAAGAGGTAGAGGATATTCTTAAAAGGCATTTTATGTAAGGTCACGTAATTTATGTCGAGTTCACGTTTGAGACGTGCAATAAAGCGTCGTGTGTGATAAGATAGGGAATAATATCTTGGGCTAGAAAACTTCGGACATTGAATTACGAATTTAGTCTCGAAAATTTTATTGTTCCTTTTTTTTCCATCTATACTTATAAGTATTCTTTGAACATACAAAACTTTTTCAATCGGTCTCTAAGTCAAATTCCATTAGATTGAAGCCAGTGCATCGACCGGTGCCGTCAAAAGTTTCTCATCGAAATAATTGATGCCGCTACGTAACAAGAACCTCTCAAAGATTCCTTACCAAAAAAAAAAAAAAAGAACCTCTCAAAGATTTGCTCAACATGGTCTTGGAGCAATGTAATTGCACTTCGGTCGCATGCATATTGATCGTGCATGATGGCATCGATTTTTCTACGTCGCACTCTCAGCGAGCAACACCAAACGCATCGATTTTACTCCATTGAAATCAGAGATCGAGGAAGGTTGGGAAACTCAAATTGAAAAATACATAAAAAAATTCTAGGGACTCGATGAGTGGCCAAGCCCTCCAACATGGAACTCTCAACGCATGTAGGGCGCTCGCGAGATATTCATCATTGAAAAAGGGGGGGAAATTTTTCGGAGTATGAAAAAGGGAGTGGACCTTAGGTCAGGGTTTGAGACGATTCGATTGGACAAAGCCTGCCGACCAAAAAGTGCAGATCTCGATGGGCCGGTATATCTCTCTCGAGATATCAGTATCCCGCTTGCCCCTCTTTTCCTTAAACAAAAAAAAAAAGGAACACTCAAATTTCCCAATTGGTTCAAATCAGTTTTAGCAAACGCGGAAAGAAGAGCCATTCTTTTCTCTTCCCCCCGACCGACCGCCCGCCCACCTTCCTTTCCCTCGTAAAGGCACGCCAACAGCTGCGAGGTCGAAATTGACCACAAGTGGGGGGTCGCTTTCGGGCCCATCCCCACGCACGAGTCGAAGGAACACGGGATTGGCCGACCAAAAGAGCCAAACCTTTGGCGGAATCGAATCGCCTTTCTCTCTGTGCTGCATCGCTTGTGGCCTTTCAGCAGCTGCAATTCCTTGACCCCATGATTGGTGACCACGAGGGAGGGTGCGGAGATCGACCGAGATGATCTCGCGGATTAGTATCTTGAAATGTAATGTTTGCCTCCGTTTTGGGTCTTGAGCTCGATGCGATTCGCGCGAGACCCATGATTGAGCGGCGTGAGTTTTTTTTTTTCTCTATCTTCATCATGTGACAAAGTCCATTTGCATTGCTAGTAATAATGCCCATTGGAGATCTCTTCCTCCCTCCTCAATCAATTCAGATTAGGTATGGGATTGTGTATGGCGGTGGGATTATTGCATCGTACAACCAAAAGGGCAACCACTAATAGCCGGTTGTCTGGCATTTATATGTCCGGCTATGACCTAATATAATATCTAGTGTCGCACCACACAATGATTTTGACTTGAAATTTTTTTTATTTATTATAAAATTGGAGTTAAAAATAAAAAATAAAAACAAGATTGAGGGCAAGGGCCATAAGGGCGACACTGCCCGCCGCCTCCGTCGGCGGCCCTCACTGGGTTTCCAACGAAGGGACGGGCAATGGCACGAGATTCCGCTATAGTCTCGTTGTTCCCTTCGCGTCAAATGATGCAAATTGCACAGGGGGAAAATGAAACAGTGAAGTCTCGCGTGGCTAGCTAGGTGCAATTACTATCAATTTAGAGTAACTCATCATGTCATGAGAATGTTTTGACTTCCATTTTTTGTTATCTTATCGGATAGGGGTCATGAGTGAAACAGCTAGCTACGAGCATGCAATGTTTAACTAACTACTCATCGCGACCAAGACAGAAAATCCGAGGAACCGACACGGGGCTGGAGGTGTAACACACGCGCCACCAGCGCGGGGCACCTTGTCGGTCAGTGGTGTACAGCTGGGCCGGGACCAGGCCAAACAGAAACCGACACGTGCCGGATCTCTCCGATTTTACAGCCGAGGATCTGGCCGATTCGACGGGACCCGCGCCCCCGTCTCCCATTTAGCGCTCCGCTATCATGCTGTCCCCGAAACGAGGTCGGGCGTTTCGATAACACACGAACCCTGCGCGCGCTGAATCATCAGCCGCGTTTTTCCGCGTGCGGCGGCGGATGGAGCTGGAAATCTCTCTCCCGGACATCACGCGATCACGTGATCACACGATGTCAGGCGCCACGTCACCCCCACGGGCACGGGCTTCGCTCGATGCTTTTGGGTTAGGGTGGCCGGCCCCTCCTCGTTCGTCAGCGGCGAGCTCGGTCTAAGCGCGATGGTACGGATCAGTGCATGGGCCGAGAAGCAGATCAGGAGCATGGGCTTTCAATTACGAGCGAGGTATGCACCCGTACGTAACTGCGAAGACGACGACGCGGCCGTTCGCGAAAGGCGGGCGCCCCGAAATTCCAAAGCCAGCGTGATCGATGGGGAATTACTCCGTCAAGACCGGTCCAGGAGACGCCGGTATCGCGTGCGTCCATCCATGGTCAAAGATTTGCGTTGGGTGCGGCCAAACTGACGACGAATGTACAGCGGGCGACGGACCGCTCGGTCGCTGCTGCGTCGCTTTCCTTGGCAAAGAAAAAACACGCGACGACGGAGAAATCGGATGAGTGCGACGTCTCCTGCTCGTGGGAAAATTGGGCGCTGTTAATTTTATCCACACGTTGAGCCGGATCTGTCGGGTGAGCTGGTCGCATTGGACGGAGTGAATGTGAGAACACGCATTACCGTCCCTTTCTTTCTCGAAAAATCAAAAGATTTGGAGAACATTTAAAAAAAGGGGAAAAAGCCACAAAAAATCCTCAATTTTATCATCTGTGACACAGTTACTTTGAACTTTTTTTCATGACACAAAAAATTCCCAAACTATGTTTTTTGTGATACATTTACCCTAATGTACTTTAGTCCATAAACATTTTCTTTTTTTTTGCTTTTTCTTTTTTTTTTCCTTTTCGGCGAGGGGGCCCTTGCCGGCGTCGGGCAAGGTCGCTTGGCCTGGGTGAGCGAGGGCGGCTATCGCCCAGGTGAGGCAACCCTCGCCCAACGCCGGTGAGGGTCGCCCTCGCCTGAGTCGGGCGATGGCCGCCTCGCTTGGGAGAGCGAGGGTGGCCCTTACCCGACTTCGGCAAGCACGACCCTCGCCCTACGCCGATGAGGGTCGCCCTCGCCCTACGCCGGCGAGGGCCCCCTTCACCGGAAAGGAAAAAAAAAGGAAAAAAAAGAAAAAATAAAAAGACGAAAATGCCCATGGACTAAAGTACATTGGGGTAAATATGTTACAAATAGCACAGTTTGGGATTTTTAGTATCACAAAAAAAGTTCAGGGTAAATGTGTCACAAGTGATAAAGTTTGGGGTTTTTGGTGGCTTTTTCCCTTAAAAAATGATTATTTGTATCAATGGCAAAAATAAACGAACAAAAAATATTATTATCGTCAACGAAAATATTTAGACATGAATTTTTGTCCATGATTTCGAGCGATATAAATGATTATTTTTAGGAAAAAAATATATTTTTTAGGAAAATAATTTTTAAATTATTTATTTTCCGTGAAATAAATAGAACATTAGTGCAGTGGAATTTATTTGGCTCGACTTTTGAAAAAATGGGCGTCAAGCCTTCCAGTAGATGCATCCCGTTCATGAAAGATCTTGATAATACCACTTACTTTTTTTTTTGGATTTTTATTAAATTCATTGTCCTCGTAAAAAATGATTTGCACATCCATCGTGGGATCATTTGACCTGTTGAAAGATTCGGTTATATAATTATCTCAAAATATACATTGATCCTACTGCAAATGTGTATCGTTATCTCCTTATGTTGATCGTGGACGTCGTAATTATACAATTTCTATTAGGATTTTGTTAAAATGTGCTCTTAAGAAGGCACTTTCTCACACATGTTAATTATGAATTGTAAATTACATTTTACTGTCACGTGCTAAAAGAAATGCACATTTTTAGAATCCAATGTGTTTTTAGTGCTTATTAATAATTGTTAATGCTATTTTTAGTTAGCCAGACTTTTTTTTAATACGCTAATCTCTTGAATAATTTCCTCGAAACTACTGAGTTTGTGCTACTGCTCCTCGTCACCCATGGATGTGTAATTTGGTCCGGACACTGTATTTTGTATTTATACAAAATTAAGATTACATGGCCTAAGCAATATCTTGAAATTACTAAAAAGGGTCTAGATCCAAACATTTATCTAGAATTTCCTTCGGTAGCATTGGCCAATGCATTGTGCACCTAGGGTTAACTACGATTAGGGGTAAAATCACGGGTTATAAAGTTTTGACTTGGTGGACTTTGAAGATGCCCGTCAAAAATATCTAACTTAACCTTCCCCCAAAAATTTTTCGGCCTTGATGTTGATCTCTCACCTTGTGACGTGGGCCACTACAGCAATGGCACTATTCTTAGCCCGTATCCTCACGAAAATTTCGATTTGCATTGATTCGGTCCGGTCCGGGTATTATTGATACCCTTGCTCTTTGCCTGTATCCTCAAGGAATATGGCCAAATACCTTACGTGATGTAGCACTCATAAATTGCCAAGCGGCAACATCTTTTTCATCGGCATCTCATAAACACTTTCTCGAGACTGGCGACTGTCTTCACTTCTTTGATCAATTTCACTCGATTACCGTAACTATCGAGTTTTACCTCAAAATTATAATTGTTAGGTGAATCTTCATCATGTCATTTTTCATACAAAAACAAAGCACGGTAATGAAGCGCGATTTCCCCAAACGGTTCATAGAGGCGGGCCGCGAATAGATGGATGTGTTCCATCTTTCGAGCTCGCTCTTGGCGCTTTTCTCGAGTCAATTTCCTAAATGAAGAAGAGAAGATACCTGTGAATTGTGATCGTTCCTAAGCATCCAATTTGACCCCCTTAAGTCTAAATTGCCACGTGCCATGCTTTCTATCGTCAAGAGAACCTCAACACTTTGGTGTTGCACTTAGTCGTGCCGTGTTCTTGGGGATACTTGCTTTGAATAGGGGCGGTATGTCGTACTTGCAATTAACAATCTTTGATAATCGAAACGCAAAGTCATTCAACTACGAACAATGTAGTAGAAGCCTAGCTTTTGTTGGACTCATCTAGTATTTATTTAGGTTAGCATGTTGGACCGGCATCCTTAGCAGCCTGAGGTAGATGAGCGAAGAAGAAGCATACTAGGGTATGTCTCTGTCAAAGAAAATTCTCCCACCAGTTATGGCGAAATGAGAGAACATGTACAAGGCCACGCAATTTCATTAGGTGTCTATCCTGCATCATAAACATCCAAGAAACTGGTCGTACTATGTTACATCACATTGAGTGATTGACCTGGCAAGAAATCGTCTGCTGATCATCTGGAATGATAAGGTCTTAATATTCGAAATTTAGGCCATTGAGTTGCATATAAATAGATGGTTTAGGTCTATGTACAAATGCTAAACCGGATATCTTTGGAGATCAGCAACTGGGGTTCGGCTCGGTTCCCTTAGTTTTTCTCATAGTCATTTCGACAAAATGAGTAACAAGAATGTTGTGGCTTTGCTAATGCTCGCTCTCGGCCTGCTACTAGCAGGAACAGAAATGACAGGTTCTTCTTCTACTTTTTGTTGAGCACGTCTCATTCTGTAATGAAGACAGATGTTTTCTTCGACCCGAGGTATCAACCAAGCATATTCATGACATGTCTAAGTCTACATGGTGATTGATAGAGTGATTGGTGTAGATGCTTCTATCGAACACTAAAGTAGAAACAAATTCATTTCCTAACCGTGCTTTACTGTTTGATTGCTCATGAAACTATAAAAAAGGTCACATTCTCGTTTCATCACTGCATCATTTCATTTCCAATCTAGGTGCACAATCCGTAGGCGTCTGCTATGGACGGAATGGCAACAATCTGCCCAGTCAAGCGGAAGTGATCGAGCTATTCAAGGCAAACAGCATTGGAAGGATGAGGATTTATGATCCAGACCAAGCTACTCTCCAGGCCCTGAGAGGATCCAACATCGAACTCATCCTGGGCGTTCCTAATGACAACCTCCAGGCCCTAACTGACGCCTCCACTGCGTCCAACTGGGTCCAAAACAATGTCGCAGCATTCTCATCTGATGTCAAAATCAAGTACATCGCAGTCGGGAACGAAGTCCCCCCAGGTGATGCAAAAGCCCCATACATCCTCCCCGCAATGCAGAACATCCAAAATGCCCTCGCATCTGCCAATTTGCAGGGCCAGATCAAGGTCTCCACGGCAATTGACACGAGTCTACTAGGCGTATCCTACCCCCCGTCGAATGGGGCATTCAGCGACACCGCAAGTCAATTCATAAACCCCATAATTAGCTTCTTGGTTAATAACGGCTCACCGCTCCTAGCCAACATTTACCCCTACTTCAGCTACACGGGGAATATGCAGAGCATTGATCTTGCCTATGCTCTATTTACATCACCAGGAGTGGTGGTAACAGATGGTGCATATCAGTACCAAAACCTTTTTGATGCATTGGTGGACTCTCTATACTCTGCCTTGGAAAGAAATGGTGGGTCAAGTTTGGCAATTGTTGTATCGGAGAGTGGATGGCCATCAGAAGGTGGCACTGCAGCTTCACTTGACAATGCAGGAACTTACTATGCAAAATTGATCAGCCATGTGAAGCAAGGCACGCCCAAGAAGGCCGGCCAGGCCATCGAGGCATACTTATTCGCGATGTTTGACGAGAACCTAAAAGATGCAGGGATCGAGCAGCATTTTGGTCTCTTCACTCCCAGCAAGCAACCCAAATACCAACTCACTTTCGCTTGAGAGATAAAACCGCGTGAGACTATAATTATAGTTGTAATAAGGGCGCCTTTCTGCTCCACCACTGGAAATGTAGCTGGGTACGATTTCGAATAATAAGCAAATATAAAATGTGAACTGATTGTGTGCCATCACATGACAGATATGCCAACGTTTACACTTTGATATTCCTAGTAGAAACCGTGATTCTTATTATCCTCCAAGAAAAATAGCTCACAAAGGAAATGGAAAGTTTGTCTGCTATCCACTAACAGTGATCTTCGAGCATTGAGCAGTCACATGAGACTGAAGGGTTTCGTGTTCTACTTATTTAAGTTAGATTCTTACCAAGCAACGCAGTCCACCAAATGAGTAGGTCATTTACTTTTCATTTTCCAAGGCAATAATACAGTCAGACTACTCTTGTCGGAGTGAAAAACAACTAACAAACTAAAACAAAAGACTGAAATCTCCAGCTGCTTGATAAGGGTGATAATCAAGTCTTTGTAGAACTGTGACTTGTCAGAGCAGTGGAGCATGATTCGCGATCTAATTTGGAGCTCATAAGAAAAATAATAGTCTATAGGCACTGACCTTTATCTCCGCCTCTGATGACTATAGATCCATAAACCAGTCTATTCTTTAGCTAAACGAAAGAATGTAGAAAATTTGTTTTTCACCTAAAAATGAATGATGCAAAGAGGCAGTCAAGCTTACAGCGAAACTACAAGAGATCCACGCACTCTCTCACCGTGGTCTTAAAGAACTCGGAAACTGCGTTCTGTATAGGCTTGTATAACCAGCAGCAAAGCCCCCGCCGCTTCCACCAGATAAACCTGGTTTATTTACCCTTGGGCAATGGCATCTTTCCTTCTCCAAATTCCATTGAATTGGAACAAGCAAGTGCCGCTTTGGTGTGACTATTCAATACGATTCACCTCATAACTACATATCCTTCCACTTTCTTATATATCCTAAAAACTTTAGTACTGGTTAATCAATGGCAAGGACGCCCGATATTATCTTGTTTACGAACCGAAATACAATCCTCGGGTTATTTGTTTAATTTAAACCCACAATAAACATTTTGTCAGCGTTTAATCAAGACTTAGTAAAAGTATACAATATGTATACATATATAGTATGAGAACATCAGTATTAGCTAAAGAAGACAGAAGATAGAAAGCCAGAGAAAAGCAGAAGAAAGGAAAAACTAACCATTATACTCCAGCATGCAAGTTGCATACATATATAATATGAGAACATCATTATATTGTTTGCATATCAGTTTTTTTTCCTCAAAACAAAAAAAAGCTACGATCATAATTTCTTCGGCATTCTTATACTATTATTTAGAAATCGCCAATGGGAAGGATATACCGTAATATCTAGCTTTTATACGAAATTAAGTATGATTTATACCACAAGCTTTTATACGAAATTAAGTATGATTTATACCACAAGTAGTTCACTGTTTGTTTAATTTACAACCACATAGGAATGACGTGAGTGTGTGATCGCCATCCGTGCTGGAAATATTCTAAGTAGATGCAGTATCATTTCCCAACAAAAAGGAAGAAGAAGATAGCCAAAGAAAAGAAGAAGAGAGGAAGCAAAATGGGCCAATTATACAAGGACACTTGCCATCAACAAATAGGAAGTGGTAACGCCATTTTGGAACTAGATCATGCACGTCATGGCAAGTTCTTGTGCTTCTCCATTATTGCTTCGAATTTGGAGGGTGATATTTACAGTCATGACGCCATAGCAGTCCAGTAGTCCGCCACACATAAGCTCGTCGGCGTCCCTATAATACGCAACCATGCACAATCCGCTTCTCCTAATCGTCGCATCTCCGCCAACTGCCACAGAAACATCATGTGAGGAGCAATATTGGATAACTGTGATTCTGGTTATGGTTTTTCGACTTACAGGTATCATGCTCTAAGGTTATAATGGCTTAGCCATTATAGTCATTGATCTAATGTTCAGTTTTTGAGATGTACTTTGGACGTTCGTGTACGTAAACTATGGGCGACATATCATGTTTTGTAATGGTAAGGCAATAGTGGCTCACCCTACCGTCTTTCAGCTCAAAGATCACCGAGTCATCAGAAAATGGAATTGGCCTTGTGGGGGCGACCTGTATTTTGAATCACAATGGGTGAGTTTCGACGAAACTTGGTGTCCAAGCAAGACATGGCAGCGATGCATGAACTAACCTTTGTGTCACAGTTCCTCTTGAGGTCATCGAATTGTGTCAGTTCCTTCTCGACTGCAGCATTAGAATCTTCAGGGATGCAAACTGCATCATTCACATCACTTACTTTTGTTTCTCTCTGATCCTCGGAGGCTGTGTTTCCTACGTATGGGTAACCAAAGCTTTTCCATTTCCATGTTTTCTCTTCCGTGTCCCTTAGATATACTTCTCCTTCTGAACCGATCACGAATAATTGATTATTCTCAAAGCATGGACCCGGTGGACTTACCAATGTGACGGCTTTGCGTGGTGTTCCGTGTTCCACCCAATTCCACCCGTCGACCGTGCTCCATTGACATTCCACTAATCCACAGTCTCTAGAAAGAATAAAAATGGAACCTTCTAAGGATAGCGAGGATGTACGCATCACGGTTCCAGGTGACCTAGATAAGAGCAAGCGCCGAGATTGGTAATGGTCATGCCACAACTCCGTTACTTTGTCGTACTGATATAGTCTTCCATCTGTGCCGACAACAAATACTATATTTCTTCTGAATAGTTCCTGATCTATGGTGCACGAGACCTTTGTATTTGGAGGGTTTCGGCAATCTTTCCATTTGAACTTCCTCATGAAAACCTGCAAAAATAGTTGAGTATCACATTGCAATAATTTATCTTAAACAAGTTAGTGCAATGCAAAATCAACAGGGGACAATATCTATATCCATCTTTGTTCTGTCAGGAAACGTCTAGCAATTTGAAAATTGAAGCAACACTGTGGATCATTTTCATTATAGAAAGAAATTCTTGTCAACGAGTAATTCTTTTGTGCTGTCTGCCCAACCATGTTTGTAAGAGTCCTCTGCTACTAGATGGAATATGTACTCTGACAAGGATGCGCGAGAAAATCTTTGATTATTCTGAAAGATTTGAATCTTAATCATCATTGCCATTTCAGCAAATTAAGACATAAAAATAACCGACCTATAGGTAAAGCCTTCAAGTAGATCCATCCCGTTCGTGAAAGATCTTGATAATACCGCTGACTTTTTTTTTTGGATATTTATTAAATTCAATTGTCCTCGTAAAAAATGATTTGCACATCCATCGTGGGATCATTTGACCTGTTGAAAGATTCGGTCATATAATTATCTCAAAATATACATCAATCCTATCGCGAATGTGTATCATTATCTCCTTACGTTGATTCGTGGACGTCGTAATTATACGATTTCTATTATGATTTTGCTAAAATGAGCTCTTAAGAAGGCACTTGTTAATTATGAATTGTAAATTACATTTTCCTGTCACGTGCTAAAAGAAATACACATTTTTAGAATCCAATGTGTTTTTAGTGCTTATTAATAATTGTTAGTGCTATTTTTAATTAACGAGACTTTTTTTTAATACGCTAATCTCTTGAATAATTACCTCGAAACTAGTGAGTTTGTGCTACTGCTCCTCGTCACCCATGGATGTGTAATTTGGTTCAGACTTTGTATTTTGTATTTATACAAAATTAAGATTACACGGCCTAAACAATATGTTGAAATTACTAAAAAGGGTCTAGATCCAAACATGTATCTAGAATTTCCGTCAGTAGCATTGGCCGTTGCATTGTGCACCTAGGGTTAACTACGATTAGGGGTAAAACCACGGGTTATAAAGTTTTGACTTGGTGGACTTTGAAGACACTCGTCAAAAATATCTAACTTAATCTTCCACCAAAAATTTTTTCGGGCTTGATGTAGATCTCTCACCTTGTGACGTGGGCCACTACAGCAATGGCACTATTCGTAGCCCGCGTATCCTCATGAAAATTTCGATTTGCATCGATTCAGTTCGGTCCGGGTATTATTGATACCCTTGCTCTTTGCCCGTATCCTCAAGGAATATGGCCAAATACCTTACGTGATGTAGCACTCATAAATTGCCAAGCGGCAACATCTTTTTCATCGGCATCTCATAAACACTTTCTCGGGACTGGCGACTGTCTTCACTTCTTTGATCAATTTCACTCGATTACCGTAACTATCGAGTTTTACCTCAAAATTATAATTGTTAGGTGAATCTTCATCATGTCATTTTTCATACGAAAACAAAGCACGGTAATGAAGCGCGATTTCCCCAAACGGTTCATAGAGGCGGGCCGCGAATAGATGGATGTGTTCCATCTTTCGAGCTCGCTCTTGGCGCTTTTCTCAAGTCAATTTCCTAAATGAAGAAGAGAAGATACCTGTGAATTGTGATCGTTCCTAAGCATCCAATTTGACCCCCTTAAGTCTAAATTGCCACGTGCCATGCTTTCTATCGTCAAGAGAACCTCAACACTTTGGTGTTGCACTTAGTCGTGCCGTGTTCTTTGGGGGCCGTGTTCTTGGGGATACTTGCTTTGAATAGGGGCGGTATGTCGCAGTCGCAATTAACAATCATGATAATCGAAACGCAAAGTCGTTCAACTATGAACAATCTAGTAGAAGCCTAGCTTTTGTTGGACCCATCTAGTATTTACTGAGGTTAGGCATGTTGGACCGGCATCCTTAGCAGCCTGAGGTAGATGAGAGGAGAAGAAGCAGACGAGTGTAAGTTCCTGTCAAAGAAAGTTCTCCCGCCAGTTATTGGCGAAATGAGAGAACATATACATGGCCAGGAAATTTCATTAGGTGTCTATCCTGCATCATAAACATCCAAGAACTGGTCGTACTATGTTACATCACATTGAGAGATTGACCTGGCAAGAAGTCGTCTGCTGATCATCTGGAACGATAAGCTCTTGATATTTGAAATTTGGGCCATTGAGTAGCATATAAATAGATGGTTTGGGTCTATATACAAATGCCAAAACCGGATATCTTTGGAGATCAGCATCTGGGTTCGGCTTGGTTCCCTTAGTTTTTCTCATAGTCACTTCGACAAAATGAGTAATAGGAATGTTATGGCTTTGCTAATGCTCGCTCTCGGCCTGCTACTAGCAGGAACAGAAATGACAGGTTTTTCTTCTACTTTTCCTTGAGCATGTCTCATTCTGTAATGAAAACAGATGTTTTCTTCGACCCGAGGTATCGACCAAGCGTATTCAGGACATGTCTAAGTCTACATGGTGATTGATAGAGTGATTGGAGTAGAGATGCTTCTATCGAACACTATAGTAGAAACAAATTCATTTCCTAACTGTGCTTAACAGTTTGATTGCTCACGAAACTATAAAAAAGGTCACATTCTCCTTTCATCACTGCATCATTTCATTTCCTAGGTAGGTGCGCAATCTGTAGGCGTCTGCTATGGACGGAATGGCAACAATCTGCCCAGTCAAGCGGAAGTGATCGAGCTATTCAAGGCAAACAGCATTGGAAGGATGAGGATTTATGATCCAGATCAAGCTACTCTCCAGGCCCTGAGAGGATCCAACATCGAACTCATCCTCGGCGTCCCTAAAGACAACCTCCAGGCCCTAACCGATGCCTCCACGGCGTCCAACTGGGTCCAAAACAATGTTGCGGCATTCTCGTCCGATGTCAAAATTAAGTACATTGCAGTCGGGAACGAAGTCCCCCCAGGTGATGCAAAAGCCCCATACGTCCTCCCTGCAATGCAGAACATCCAAAATGCCCTCGTATCTGCCAATTTGCAGGGCCAGATCAAGGTCTCCACGGCAGTTAAATCGGATCTGCTAAGCGAAGGATCCTACCCCCCATCGAACGGGGCATTCAGCGACACCGCAAGTCAATTCATAAACCCCATAATTAGCTTCTTGGTTAATAATGGCTCACCGCTCCTAGCCAACATTTACCCCTACTTCAGCTACACAGAGAGTATGCAGAGCATTGATCTTGCCTATGCTCTATTTACATCACCAGGAGTGGTGGTAACAGATGGTCCATATCAGTACCAAAACCTTTTTGATGCATTGGTGGACACGCTTTACTCTGCCTTGGAAAGAGCTGGTGGGTCAAGTTTGGCAATTGTTGTATCGGAGAGTGGATGGCCATCAGAAGGTGGCACTGCAGCTTCACTAGACAATGCAGGCACTTACTATGCAAATTTGATCAGCCATGTGAAGCAAGGCACGCCCAAGAAGGCCGGCCAGGCCATCGAGGCATACTTGTTCGCGATGTTTGATGAGAACCTAAAAGATGCTGGGTTCGAGCAGCATTTTGGTCTCTTCACTCCCAGCAAGCAACCCAAGTACCAACTCACTTTCCCTTGAGAGAAAAAACCGTGTGAGACTATAATTATAGTTGTAATAAGGGCGCTTTTCTGCTCCACCACTGGAAATGTAGCTGTATGATTTCGAATAATAAGCAAATATAAAATGTAAACTGATTGTGTACCATTACAAGACAGATATGTCAACGTTTACACTTTGATATTCCTAGTAGAAACCATGAATCCTATTGTCCTCCAAGAAAGATAGCTCACAAAGCGAAGGGAAAGTATGGCTGCTATCTACGAACAGTGATCTACGAGCATTGAGCGTCACATGAGACTGAAGGGTTTCGTGTTCTACTTATTTAAGTTAGATTCTTACCAAGCAAAGCAGTCCACCAAATGAGTAGGTCATTTACTTTTCATTTTCCAAGGCAATAACACGGTCAGACTACTCTTGTCGGAGTAACAAACAACTAACGACCTAAAACAAAAGACTGAAATCTTCCAGCTGCTTGATAAGGGTGATAATCCAGTCTTTGTAGAACTGTGACTTGTCAGAGCAATGGAGCATGATTCGCGATCTAATTTGGAGCTCATAAGAAAAATAATTCAGAGTCTAGGCACTGACCTTTATGTCCGCCTCTGTTGACTATAGATCCATAAACCAGTCTATTCTTTAGCTAAACGAAAGAATGTAGAAAATTTGTTTTTCACCTAAAAATGAATGATGAAAAGAGGCAGTCAAGCTTTCAGCGAACTACAAAAGATCCATGCCCTCTCTCACCGTGGTCTTAAAGAACTCGAAAACTGCGTTCTGTATACACTTGTATAACCAGCAGCAAAGCGCCCGCCACTTCCACCAGATAAACCTGGCCTATTTACCATCGGGCAATGGCATCAAACTTCCTTCTCCAAAATCCATCGAATTGGAACAAGCAAGTGCCGCTTTGGTGTGACTAGCCAATACGATTCGCCTCATAACTACATATCCTTCCACTTTCTTATATATCCTAAATACTTTGGTACTGGTTAATCAATGGCAAGGATGCCAGATATTATCTTGTTTACAAACCGAAATACAATCCTCGGGGTTTCGTTTAATTTATACCCACGTTAGACACTATGTCAGCACATAATCAAGACTTAGTAAAAGTAGGCAATATGTATACATATACAGTATGAGAACATCGGTATTAGCTAAAGAAACCAAAAGAAGAAGATAGAAAGCCAGAGAAAATCAGAAGAAAGGAAAAACTAACCAATTAGACTCTTGTACTTGCCGTCAAACACAGGAACTTGGTACACTAACATTATACTGTTTGCATATCTATGTTTTTTTTTCCTCAAAACGAAAAAAAAATTGTGATAATATTTTCTTCAGCGTTTTTATACTATTATTTAGAAATCGCCAATGGAAAGGATAGACCGTAATACCTAGCTTTCATAAGAAAATAAGTATGATTTATACCATAAGTAGTTCACCGTTTGTGTAATTTACAACCACATACGAATGACGTGAGCGTGTGATCACCATACGTGCCGGAAATATTCTAAGTAGATGTAGCATCATTTCCCAACAAAAAGGAAGAAGAAGATGGCCCAAGAAAAGAAGAAGAGAGGAAGCAAAATGGGCCAATTATACTAGGACACTCGGCATAAACAAATAGGAAGTGGTAACCCCATCTTGGAACTAGATCATGCACGTCATGGCAAGTTCTTGTGCTTCTCCATTATTGCTTCGAATTTGAGGGTGATATTTACAGTCATGATGCCATAGCAGTCTAGTAGTTTGCCACACATAAGCTCGTCGGCGTCCCTATAATACGCAACCATGCCCAATCCGCTTCTCCTAATCGTTGCATCTCTGCCAACTGCCACAGAAACATCATGTGAGGAGCAATATTGGATAACTGTGATTCTGGTTATGGTTTTTTGATTCACAGGTTTCATGCTTTAAGGTTATAATGGCTTAGCCATTATAGTCATTGATCTAATGTTCAGTTTTTGAGATGTACTCTAGACGTTCACGTACGTAAACCATGGGCGACATATCATGTTTGTAATGGTAAGGCAATAGTGGCTCACCCTTCCGTCTTTCAGCTCAAAGATCACCAAGTCATCAGAAAATGGAATTGGCCTTGTGGAGGCGACCTATATTTTGAATCACAATGGGTGAGTTTTGACAAAACTTGGTGTCCAAGCAATACATGGCAGCGATGCATGAACTAACCTTTGTGTCACAGTTCCTGTTGAGGTCATCGAATTGTGTCGGTTCCTTCTCAACTGCAGCATTAGTATCTTCAGGGACGCAAACTGCATCATTCACATCACTTACTTTTCTCTCTCTCTGATCCTCGGAGGCTGTGTTTCCTACGTATGGGTAACCAAAGCTTTTCCATTTCCATGTTCTCTCTTCCGTGTACCTTAGATATACTTCTCCATTTGAACCAATCACGAATAATTGATTATTCTCAAAGCATGGACCCGGTGGACTTACCAATGTGACGGCTTTATGTGGTGTTCCGTGTTCCACCCAATTCCACCCGTCGACCGTGCTCCATTGATATTCCACTAATCCACCGTCTCTAGAAAGAATAAAAATGGAACCTTCTAAGGATAGCGAGGATGGACGCATCACGGTTCCAGGTGACATAGATAAGAGCAAGTGCCGAGATTGGTAATGCTCATGCCACAACTCTGTTACTTTGTTGTATTGATATAGTCTTCCATCTGTGCCGACAACAAATACTATATTTCTTCTGAATAGTTCCTGATCTATGATGCACGAGACCTTTGTATTTGGAGGGTTTCGGCAATCTTTCCATTTAAACTTCCTCATGAAAACCTGCAAAAATAGTTGAGTATCACATTGCAATAATTTATCTTAAATAAGTTAGTGCAATGAAAAATCAACAGGGGACAATATCTATATCCATCTTTGTTCTGTCAGGGAACGTCTAGCAATTTGAAAATTGAAGCAACATTGTCGATCATTTTCATTACTGAAAGAAATTCTTGTCAACAAGTAATTCTTTTGTGCTGTCTGCCCGACCATATTTGCAAGAATCCTCTGCTACTATTTTAGCAAAAAAAAAAAAAGAATCCTCTGCTACTGGATGGAATATGTGAACGCACAAGGATGCACGAGAAATTCTTTGATTATTCTGAAAGATTTGAATCTTAATCATCATTGCCATTTCAGCAAATTAAGACATAAAAATAACTGACCTATAGGTAAAGGCATTCTAGTTGGATGTGGACTACTCACTGTGAATTGCATCAATCTTCCACCTTTGCTCACGAAGAAGAGCGCATCATCTACTGTGAGTTTAATTTCTCTGCCTGGTATACCATCCCACGGAGGACCTGCTATAACTTGTCTTCCTTTCCTCATAGCTGTGCAATTCACCCACATGAGCTCGTTGCTGCTTCTCTCTCTCATCAGCAAACTCTTGTAAATGTCAACAAGTAATAGACTCCCATTGTAATTCCCTAGCGCCCCTTTCATTGGTGTTGGGTGGTCGTGCCGCAGCCAAAACCAAATATTCTCAGCATAGAGATACTCAAAGGTCAAACCACCATCTGTTATGAGGAAAAATGATCTGCTTCCGTGCATCACTCGCAGCCGAAAATTAGTGTTAATTTTATCATCTGGGAAAGTATGTTGCTGCGCATTTGCTCTATCTGATGTGCCTGGAAGTAAGTAACTTTGTTGCGTTGCGCTTGCCTTTCTCCTCCTTGTTACTGTGCTTGTAATTCCTGAATCATTTGGCTCGTCTTTAGTGCCTGTCATGCAATTTGCAGGTCCACGTTCTTCAGTGCAATACTCTGCATTCCATCCTTCACTTTCTGGGGCATCTAATATTGACCAGACATACTTTGTCGATGGTTTCTTCCGGATGTTGGGTTGACCAGGGCCTGAGTTTTCACCCCCAAGTCCTGGTAGGTGTAGCTCTGCAAGTCTGCCATCATCGAGTGGGAAAATTACTCTTCCAATCTGTAACTGTACTCCAGAAATACCTCTTGCAGCTTTACCATGCATCGGATGCACGTGATTAGCCCAAGCATCCATAAGTGGCTTTTGGACCACTTCTATGCAATTCCAAGGCGAGGAATAACATAATAGCAATAACCAACCACAGAGAAAACATTACTGGTGAGTTTGAGATATACATTTTTTAGCTCCAATGCCAAATAAATTCTTTATTGACGTGAAGACAGGTTTTCTTTTTCATGTAAATGCATGATGAGGTTTCCTAATGCCAATACCTGAATGTTTTGGTATTCTATATTCCAAAACATATCCTGAGGATGTCGTGAAGAGGAGAGAGTACATGTTTTCACTGGATTCATGTTGTAGAACTAGGGTCATGGACGTCAGATTATGATCCTTCGGACTTCCATGAGATATCCATTTCCACTTCTGTTGGTGTATTCGCCTTTCAATGAGATCACCAGCCTGTATGAGGAGTTTGTAGATATAAAGCAAGCAAGAGATTTGCAAACATACAAATATCTTAGTTTTATCGATAAGTAGCTCTTCACTTTGGTCCTCTAGCACTTTCTAAGATCCTTACAATTTCAATACATAACATCAGCAAAATGTTGAAAAGTTTAGCGCAGCATTTGGCAAATTTCATGGATATCTCCAGCTGTCATCTTCAAAGGATTTGTCCCTATTCATTCATATAAATGTGACATGAAGCATGCCTTATTTCAGTATGGTCACTTCTATCATATCCCTTCAGCAACTTGGATTACTCCTGAGATATATCTACAAAAGACAGATTGGTACGCATAAGTAGAAGTACCTTTGTAAGAAGAAATACGGAAGCAGAATGATCTCCATTCATCCCCAGTAAAGTACAACCCCTTGCGACTGTCAGAGAAGCATCTTCTTCTCTTCCCTGTTTCATGATGTGCTTCTTCCATGGCGGCTTTGAGCTTTTATCATACTCGTAAAGATCACCTTTCGAGCTGCATTCAATATCTCCTGTTCAGTTGACTCAATATAGACAAGTTGGAACAGTTCACCAAATAATTCAACTGCACATGCTTACTAGTACACATTTTGTAAGCGAAGTCTTTTGCCAAGTTCGATCTGGTCCGGTCGTATAGTTAAGTTTTATCAGATTGTGTGTTGGTATGCCAACTGCGTTGGTTAAGTTTACTGGCAGTGATATCAAGGGACAAAGGCAGCAAGAGATTTTACCTTATGATAAATACTGCTTCTGGTCGCAAAGTGCCCGCATCAGTTATCACAGCAACATTAGCACCAGGGGGTCGGCTGTGATTTACCCATCTGTGCTTAGAGGACATACAAGCTAATGGCATATGAGTTTCTTGACAAATAATCTACGAGACGAATTTAAAATTCATGTCATTTCCTTCGCTACGATATTTGTCTTGTGTACAATATCACATATCTGGTTCTTACCTTGGAGGCTCTATGTCACTCAGCTCCAACAATGCTCCGTCCTTTGTGCAGAAATACACTCTCCTGGAAAAAGGTAGTCTTATGTTCAGTTGTTATCGCGAGATGTCTGACTGTGTTAGTCCCCATTACAATTAACTGACTATGTTCTTTCAGTTCCTATGGTTGCATACTGGAATTTATTTACTCACATTCCATCAAATGAAACAACACCTGACTTTATTTGGGTGATTGAAGCCTTTTCCTTCTCTTGACTCAAGCTCGAATTGAACATAACAGGGACCTCTACCCAACTTGGCTGTGAACTTTCACCAAGTTGCATCTGGGAAAGATAAATAAATGCTTAAGTCAGCTTACTTCAATTCAGAATTTTCGGATACTCTGCCTTCAGTTTTGCAGGGAAGAAGAGACTAACAAGTAAAAAGTTAATTCATCTATGGGCAAGTGCAGCCAATCTCTCGAAACTAAGAGAGATTAGTAGATGAGATTAACTGCGAGGAGATTACAAACTGCATGCTCTGACAAGAGATCAACAGCTGAACTAGGAGCAGATAAGCGAGACATTCCTCGCACATCAGACTTAACTAACCCTTGTACTCGTCTTCGTGGGCCTAAAGAGACTCCTCTTCTTCTTTGTGATTTCGGAGTTTTCTCTTAGCATCCGAAACAAGTTTAAAGAAATAGAACTCTACCTGGTATAGTTGACCCGCTTCAGATAGAGCAAGTATCGTCTGGTTGACGATGAAAACCGATACCGCACGACCTGCTGACATGGTGAAATCATGGGGTGCCAGAACCCATTGCACTCCGTTCCAGAACCTCTCATAGATAGACCCGCTCTCGCCCGTGATCCAAATCGACGTCTCAGACATCTTAGTAACAGAGAGCCTCTTTCTGAGAGGCAGAACAACGTCGGAGCCATCCGCCGCTTCTCCTCTGTCATCTTTAGTCGACACCTCACTTTCTTCAGGAGCATGGGATTGCCTTTCGCATCGCTCCTCATCGCACGACCTTCGATCAATCAAACCAACCTTGGTGCAATTGTCATCAGCACAGGCCACCAGGTCATAAGGCAGTTTAACTTCAACCCAGTGGTTGGTGTGCTCATCAAACTCCCAGAACCGATCAGTTTTCTGCTCGAATTGCCGGACGCTATGCTGGATATACTGATGAGGGTACCACGAAGCGGAGCCACGCCCGACCGGATGATTCGCCGACCAGGCGACCCAGATGAAGAACAGCACCACCAGCGCAGCACACATGTTGGAGACGCAAAGGGCCCTTTCAAAACAGGGACATGGAGAAGGCGTCAGGGACCCGGTATGGTTGGACGACCGTACTCGATGTGGTGACCCATCAAGCACGGAAGCATCAAAAGGCCAGGGGGAACCGAACTACACGACAGGACCAAGTACCCAGTTTGGCAAACAGAGAGCTCTTCTAATGGGGGTCCATGCTGGGGCAGAGTGGCAGTAATGAAGGTTCAGGCTTTTTATAGATGACACCTACCTCTGTAGTGAACTCCTCTGCGTTTGTCAACTCTAGATGGTAAAAAATTATACTGAAGCAGCAGGCCTCCCCCTTCAATGGGGTTAGCTTAACTGCTTATTCTCCTTTGAGTACCTTTATTTCTTCTTCTCTTACCTAATACCAATGACTTTTTGACAGTCACAGGGTTGGATTTTCTTTACTTTTTCACCCGTTTCCAATCAGGTGAAAGTGAGGATGCATGATTCAGCGGAGCAGCAGAGAGGTTCTTGGCTTTTCAGCAATGTGTGTGATTATGATGAATCCAAGATATCGATATCTCCTTTTGAAATTCCTACGGTGAATCCATTACAAAAGGCATAGATTCAGGGGTTCTGCCCAATCCTGTCGAGCCGTCTGATAAGCATATCCTTTCTTTTATCTTTTTCCCTTTTCTTTGATGTGCAAGTGCCTTCGTGATCAGGTAACCACACGACACACGTTGTTCCCGACAAAACGCTCAAAAATCAAAGTATTGGGCTGGGGAAGAGAAGGGTGCTTATCAGCTGAGGTAAGATGTCACTAATTTTCTTTAATGTAAAGCCATGGCTTCCAAATGCAGACATGTTCCAAGTGGGACGTTCTTGCTAGAGATTGGATCATGGTTCGCTGACACATCACCATTTATGGGTCCACAAGTGATCATCGTGGGGGCCATCTGCTTCCCACCAATTATAAGAGTACTCTTGATTTCTCATACCGGACTCAACATAATTTGCGAATGTCAATTTCATATTACCGAGAATAATACTTTTCAAATGCCCGAAAATTTCGTGCTTTTACGCTAGACCCCACATACGTGTGGATCATCGCCTTGTGATGGAATGATTCCTTAATAACCCAAATCTTATGGAATCGATGCGATCAAATGGCCAAGCCTTGGCTTCGCAGCCAAGGCATGTGGGTTGAGCCGTGTGGATCTCAGCTCTTTTGTTCATTGATTTGGAATCTTGAGATCGGCTGGGCCCGAAGAATCTTAGCTTTCCGGGATAAGTGGCTCTCAAGATTCCCTGCTTCATTATTTTTATTGGGTACCCCTTGTACTTAACTATAATTTTGACTTCCGGCATCTTCTATCGATATTACTCTTTCAGATTTTGATAGATTCTTGATGGGGACTGATTGGAACTTTGAACATGTTCGTCTGCACCTGAGAGCGGATCTTTCATTTGATATTTCGCCGTGACTTTTTTACTTTCCAATGGCGGTTGAGGAGTTGTGATGTGATAATTGCCGTTTCATAAACGTTCTAGGGTGATCCTTACGGGTCTGATACGGAATCATTGAATCCTGCTTACGGGTGGGGTGAGTCACCTGAACAACAGAACGATCCTGTTCCATTTCGCAAACACCAAACGATTAACAGGATATCACGACCAGCGGTGGATCGACTTGGTGTCGCGAACCGTACTCTTTTTCGAGCCTGTAGAGATCTAATTCTGTGCCTGATAGAACTTTGTGATTCTCTGCAGTTAACCAAATGGCTAGAAAAAAGAGAGGAGGTTTCAACAGACTTGAGGACGGGGTATAAACAGTTGAACCACAGAGCAGACATTTTCTGCATGACAAATTGACACGACACACGACCTTAAATTCTTACGTCTACGCCACTTTCCCGCCAAAGTCCAGACAGATGACCCTTATTGCTTGACCCGCTGTCGTAAAACCAGAAATCTAGATGGTCCTATCTCAATGTCTTCACCATGAATTGGTGGCATCCCCAAATCTTGACTTTCACCAGAACGGTTTGATTTCGGCGAGAACATATCGTACGCATATCTTGACTTACTACGACATGGACGAAGTGCAAGATCATGAGAACTTGGGGTTCGGCAATGAAAACGTACACTTAAACATGAAGCCAAACCTCATCAAGAAAACAATCCCCTGCACATAGAGGTAAAAGTGAATAAGAGAGTCACTACTATGCTGAGGTCGTAAGGCAAAGATTGATGAGTTTTGAGCTTTATATCTAAGGAAACGCCGCTCCTTAATAAATTAATGTCAAGATCATCCAAAAGGAAGGTTTCGTCAGCTTGAAAGAGAACCATATAGCATAATTAGGCACAGAACAAAGAAATTGGTCCATACAAGAGGATATGGGGACTCGAACGCATCTTTCTGGTAGAACTACATAAATTATAGATGCTGAACTTGATCTATTAAAACATGTTTGGGCAATATATTCTAATGGAAAGAAAAAATCATACGCACTTATTCTATCATGAATACGATATGCAAAGTCAAACATTGTTTGCTACCATGACGAGTTTTGGATTTTCTTTTTATGTGCGGCCTAACACGAGTCTCACCATCTTGTGATGTGTCAGTTGTTTAATTTATTCTTGGACAAGCTAAGAAGAATCATCTGACAGATTAATTGTGCCCAGTTGAAATCAACTTTATGATCAGGAGAAATTAATGACTTGGGAAGAGAATTATAATCAACGGACATAACCCAGTGACTGGGCCACAAAACTTCTTCTGTATGTAGTGTTTAACAGAAGTTTTTTTTTTTTGGTAAGGTAAGATGTATATATACTTTTTAATGCATCAAATACAATGAGGGAAAGTCATACTGAAAAAACCTCTAACCCGATGGAATAACGGAGTTCCAATGGGTACAAGGAGTACGACTAAACAAGGTTAGTAAACCGTAGGAACGAAGTTACCAAGACCGTCCAAAACAGCCAAAAGAGAGCTATACAATAGCTAAGCGCAACTAAGAATCAAAAATTGAGACAGGAATGCCCCAATTGGCTTGAATTGTCCGATTCCGGGGATTATCTTCGACAGGTTTAAAGGATAAACCTCGATCTCGCGTCACCTTAATTAAATGATAGCGGATAGCCGGCAAAAAGCAAGTCTTGCTTCTGAAAAGAATATCATTCCGTGCCTTCCAGATGATATGGCACAATGCGCTGAAGGAGAAGCGAGTGATGCGTTGGTGGAACCTATGGCCTCCAATGACCCGAATGGCCCATCGTAGATTATCATCCCACGAACCGTTACACCAGTAGAGATTACACTTGGAAGTCCAAAAAGATGCAAGGGAAGCCGAGATGTTACGGCCAAAGAAAAGATGATCGATGGAATCCGGTCTACTGTGGCAAAAGACACAAATCCCTACCTCAATCCTATTATGCCTCAATAGATACTCCTGAGTAGGAAGCCTTTTGAGGGTGATAAGTACCTGGGGACAATGGAAGGATCCCATATGAATGAGCTCCAGTTAACTTTCTAGCCCTTTATCCTTATGAATTCCCAAGCCTTGGATACAGAGAACTCACCCGAGGGGTGACCTTGCCAGGTGATGTTGTCGCTGGCTCCCGGATCAAGAGAAGCAGAAAGCGGCCAAGAGCGAAATGTGTCTATGACCGAGGAATGGGGCCAAAAAGAGGAGAAGAACTCGCTCACCGAGGAGTATCTTGGAATACCGGAGCGGTATATGTCCCTATCCGCAAAAAACTTGTATAGATGACCCTTAGCATGCCAATGGTCGAACCAGAAGGAGGTATTTGCTCTGTTGCCGATGCACCAGACGAACTGAAGGTGGAAATCCCAGCGGAGGTCTAATATTTTTTTCCAAGCCCAAGAACACACCGTTGGCTTGGGTACAATCCAAAAGTTTTTGTTTTTCAAGAAAATGGAATGGATCCATTTGCAACAGAGTGATTCTTTATTAGTGAAAAGAATCCATATGTGCTTGAGTAAAGCTGCCCGATTGTAGTCAAGGAGTCTGCGTATTCCCAATCCTCCCTCCTCCTTAGGAAGGCAGACTTCATTCCAAGGCACTTTTGCCCCCCAGCCCCCAGCCCCCAAATCCGGGCCTTTCCATAGAAATTGCCTAAGTATCAATTCAATGCTGGAAAGAACAGATCGGGGCAAAGGAAATACAGAAGCCCAGTAGACATGGGTAGCATGAAGGACTGATTGTATAAGCTGAAGCCTACCCGCAAAAGAGAGAAACCGATGCGACCAAGAACGAGTACGAGCAGTAATAGAATTAACGAGGGAAATGCAATCTGTCTTACTCAATCTAGACGCAATGACAGGGACGCCAAGATATCTAAATGGAAAGAAACCTTCGTTGAAGCCAAACAGGAGCCAGATTTGGGCTCGTGTCTCCTCAGAACCGCCAGAGAAAAACAGTTTCGAAAACGTACCTGGAAAAAACCAGAATGCAGTACCTGCACAGAACAAGAACCTAGAGTCTGATAGAGATCATACGTCAAACCTCAAATAGAAGGATAAACGCGACTAGTTCTAATCAAGTTCGCTGGTCTAATACAGTCACAGATTCACTTTTCATAACCCAAACGAAAAGCTTTACACTTTACATCAAGTTGCGACTTTTCAAGCCCCAAATCCTAGTAAGACCTAAACAAAAGGTTGAATGCAACTCCCAGTTCTCTATTCCACAAAAAGGAGCTCGTTAACCAAAGCAACCCCTCCAAAATGGCTAATTCTTCTTCTCGGGGGGTACATCATTCTCAACCGGGTTCACGACCCCATGGTAAGGCACTTCAACCATCAGCCTAGGGAGTGGACGTCCCTCAAAATCATCAGGAAAGCATTCGAGTTCAGGCCCGAAATTGAACCTGACCAAACAATTAGGTTGATTAGGAAGAGTATACATTGAAGCAGCTGGGTAGTATCTGCCGCCATACAAATCCTTGAAAGCAACCCCTTGGCAAACCCCATTTTTGAAGAAAGAGATCTCGCTCCCTGCGTCAGAAGATTGCAATTACTGATGAGTAAAGTATAGAAAGCATGCCACTGTTTTGGCTACAATAGCCTCCTGAGGAAGGATTAAACAGACACTAAAATCCTACTAAACATGGAGAATGTCAGGTTCTTTGGCCATTGGCTATGAATGCAGGCAAACCTGACCTCAAAGGATCAACGCACATCGGTAGTCCAAGAAAAATCAAAAGATCCTATGAATATGTTTTATCTCCGGACTGTTAAGATATAAACTGGAAAATTGGGCGGCGCCATTGTGGCAAGTTCTAAGGGCTGCCAACCATAAAATCCAGCTCATCAATTTAAGTAATGGCCTCAACCTATTCAAGAGAATGAAGTCTATAACATTCACTTTATTTTACTCTCGTAGTATGTCAGCTAATGTTTCTTATCAGTCCACTTGAATTGAGAGTGCTTAAAATTTTATACTGTCATAATTAATGTACACAAGCAGGACTGTAGGACAGGCTGCTGGCCAGTTACTGTTATGAGATGATGTTCTTGTATAAAGTAAAGAGTCTCTGTATACTAAACTCGGCTCAAACATTTATAACATGATTGATCAGCAGAACTAAATGAATAAACCCAAAATAAAGCTTTACACTTGACCATACCCAAAACCTTCCATGTGCTACAGCAATGTACAATCCAGGCATAGATCACTTGACTCCAGACACACATTAGCTGAGCTTGACAGAACTTGTGTCATATTTAAAGCACGAGCTTGTACTACTAAGTTTCTTACTGCATTTAAACAGAAAAAGAAAGTGTCATTCAGCCGCGCCTTACCTTGCTGCTATAAAATTGATCTCTCCGGCAAAAGTATCATTTTGGAAGTAAATCCCACGTACACCAGCACAAGTTGCCTTAAATATTTAGACATAGTCACTACTAGAATCCTAAAATTTCCGACTATTTCATTGTGCAATGGTTACCATAAATAAAAATAGCGACGCACAATCAACAACTTACATAAACACACCCCACAGAAACACTGAATAACCAACTCACCAGGCACCACCTTGGGCGGATCATCCTTCGGGTCAGCAGCGGAAACATATCTCTGCCCCTTAAACAGCACCAAGCACGGCGGCTTTGGGGCATAACGCTCACCGTCGGGCAAATTAATGTAGAAACCAATGACATCACCTTCCTTGTACCCTTCATCTCCATACTTCTCCCTGAGAGCCTTGTGCACCTTACACCCATCAATGTCCCTATACCCATAGCTATTCCCATCATACCCAACAGGTGCCTGCAAGTCACCTTTCTCGGTAGACCACCCTAACCTGGTGTGCCCTGTGTCACCCAATCTCTCCACCTTTATTTCAAAGTACCAAGCGCCCTCCACAACACCTCTTGTGGCCCTCACCATCCTGTACCCCTTCGTGCTGCCGGCAGTCATCCGGTCCTCGCTCAATTCGACTTTCTCCGCCTTGTAGAACTTGGATAGGCAGATCCCCATCTCCGGGTTGTCGTCGGTCTTGTCGGGGAACCGCGGCAAGGGGGCTACCAGGACCTTGTCACTGATGGCCGAATTGTGGGCATTGTTGGTGTTGTTGGTGCCGTTCTTGCTCTTGCTCTTTTTGCCCTTCCGGGTGGACTTGGGGACCCACACGTTGCTGCTCTTCTTCTTGCTCGATTTCTTCCCATTGGTCGTGGTCGCAGCCGCTCCGTTTTCGGCGACCGCGCTCGCATTACGTTCCACAGAACCGGCCTCGGCTTCTTCTTCTCCTCCTCCTCCTCCTCCTCCTTTGGTATCTGCCGGGTCTTCGAGTTCTTGGCTTCCGGGGGGGTGAAGGGCGAGAGAGGACGAAGGCTTCTGCTTCTTGAGAGACGGGTCTTCTTCCTCTTCTTCATCCTCCTCCTCCTCGTCCTCGTCCTCGTCCTCCTCTTCTTGGTCGTCGTCCTCGTCGTTTTGGGAAGTTCTCGGTCGCTTGGGGGAACTTCGGGGCTCGTAAGAGGCAGGGGTTTCTTCGTCGTCAGTGGATGAACCGTCGGAAAAGGGCCGGGTCTTCAGAGGGGTGGGGTTCTCCGGCGCGCCCGCCGCCGTCGTCGTCGTCGGCGGCGGAGGAGAGGGTTTGTCGGCGGGGGAGGGAGGAGCGGGGGGCGGCGGCAATTCCCCTGTATCGTCGTCGTCGTCGTCGTCGTCGTCGTCTCTGTACATGGCCTGGAGAGAGTCCATCGCAAAGGTGATGTGGGACTGCGAAAACAGCCGCGGAGCGCGTGAAATGAGAAACAGAGGAGGAGCCCTTTCGGGTTCAGCTGGGCAGGGAGGGCGAGCGTGGGAGGGAGAGATGATGGGACTTGCAGGGGAAGATTTGGAGGAGGGAAGGCAGATCAGGCGAGCGCCATTGAAAGCGGGATGGGAAGACGCCGTTTTGATTTTTGGGAAGCCGCGGTGTAGTGTAGTTTCTGTGGGGTGGGGTTTTGCCTTTGCCTAGTACTATGGTGTCGTGGTTAGGTCGTGAAATAAATGAAATGAAAAATTTGAATATGGTTCGGAAGGCAAGTAATTAAGGAATAATTTGGAAATGAAGATGGCATAACAGACATACTAAGAATTCGGGATAATTGGTACCTGAATTTTGGGCCCGATATACAATGTGGTTCCTTGAACTTTAGCTCATTGTATAATGTGGTCCATGGATTTTTTGAAAATATTCAATTTAGTCCATAGAATTTATGATTCGAATTCATGGATAATATCGAACATTTTCATATAATCTAGGAACTAAATTAAATATGCACCAAAAGTTCAGAGACTACACTATACAAATTAAAAAATCGGGTACTATATTGCATATTGGGTTAAAATTAAGAGATCACGTTAAATAATTAAAAGTTCAAGAACCATATTGTATATGAGGTCAAAATTCATGGCCATTTGTATTTGTTGCAATTATAGATGTGGAATTTCGTGAGTCCCAACTTTTTTATGACTATGGTAATTTCGACGCTTTAATAGCCGTTTTCAACGGAACTTCATCTTCGATAATCATGGATCGTCTCATTTTGATAGGAAAAGGAAAATTTAATGTCATTGAATCAAATTAAACCAAAGAAACTTCTTCCGTGGGCTAAAGAGTAAAGAACTAAGTTTATTTATCGGACATATAAATAGGTTTGGGAATGCCCGAAACAGATGAAAAGAGACTGCGGTTAATGAAGATGTTAATGATTGGCAGAATCCTTTGTTACTGAAGATGTTAATGCTAAGGCAGCTTCAATATGGAAAGATTAATGAAATTTGTATCTAGATGTACTTAACTATATTAGATGGCAAAGGCGATTGTGACTAATATTTCGGGTATATTTCTATCGAAAGCCACAACTTAATTAAATTTAATGTATCGACATAGAGAATTAAGAATTCCAATTTGTTTCGATCTAAGGTTATGCCTAGAATCAGAGTTCGTTAGAAAATCAAGTAGGAGTGAGCATGGACCGGTCCGGTTCTTAAGTTTCAAAAATTGGGAGACTTGTTCCAAAGGACAAATTTCAAGTGGAAGTTTTTGTGTTTTTCTTGTTTTATATTTTCGCATGATCTTGCGATATTCTATGGTGTTCGATAATGGATATGTAATTTGAAATTACTAATATGAGCTTCCATTTTCAGCGATATTCTATGATTGAGACTTTTACTTTGTTAATGTTTCATGTTGTTTATGTGTCTAAATATGAATTGTGATTAGTAGATTGTAACAAATGATGGTCATTAAAGATAATGATTTACTACAATTGTTCAATTAAGAGTACATATAGAATCTAGATAGATCTTGAAACTTATAGTAGGGTAGGTTCTATGTTCCTAGGCTTGTAGAGTAGGTTTTGAGTTCCAAAAATTAGAAAATTTGTTTGAAACCTGGAACCCTAGAACCCATAACCGCTCAACCCGAATATCAAGCAAGTTATAGAGTAAACTAATCTTCTGGTGCGCTCTTCATCCTGTCTCAGTTGCGTGATTATGCAAGTCTGTTCAATCTCAACATGCATATCATCACCAACCACTCGCGAGGAAAGCATAACCCATCTCATCTTTCTCCATACGCTCTCACAAGACGCACGTCAAAATTATCGAAAAGGTTACACAGCTTCACGTGTATTTGCACATCAAACCATGCGAGATGCAATGGCTTTCGCTTGTAAAAAAGATACAGTTTTGAATAGCTTATTTAAGTGATGAAGTATGTCTTCTATGTGTGATTTCGCGCTTCGCTTGTCTACATAGTTGTTCTCGATCTATTTTTGATATCCCTTCCGCTAGTTGAGATGTCGCAAGAGATGTCGATCTATCATAGCACGGCCAAGCAGAAACTCGGCCATTTTTCTCTGGGAAGTTCATGCAGATCAGCGGCTATTTCAGGACTGCTTTTGCTCCTGTTCTACACATTCTCCTTTAACTACGACAACAGCCAATCTCCGGTTGCCTCTTATTTTCCCTTCAGGCTCAGTTGGCTGTCATCCAATCCCGACCCCAGCACCGACACTCCTACTAACATCAGCCACCTTGTATTCGGCATAGTTGGCACTGTGAAAACATGGAAACAGAAGAGGCCCTACATCGAATCGTGGTGGAGACCAAATGTTACTCGTGGGTATCTCTTCCTGGATCGAGCTCCTTCGAAAGAGCTTCGAGATTGGCCTCCTTCTTCGCCTCCTTTCCGAGTGAATGAAGATATAACTAAGTGGGAAGTATCCCGGAAAATCGCGGCACCTGTCCAAGTAAGGATTTTCCGAACGATCTTGGAGACGTTTAGACAGGGAGACAAAGATGTGAGATGGTACATAATGGCGGATGACGACACCGTACTCTTCCTGGACAACCTCGTGGAGGTTCTGTCGAAGTATGATCATACCAAGTACTATTATATCGGCTCGAGCTCGGAATGTGTCATGTCCAACTTCTTCTTGTCCTTTGAGATGGCGTTTGGAGGAGCTGGCTATGCTTTGAGCTACCCTCTGGTTGAGATGCTGGCGACGGAGTTGGATGCTTGCATAGAAAGAAATCCAAGGTTGTATTCGAGCGATTTCATGTTGCATATATGTTTAACCGATCTTGGAGTTTCCCTGACCAAAGAGAGAGGATTTCATCAGGTATGAATCACAAATTTGAGAATCTACTTGGCCTATATAATCTGGATTCCTAAGATTTTTCTTTTTTCCTAAGAGCAATACTTTTCCTTGCCACAGATTGATCTCCATGGTGACATATCAGGTTTTCTATCGGCTCATCCGCAATCTCCTATCTTATCGCTCCACCACATTGATACCATCGACCCAATTTTTCCCTCCATGAACCGCTCTGAAGCTATCAATCAGCTCATGAAACCTGCACAAGTCGACCAATTCCGTCTCCTGCAACAAACCATCTGCTACCACAGGGAAAGAAACTGGTCAATCTCTGTATCATGGGGCTACTCTACTCATATATATGAGAACATACTTTCTCGAAACTTCTTACGGCGACCCCTTGAGACATTCAGGCCATGGATGAAGAGAAATAAGTCACCTCTCTATTTGTTCAACACGCGGATCCTCGAGGACAATCCATGCACAGTTCCTCATGTATTTTTCTTGAAATCCATGAAGAATGCTAGTCGTAACGAAATTGTTACTACTTATACTCGAGCGTCAAAGAGCGGATTACCAGCTTGTGCACTTGGTGGAAATCATTCTGCAAATCCCATTTCCAGAGTCGAGGTATTTTCACCAAGACGAAGACACATTGAGGTCAGTGTTTTCATTTAATCTGCATACAAGCATGCAACAAGCTGTCGTATTTGACACCAATCATATATGTCAACATATTCATCTTTGTCCATTTGCTCTTTCAGGCAGGAAGAATAGAGTGCTGTGATGTTCTAGCTGACAAACAGAACACCACAAAGGTCAGACTAAGGCCCTGCATGTTCGGTGAAGTCATTGCTTAAGAACCAAACGACATGAATGTGTCATGTCAGTTTCAACATGTTTTTCAGATTAATGATATCTCGGATCTTAGGATCAATACTAATATATTCATCCATTTCAAAGCCAAAAAATTTGGTAGGTTGTGGAGTTGATAAAGATGCAATGGTCCGACTCATGAGAGAAATTGCTGCCAAATAGCAAAACCATAGTGGCAGAATATCCAAAAAAATGTTTGTGCTCATGATGATAATGGAAACTTTATCATAAATTCTTCAACTCTTCCAGAATTACAACTGTATAGTACTGCTGATGTCCGAACTACATATATTTCCTAGAGCACTCTTGAGACCCATAAGTAAGAAGAAATCAGAAAGTTAAATTGAACGTCATGTATTTGTAGGATAAATCATGTGTACAATACACCAGTCATATTGAGAGAAGCCTCGGTTTGAATGAATCAAAACTGGCGGCAGCTTCAGGGATTGCCGCATGCTGAGGACATGTAGATTGATGTTTCAAATGCCTTCACAAAGAAAATCAAACAAATTGTTTGACCTTGGGTCTACTGAATACCTATCCAACGTGCATAATCTACCCACCTGTCAAATGATCATGTAGTTCAGTACCTTTAACCGAGGAAGTACAAACTCGATTAGTCAAAAAGATCCAGATAAGACAAGTCTTACAATAGTGAGCCCAAGAATGTGTTGCCGGTACGAACAGCGAAGCAAATAGCACTAAGCATTAATTTGTGTTGGTGTAGCAAGGGCTCTAACATCCTCTGCTCAATTACACCAGCCAGCACTTGGTACCTGTTGAACAATTAGAAATTTAAACGCAGGCCAAAAACATAATCTTGACATACAGCTGGACAGGTATAAATGACTAGTTCTCTTTCGTCACAAGTAGCAGCAACAAGCAAAACATAATAAACCCTGGATTTCATGAACAAGTTTTTTAGATTCAATTAAAAAGAAAGATAGGTCTTCAAGTATGGTTCATTTGATGGCAGTCCTGCCAAGCTCTTCTGACTAGTCTAAAGAAAAGTGCGTGCTTTGCATCGGGTCTTGGTGAAACATGCAAGCAGAATGAGCCAGAATGTGAAAGAACGGTACTTTTCTAAAAAGGACCAAGAATTATACTCTAAAATCAGAGATACAAAAAAATCCCTGTCAAACTTTAATCCTCTAAAGAAATTGACCCTCTGTAAGTGTGGGCTGTTCAAAACAGACAAACATTGATGTTTTCCTAGGAGGAGTCACAAGAAAATAATCCTTTACGAGAGAAAAATTATATGAGGGCAACTGCGGATGCAGGTATTGGGTAAAGGCGGCAAACCTGAGATTACTTGAAACAGCCATGTAAACACCGTAGGCAGCACTTGTTGACAGAATCGGTACATTTTCCACTTCAGCAGAAGAGTTATCAACAGCCTTCCTTGCGTTAATCAAGGCATTTGTCACAAATGTACCAACCTGAGTAGCAAGAAAACTTTGATTATCAAGATTTAGAAACCGTTATATGCAGAATTAGAGTCCCTTAATTTTCCTTTAGCTAATCTAGTCCTTACAATCTGCAATGATGAAAGAAGAAAGATAATTGCACTTTCACCTTCACTTAATTGACATGAAGTTAAGGAATATGGAGAGAAGACCTCTTTCCAGCATCCAACAGATGAGAAAAGACATGCCATGATGTAATTCCTTTTTAAGCTACTGTGTTAATTGTCCAACAATGAATTAGACAAGTACAACTTGCATACAAAGTAGAAGCCAGGACTAGGCTACAGTGATGACATCTTTGATCGCTGGATTGTAGTGAAGATGTCCTGGAAGTGATAAGAAAACTCACCAACGATGATGCCGTACCGACTGCAAAAAGCTTTGTGCCATTACGCTGCATGATATTAAAATATGAGGCTTAACACGCACAACTTCAGAAAATGGGCATATGAAGCAACAATTGAAAAGGGAGGGAAATACTTACCAGTATGGAACCTATCCTCTGTAAGAATGAATATGATATTCCAGGAAGTGCAATCTGCAGATGATCGAGGATAAATTAGTGAATAGTACAGAAGCAGGGCCCAGAGATCTTCATTGAAGAGCAGCTGAATGTAATAGAGGAAGCAGTAACCTGAAAAGCATTGTCGGGACAGCTATAGAAGAACTTTGCCAGTGACCCTGCATTGGTTGCAAGAGCAGGGCGAAGAGAAACCGTAGGAGCAGGGAGATAAACAAGCATGAAATCCGCAAGTATTGCCATTACCTAAGAGAGCAAGAGTTGGAAGCATAACCAAATTGTATCATTAAGTCTTCTTCTGTAACAGGCATGTCACTACTCGGGTAGATGGGAAAGTGGGACCAAACAAAACCAACATCTTCTGAAATTCAACAGGAGCACTTTCAAAATTTTACTAGACATTCATAGCTGTGAACATTTTCTCGTTCACTCGGGAAAACACAGAAAAAGACATATGAGTGGGTATGTTGGTGTATCTTCACGTGCTTAGATATAATTTCATCCAGTAACATAAGGGGTGTTCTTTGAAGTACAATGCCTCCAGATTAATCTATTTGCTTATTTGGAATAGATGGTATCATAAACACAAAAACTTGTGAAATCTTTGAAATTGCTGTGGAGAGGATGCTCAAGTTGGTTTTACAAGGAATCCTACCAATAATTGATGAACTAGCATTAATACCAACATTCTTAACAAAGGCTTATAATAAGGGGCAGCCAATCCATACCACATCGGCGAAAACAATTTCCAGCTCGTCGAAAAATTTCTCTCCCCGGCGTTGATACTCCGCGGCAGTCTACAAAGAGACATAAATCCTTGTAGTTGGTTTGTTTCACGAAAAAAGAAAAGAAAAAGAAAGATAAGCGGTACATAAAGAAGAGGAATGTGTGTGCAGGAATTATCAGAAGATCATCACCATTCATCTATCAATCACATCAGTTTAAGGAACTCACCCTCGATCAGGCAGGAACAAGCCCATGGCAGGGCAGTAGACAAAAAATCAACCTAATTATGTAAATTATTATTAATAGCAGATATTATGTGAAGGATACTGTTAGAAGCACTTGTCAAACATGCTTAATAAGAAAAAGAATACAATTTTCGATGCATTGACTCTGCATATCACGAGGACAATCGGTGAATTGGAAACTGCAAGATTTCCTTAATTCGTTGCTTAGCAAGTGCTCATGGACACTCGAGAACAAAAGCCTTATGCAAAATAGCTGCCCCAAAGGGATGCCCGAGACTCTGACATTCATTTCGAATCTGTAAGAGTCGACTCGCTGCTAAGGCGATGGGAAGTCATATACTTACTTAAGAGGCCATAGAAAATTCAACTTTTTTCATCATGGTTCAATCTTTTATCTGTGCAGTGCTCTTAAAATTTGTACGGAGCAGATTTATTTAAAGTGATAGAGTCTTTCCCTCGGTCTTGACATAATGAGATATACAGAACCCTATTAAAGAGCAATTAACCAGATAGTCAGCTCAAACGAAATGCGATCTTTTTCTCTCCTCCCTAGACCAAAAGAATGGAACTTAAAAGACTAATCTCGCATCAGACAGCAATCCAAAGTAATGAATACTTTCAGCAGAGTCAAAACTTGGAGCACTAATCATGCAGAATGAACCACACAAATGTCAAAAGCGAACTACACACCTTAAAAGAATGGAACTCAAAAGACTAATCTTGCATCAGACAGCAACCCAAAGTAATGAATACTTTCACAAGAGTCAAAACTTGGAGCACTAATCACGCAGAATGAACCACACAAATGTCAAAAGCGAACTACACGCCTTAAAAGAATGGAACTCAAAAGACTAATCTTGCATCAGACAGCAACCCAAAGTAATGAATACTTTCACAAGAGTCAAAACTTGGAGCACTAATCACGCAGAATGAACCACACAAATGTCCAAAGCTATAACTACTACACACCTTAGTGAAGAGCCCGACGCCACATTCTATCCCGACCTTGGCCAAGAACAGATCATCAGCCAACAATCTTTCCTTGAACCCACCGAACTGAAGCAACCAGCGGAACAGCGCCGACTTCTCCAGCTCGAAGTACCTCGTAACCACCGACCCCGGGATCTTCCCGGCGCCAAGAGCCGCCGCCAAGTCCCCCGGCAAGCTCTCCACGCCTCGGCCCGCCTCCGCCAGCACCATGAGCGCCTCCTTCTTGTTCTTGCCGCCGGCATTGTCGCCGCCCCCGGAGGAGGAGGACCCGCCGTCGTCCCCCCCGCCCCCGCCCCCGCAGCCTGAATGCCCGCCGTCGCCGCCGAAACGGCCTCCGTCGCCGGCGCCGGAGCAGAGGGCCACGTGGAGCGGTGGGCGGCCTTGGCGGGTGGCGAGAGAGGCGGGGGAGGCCGGGGAGAGGCGGGGGCGGAGGCGGAGCAGGGGAGGCGGCTGCGAGGAGGCGGGGGGCCGGCGGAGGGGGCCGTTGTTGTTGTTGTTGGCGGCGGCGGCGGCGGCGGGGCTGTGAAGAGAGACGGTGGGGTTGAAGAAGGTGGCGATTGCCATCGTTGCCCTCTCTCTCTCTCTCTCTCTCTCTCTCTCTGTGAATTGCGCGGGCTTGAAGGCCGTTCTTTTCGTCTTCGCGATCCTGTTTTCGCAGCCAGCGTGTTGCGTGCTATGTAGTTTTTTCGGGCGTGGAAATCGTGGCGGTTTTCTGAAGAATCACACAGTTTCTCAGATGGGGACGCGTGGGCTCACGCGTCCCCAATTTAGTAAAATTTAGGAAAATGTTTTTATTACCGCCGCGGAATAAATGGAAATCATAGTTGGTGGGTGGACAATTTTTCCCCGTCCAAACGTGATTTGTCTGAACTACATATGACTTTTCTTACCACCCCAAAAAAATAAATTTATTTAAATTTGGAATTTTTTGAATTAATCATATACCACCCGCCTGGGCGGCGCTGCTGGAGCGCGCACTCTTCCTCTCGCAAAAGGTTGAGTGTTCGAATCCCGGGCGCCGCAGGGTGACTTAACCGGTGGCACGTGTGTGGTGGCTAGCACGTGTCGCCCCCAGGGTTTACTTCCCGGCTGTCGGCCGTGCGGGGGTTCCCTGGGTTACCAAAAAAAAAAAAAAAAAAAAAAATTATAATCTTAAGCGTAATCTGAAGTGAAAGACCGATGATATATAAATCTTAAGCTTTTCTTTATTTGAAATTTGGATTTGCAGATTAAATAGTTTGTGTGCGATAAACTCGTTTCGGGACATTCAAAGTAAGTGCTGAAAAATTTAGAGCGCCGGAATTTAATTGCCGAAAATCGAAATTAGAAAGGTTGATTGATGGCGATTGATAAGTGATAACTGAATTTTATCAATTTAGTATCAAAGATAGAAATGTGATCATGTTTCCGCATTTTAAGTGGCTAGATTTTTTGGTTGTCATCAACTATTTTGGCTATTGAATGAACTGAGCAGCTACTGCTGCTCACTTGTCACGTCATGTGCAATTTTTTTGACTTAGTTGAGCCTACGAAGTCAATGTTACGTAAGGTAATTTAAGTAAATTTCATCTCATTAAATGCAGAATTTTCAATTTTCAGTCTTTTATAAGAGGGGCCATAAGTTTGATTGGTCCAAAAGAGAAAAAAAAAACGATAGAGGGAGAATTCAGACATCCTGGGTGGAGCTACCCGATTGGACGGTGGGAGCACGCGCTCGAAGCGACCGTGATGCCGTGAAGTTGGAAACGGCTGGTTTGGTCGGGGAGTCCCACCTATTGTTCCGGTGGGCCCCCTCTGGATTCAACAGTTAATATCGGCTAAAGAAAATCGATTTCATTTCCTTTTCGAAGAAGCAGTTATTTTTCTGCGCCCGCTTCAGTTTCGTATTTTCGCTTCGCGCCCGCCGATTTTCCCCGTCGTTTTCAATTTCGCCCCTGTCGGCTGGCCCCATAGGAACGTCGTTGGTCAGATATATAAGCGTGATTGGGGGTCTGGCGAATCGATCGTTGAAGGAATACACGCGTGTCGTCATCGGTCGCTCGAAATCTTTTTCGCTGTCCTTTCGGATGACCCAAATAGCTTCGAGGTGACAGTGCACGCTTGGCCATGGAATTCGTGTTATATCCTTCCGAGGGCAGGATCCCATTTGACTTTGATATGTGATGGATTATTGAACTCGTAGCTGAGCTAGAAGGTTCGGGCTCTTCTTTTTCCTTTTTAGAATGTTGATCGCAACAGAAAATCTGCCTTTTGGAGAGGTGCGGCTAGTGTATCGTGTAAATGCCGTGTACGCAAATTATTCAATGCTCGAACATTTAGGTCGATTCGTTGTCGGCCTCCCGTTTAACTAGTCTGTGACTCTTTTGTGTTTTTTTTTTTTATAAATAAATTATGCCACTTAGAAATTTTCATTGTAGAAATCTTGGTATTTATGCGCTCCTTTTATATATGAACCACATGGGTCATTTTAGTTACTCGTTGTCCCAACACCGTCTCATCATTTCACCATATAGTTATGTTCGCAAATAGGACTGAGTGGATGTTTAGTGTTGATTTTACTTTTTAGTTTATGAATTTTTCTTTCCAAGATTTCAGAGCCTGAAACCCCACTTCTCATTTGATGTTGGATTCCTTAAACATTTCAACTAACGTACTGACATATGAACATCGCCCCTAATTTTTTCATGTTGGTGTAAAAAAATTCCTTCTTTTTTTTTAAAAATTTTTAGGGAAAATTTGACTGTCACTTAGTGGGTGGTTTAAAAGCTCGTTCAAGTATCCCGCTTGACATGTACAAGTGCGCGTGAGAGAGAAAGAGTCGAGTTTATGTGATGCATTGAGGGCACGCTCGGCGTCATTATAGTGCGTTAGTCGAAAATGCAAAGTCGCATGAAAATGTGCGGTCGCGAACGCGAATTAGAGAAGTTTAGGGTAAGGAACGGCAACAAACACGTTACCGAGGGGGGGCCTTGATGCAAAAAACAGCGCATTCAATTGGTGAGCTGGAAGCCGACATATAGGGCGGGGCAAGTGCTAGGTGATTTCTCCCAAGAACTCGGGACGCCCAAGCGCGTGTTTTATTTGTCACCTCGGCAAGTCCGTCGGGGTTGAAAGTGCCGTGTCGGGACGAAATAAATATCAGAGGATTCTCGCCCCGCGAAGACCGTTCGACTGGTCTTTGCGCGCGTCTGGTTCAACCAACGACGAATATATGGTGCAATGTCCGTCTATTCGGTCGTGCTTACCGGGTAGACCTGTCAAAATGGGTCATAAACCCATTTCTTAATCCATTTATTAGTAAATGGGTCATAAATGGGTTAGCTATATTTAGTAAATGGGTCATAAATGGGTAGAAGTCTTATATTAATGTTAAATTGGTCATAAATGGGTTGCAAATGGGTCATAAATGAGTTTACAACTGATTTAAACTCAACGCATTTCTCTCACCCTCACTCAATCTTGCACTCACTCATTCTGCACTCTCATTTCAGCTTGGGTATGAATTTCCCTATATTTAATTAAATATGGAAGTATTTTAGTAATATGGGTCTAATCGGGTATGGGTTGGGTATGGGTCGGGTCGGGTATGGATCAACAAAATTGCATTGCGCATAAATGGGTCATAAACGGGTTAATGGGTCAATTTGGATCTGACCATTTATGACCCGACCCAAACCCGACCCGACCCACCCATTTGACAGGTCTATTACCGGGTTATAGTTGGCAATTTGGGAGGCAATGGGTGTCGATTGAATGAATGAATCCTGCTGTCGCTCTGCTTTTACGAGGTTTCGTTTGCCGCTAGAACTGATTATTATGTCAACTGTTAAAAGGGCGTGACATCGAAAGTTCGTAACAAGTTACACTACCGAGGACTGCGTGAATTTCACGCAGGGACAATTTCGAATGCCCTTCCCGCGCGCTATTGGACTTAATAAGAAGATCGCCATCGGTTGGACACTCGGTGCGTCCTGATTCAGCGGCGATTGAGAAAGAACGCATTCGATGGTATTCCTTGTTTTATTACTACGAAGATGAGGACAGAGGAGCAGGAAGCTTCATGACTCCTGCCTTTACCTATGTTCATATGCAAACACATTTCATGGGAACAGACAGCAAGTATAGGTGAAAAACCTCTCGTTTACATTTCTGACTTGGGAAAATTCTCTATCAGAACTTAACAAATCCCTTCTCCTTCAGGCTTTCCACGGTTTCCTTCACACACTGCCCTGTATCAATGTACTCGATCCCCAATCTGTTTGCTTTCTTCGTGGACACCCAATAGATCGGCATGTAAGGCTCGTCGTTCTCTCACCTACGAAGCTAATTTCAAGTAAAATCAGCTGTCTCCCGGGGAAGCAAACTGACGCAAGATACCCATCATAGGGAAAATGAGACGTAGGCTTGGTAACTTATCAGTCGTGCCTACTTAGCAGCCATCAACCATACTCTTCTGATTAGGAGGAAGTGGATTTTAGAAGAAGAGGAAGAATCGTATTTGACTGAAAGGTGGCTTCACCTTCGAATATATATATGTGAGATGGTAACTCCAAAAGTTTCTACCACCAGAAATTAAAGTTAATAAAACAAAATTGAGTAAATCAGCAGCACATGATTTCGAAACAATGGCATCTCCCAAGAAAGACTTGTCTACCTTCACACAATAATAGAGAAACCTCGATACTCTACAGCTCACTACACACTTAAAAAGGTAAAGGTCTAACTACTTTTCCGGTAGTTGAAGAGAAGGGTAAAGCTCGCGTAAGAAACGCACGATCTCATAGTAGTGTGGAACACACTCAACTAAACAATAACTTCTGCGGGCTGATGGGACCTCAAATGCCAGTATATGACCCTTTGCAACATCTTTGACATTCACCCATCCACAACTTTCATCTGGAAAAGTTGGTGCACCTGAGTTGGAATCACACGCACACCACATTGGAAAGAGAAAATCCTGGTTAGAAGGGATATAACAAAGCTTCAAAGATATTAGGCTGCATTTAACAGAGATGGCTATGGTATGGTGAAAACACATCCAGAAAATTGATGGCAATGAAGTAGGTGATGGCGCACCTCAATTCAACTAAAATAAAAATATCCAACTTGACCACAGCACAAACGTCATAAGTTTGATATCCTTTCTCCTTTCTCCCAGGAAAAATAGCAGAAATTATCAAAATCTCACAAAAAACCAAGATGAGGACTTCACTGAGTGGGACAGATACTGCCGACGCCTCATAACTAAATTGGTAAATCGGTACAATAGTAACTTCCAACAGATACAACTGAATTGGGATGGTAAAGAAACAAAATAGCAGTGCCAGCTTCCTTGTTAGTTAGGGCAGAGAGCTATTTGTCAATGCAATCATGCATGATCGATGCAATGAAACACAAAACAACTCTAAAATCTGGAGAACTTTCATGGTTACTGCTAAATTACCATTTAACAAATTTGCAATCGCCGCAACACTTGTGTTAAGTGTTGGCTACGAAAGAGGAACAATCACCATACCTGGGTTGATTGTGACCATGTCAATGCCCTTTTCTCTCACAAATTCCCAGGCAGCTTCCTCAGCCAAAGTCTTTGAGAGCTCATACCACATCTACATGGGGGCAAAAATGAGAGAGAGATAATGCATTCACAACGAAAATAAATGGCATTATGAAAACCATTGAGATGTAACAAAATGTAGTGGACCAACTCCTCCACCAACCAGCCAGCTGGTTTTGTGTCAATAACCAGAAATGTAAAATGGGAAAGATCACTTTAAGAGGAGTAGTTAACAGTGAACGGTTAAATTTCACTCATGTTGATCATCTCAGCAGGAGTAGAAAATAACGCATGAGAATGAAATCAAACTGGACAAGATGCGTACGTTATTTTTCCTACACAAGTCTGGATCAGAAAACCAATCTTCATCCACCTCAACATCGGGTGTCAGCGGTGTTCCATCATGCTCAACTGCAGCCATAGATGATGTCAAGACCACACGCTGCACAGAAGGTGTTTTGGAACACGACTTCAGAACATTAAGAGTTCCCTTCACAGCAGGATCCAGTAATTCTGCCTGAAATATGATGACAATTAATTAGCCAAAAGAGAAAAAATAGCAGAAATAACGAGAGACTAAATTACGTTACTATATATGTCATAGAATTTTTTAATGCATCCCTAGAACTTGAATTATAAATCCCACTTCGGTTTTTTCCCCTCGCCAAATCAAGGTTTCTCAGCAAGGAACAGCCAGAATTTTGACATCCATAATCTTATAATATGATAAAGAGCAGAAGAGTACGGTCACTTCAACCCCAGTTTCCAGGCACCCTTCATTCCCTTTCGTAATCAAAAGGCAAAGCTAAACTATAAAAAAAACTAACAGAAGTGACCGTGTTAATGAACTTGGTTATGGTTAATAAAATGTGAAGCATGCTAGTTGACCTATTCTCTCCAGATAAGCATGAAGCATGCTAGTTGACCTCAATAAAATAAAATGCGGCCAAAAAGGACTAATGAAAAAGGGAAAAAACTACTCTGCAAGGACTAGTGTGTAAATTCTGGAACCAAGCCTGCGGATCCTTGACATCATGATAAAAGGGTGAGGCAGTGTGAAAAACGCCTGCACAACGCTCAACAATAGGATCAAATGAGCGCTCTTCCAGCAGGTTTGCTTTGAACAGTTGAAGTCTCTCCTTCGCTCCTTCAAGTGCAAGCAGATGTTCAGTCTTTTTTGGATCATCTGTTGGAGAGGCAAGAACAATCACGGTAAATGAGCTGTTTGGATATAAGGAAAGCCGCAAAATTCAATGACCATAACTCATTCACTAAACTGGAATGGCTCGAGTCAAACAACATCACGGCTCTTCAACAAAAGTTCGAATGAAGGCATTTTCACGGAAGTCGAAGATATCTGGCTTTTTCCCCAGAAACTAAATGATTTGGAGCATGGCACTGTTATTGAAATTTGAAAGCCTCATGTAACCCAAGATCTCGTAACTTTTTCAAAGATTCCTGAATGTTCTCTTTCGTTTGCCTCGCCTACCAATGCAGGAATGATATTCGAGTGACAGCTGCAAGATCATTCTTAATATAAACAAATACAAGCCAGAAAAGATAACCGGCACACACACAAATCACAACCTCATTGAGGAATGTCTTCGGAGCTGACTCCTTTATATCTCTAACCACCCTCATCTGGTGATCAATAATCTCGCGAGATGACTCCTTTATACTCTAGAAATGCTCGGAAAAGAAGCCTAAGGAAAACCTTTCTAACTATTGATTTTTATATTAATCATCGGTACGACGGTTTGGCTTACTGTAATAAATAAAAAATTTGGTTGGGGTCCCGCGTAATGCCCCCTATGCATCAACCAAAGTTTCTTGAACGACGATAAGATAATTTCCAACTATTGATTTCGTTTTCTTTCCTTTTCGTAATCTCATTTGATAATTTAAACTTTTAAATGGGCGAATTCACCCCCCAACCAAGATGCATGAAGAATTACAATTGAAGGTGTTCAAGCTTTAGGATACTTCCGTGCCTCGAAATTTACGCAAACATCTCATTAATCTCGAAGCGCTGAAGTGAATGTTGATAAATAATCTTAATAATGAGCAAGGAATTACAAAGATATTTTCCACCTTGGAATTGAATTCTTAAAGTTGAGTAGCTTTGCCAGTTAGGATCTGTTATTTTGGATTCAAATATTAGTTGTGTACATATGATAGGCGGGTGATGATTTTTTACCTATTTATTTTATTATTCGATTGCTTGTTTTTCGCGACACTAACGATGAAGAATAAGGATTAGAGCCATGACGGTGATTGGGCTGATCAGCCTAAGGGAATGCGTGTGGATGGTTGATGGAAAGTTGGCGTCGACCCATGCGTGCCCTCTTCGAGCCGAGAATTGGTGGCGGCAACGCACTGCCACCGTCATCCGAGGCCGAGTTCCCGCTCGAGTTTCTGCTTGGGTACAGATTCGCCCCCACCCACCGACGAGGAGCTCATTCTCTATTACTTGAAGCCCGAAGTCATGGGCGATCCGTTTCCGCTCAGCGGCTTCTTCGCCGACGTCGATCTCTACAAGTTCGACCCCAGAAAGCTCATCGGTTCGTACATCTTTGAATTTCTTGGTGTTCTTTGAGCTTTGTTCGGTTTTCTCTCTCTTTGACTTTCTTGGCCTTTCTTTGATCCTTCCTTAATTAGAAACTGGGTGGCAAATTCTTTGTATAAGTTCGTGTCAGTGCAAGCTCGTGCTTACGTGAGATTGCAATCGCTCGTTTATATTATGAGAAACTACGTGCATGCAAATGCTAAAGAAATTACTCTGATGCAACTCGTTTCTACGATTCTCCAGAGAACCGCAAGGAAGCGGGCAAAGATGAGGAGTGGCACTTCTGTTGGAAATATGGGATAAATTGATGGGTGAATGAATGAGAAATTGATGTTCAAAGAACATCCTTGAGTTGGAAGTGGGAAGTAAAAAAACACTAGTCCCACATTAGAAAAGAAAGAAGGCCATGTAGTGCTTTATATACAGTTACACTCATTTGAAGTGGCAACTATAATAACACAAACTCTATGCCTCGTGTGCATGCGCAGGGGGTGCAAATCCGATGCCCGACAAGCCGAAACTAACGCACATCCCGTGTACACGATTGCAGGACCGAAAAGTGGGCCTCGCGACAAGCCCGATTTTGCCTTCTGATTCATTTTTTCAACTCAAACTGTTAGAATTTCGTAATGTACGGCAAATTTAATCAGCAGTTATTCCTGCGTATTGATTTTATAACGGCAGATTTAATCGTCTGTTATTCGTATTAATTTTGTAACGGCAGATTTAATCGTCCGTTATTCGTATTGATTTTGTAACGGTAGATATAATCGTCCGTTATTCGTATTGATTTTGTAACGACGGATTTAATCAGTCGTTATTGCTCTCCCATTCTATTTTATCGAAATCATTCTTCCTCTATTTAATATTCTCTGCATTTGCACTTTTTTTCGGTAGTGTTCATTTCAAGTTTATTCAAGTTCGCCGGAAGCTTGGAAGTGCCGTGATCTTTTCTTCGCTGTCAACCATTGTATCCTGGAAGACAAACGTTCACGAAACCTCAATCGTGTACCAGAGGGAACGAATCTGTTTTAAGGAAACTGTGTCAAACACAGGCCTCGGTATTCATTTGTATTGATTCTAACTTTATTATTGCAATTTCGTTTCTTTACAATTTTGTATTGTTTGTAATATTTATACTAATGCCAATTTGAATTCTACAACAATCTTAAAACATATTCGTGGTTTTAAAATTCAAATGGCTACTGAAAAGGAAGTTGTGGATGTGGTTGCTGACAACATCACCAAAGACTCTACCAATGCCTCAGCTGTCCAACTGCCTGGCTCATCCTCTGTTCCTTCGGCGGTTTCTATCCACCACGGTGAGAAAACTAAAAAGTTCGACGAATCGAACTTTAAAAGGTGGCAGCAAAAGATACTGTTTTATTTAACAACTTTGAATCTTGCGAGATTCTTGACTGAGGAAGCTCCTAAGTTGTCCGATGGAGAAACGGATAAGCAAGCCTTTAATGCTGTTGAAGCATGGAAGCACTCCGACTTCCTGTGTAGGAACTATGTCATGAATGGCTTACATGACTCAATGTACAATGTCTATTGTGCAAAAAAGACGGCAAAGGAGTTATGGGAAGCTTTGGACCGGAAATATAAAACAGAGGATGCCGGAGCAAAGAAATTTGTTGTCGATCAATTCCTTGACTATAAAATGGTGGATTTTAAGACTGTAATCAGTCAAGTGCAAGAAATTCAACTGATCTTGCATGAAATTCAGGCTGAAGGAATGAACTTGAGTGAAACCTTCCAAGTGGCCGCTATTATTGAAAAGCTATCTCAAGCACAAACGAAAGGAAATTAACCTGGAAGAGCTGATTGTTATACTTCGAATCGAAGAAGACAATAGAGGATCTGAATGCAAAGGGTTCAATCCTAATACAGCTAAGGCAAATATTGTGGAGCTTAGGCAAGGCCACAAGAACAAGAAGATTGCCCAGCCAAAGTTGGGACCAAAAGGAGAAGTTTCCAAGACAAGTTTTAAGGAAAATGCTTCAACTGTGGCAAAATGAGCCATAGATTTGTAGATAGCAGACTTCCGAAAAAGAAGAATTATGAGACAAATATGGTGAGTGGCATCGCTCAAGACGTGTCAAACATAAATCTTTCTGCAATGATTTCTGAAGTAAACTTAGTTGGGTCTAATCTGAAGGAATGGTAGATTGACACCGGTGCCACTAGACACATATGCTCTAATAAGGACCTATTAACAAATCTTGACCCAATTAATGAGGAAAAGGTTTTTATGGAAAACTCTGCCTCTTCTGCTGTCGAAGGCCAAGGGAAGGTACTGCCAAAGATGACATCTGGAAAAAAGCTGACTCTGAATAATGTCCTATATATGCCAGAAATTCGAAAGAACCTAGTCTCTGGGTCTCTGTTGAACAAGCATGGATTTCGTATGGTGTTTGAGTCAGACAAAGTTATTTTGTCTAAATCTGGAATGTATGTGGGGAAGGGACATGTATCCGATGGGCTTTTTAAGCTCGATGTAATGACAATTATTAATAAAGATAATAAGTCTTCTGTTTATTTGCTTGAGTCTTCCAATTTATGGCATGGTAGACTAGGACATGTTAATTGTGATACATTGCGTAGATTAATTAACTTGGAACATATACTTTCATTCCAAATTGATTCAAAACATAAATGTGAAATTTGTGTTGAGGCAAAATTAACGAGACCATCATTTCAAACAATTGAAAGAATCCCCTTGAATTAATTCATAGTGATGTCTGCGATTCGAAATTCATTCAAATGAGAGGTGGTAATAAATATTTTATTACTTTTATCGATGATAATACCAAATACTGCTATGTATATTTGCTTAAAAGCAAAGATGAAGCCTTAGAGAAATTTGTTCTCTATAAGAATGAAATTGAAAATCGACTCAATAAGAAAATTAAAAGATTGAGAAGTGATAGAGGTGGCAAGTATGAAGTACCAATTGGTGAATTCTGTGCACAATACGGAATTATACATGAAATAACTGCGCCTTACTCTCTTCAATCAAATGGTATTGCTGAACTAAAAAATTGCACATTGAAAGAAATGATGAACGCGATATTACTAAATTCAGGTTTGTCTCAAAATATGTGGAGAGAAGCTATTTTGTCAAGCAATTACCTTTTAAACAAGGTACCTCGGAAGAAAGAGGATAAAACCTCTTATGAGTCATGGAAAGGTAGGAGACCATCCTACAAACACTTACGAGTGTGGGGGTGTCTTGCAAAAGTGGTGGTTCCAACACCAAAGAAAACAAAGATAGGTCCTAAAACGGTGGACTGTTTCTTTATAGGCTATGCACATAACAGTAATGCATATCGATTTCTTGTACATGAATCTAAAATTCCAAATATACAAAAGAACATGATCATGGAATCTAGGAATGCATCATTCTTTGAAAATGTATTTCTTTATAAATCCAATGATGGATCAAGTTCATCTAAACAAAAGAATGAAATTATGAATGAAGAAAGTCATGATTTGGCTCATGAAATTCATGACTCAGATCATGAACTAGAATCGAGACATAGCAAAAGAGCAAGAGTGGAAAAATCTTTTGGAAATGATTTTCTAACTTATTTATTAGAAAAGGAACCATTAAATTATGCAGAAGCTATTAATTCTTCTGAGGGACTTCTATGGAAAGAAGCAATAAAAAGTGAAGTTGAATCTATTTTGCAGAATAATACTTGGGAGCTAGTGAATCTTCCTCTTGGTTGTAAACCTTTAAAGTCTAGATGGATTTTTAAAAAGAAAATGAAAACAGATGGCTCCAATGATAAGTATAAAGCCAGACTTGTGATCAAATGATACAAACAACGAGAAGGCTTAGATTACTTTGATACTTATTCTCCTGTGACGAGAATAACCTCCATTGGGATGATAATTGCAATTGCAGTATTGCGAAATCTAGAAGTATATCAAATGGATGTAAAAACAGTTTTCCTAAATGGTGATTTGGATGAAGAAATCTACGTGGAACAACCTGAGGGTTTTATAGTTCCATGACATGAAAGGAAAGTCTGTAAATTGGTGAAATCATTGTATGGCCTAAAACAAGCACCAAAGCAGTGGCATGAAAAGTTTGATAATGCAATGATTACCAATGGTTTTAAGATTAATGAATGTGATAAATGTGTCTACATTAAAGAGACAACAAATGACTATGTCATTTTGTGTCTTTACGTAGATGACATACTAATTATTGGTAGTGATGATAAAATGATCAAATCTACCAAGTATATGTTGAATTCAAGATTTGACATGAAAGATATGGGACCTACTGATATGATTTTAGGAATTAAAATCACAAGAACGTCAGAAGGTCTTATTTTAAACCAGTCACACTATGTGGACAAGATTCTTGAAAAATTCAACATGAATGATTCTGGTATTGCTAGAACACCGTTAGATAATAGTCTTCATCTGTCCAAGAATAGAGGAGAGGGTATTTCTCAAGTAGAGTACTCTAGAGTTGTTGGAAGTCTAATATACTTAATGAGTTGTACTAGACCAGACATTACCTATACGGTTAATAAATTGACTAGATACACGAGTAATCCGAGTGCTGACCATTGGAAAGCAATAGTGAAAGTATTCAGGTACTTACGATATACTCGAAATTACGGCCTGCATTATACCAGATACCCAGTTGTTTTGAAAGGATATAGTGATGCGAACTGGATATATGATATAAAAGACTCAAAATCTACTAGTGGATATGTATTCACACTAGCAGGAGTAGCCGTATCTTGAAAATCCTGTAAATAAACTGTTATAGCTAGATCCACAATGGAATATGAATTTATAGCTTTAGATAAATGTGGTGAAGAGGCTGAATGGCTACGCCATTTCTTAGAGGATATTCCAAAATGGCAAAAACCTGTGCCACCAATAAGTATACATTGTGATAGTCAATCTGCGATTGGAAGAGCACAGAGTAATATATATAATGGTAAGTCTAGACATATACGTTGTAGACATAATACCATTAGACAACTACTCTCAATAGGAATTATCTCTATTGACTACGTAAAGTCAAGGGATAATATTGCGGATCCGCTAACCAAAGGGTTAAACAAAGAGTTAGTTGAGAAATCGACAAGAGGAATGAGACTGAAGCCCATGAAAGAATAAGTTGGTATAAAGGAAACCCAACCTAGTTGACTGGAGATCCCAAGATCTAGGTTCAAAGGGACAACCTAATTATATAAACTTAGTGATGTCACTGTGGGGTTATCCCTAAAACCATTCCTATATAAAATATCAGTGATATTGTAAAGAAAATGATAGCAATTTTGCTTTAACGATTCTTAAGTGGAGTAAACAAATTACTCAAAAATTAAGTAATCACCTATGTGAGAGAGAGTGGGGCCGCTTCAAAGGAGAATTATTTAAGGGCTAAATTCTTTAAAAACTCTTGCAGAACCAGGTTGATGTTCATGGCCAAAACGAACATAACTATGAGAACTGAACAAACGTTTAGATGATTCTGTGTGAAGTGTATGGTTCATTTACATAAGAAAGCTGGACAGTTCAACGACATCATGTCTACTGGACAACTAGTAAAGTAAATATACTTTTACAAGGGAAGGTTCAAAGGGTAACACCTACCTATCCTATGCAGGTTTCAATTGTTGAACACTATCACAGAGTTAAAACTAAAACAATTTTCATTCATGTGAGGGATTGTTGGAAATATGGGATAAATTGATGGGTGAATGAATGAGAAATTGATGCTAAAAAAATACCCTTGAGTTGAAAGTGGGAAGTGAAAAAACACTAGTCCCACATTGAAAAAGAAAGAAGGCTATGAAGTGCTTTATATACTGTTACACTCATTTGAAGTGGCAACTATCATAGCATAAACTTTATGCCTCACGCGCAGGCACAGGGGGTGCAAATCTGACGCCCGACAAGTTGAAACTTGGGCGCGAGCGCACATCCCGTGTATACGATTACATGACTGAAAAGTCGGCCTCGCGACAAGCCCAATTTTGCCTTCTGATTCATTTTTTGAACTCAAACTGTTACGAATTTCGTAACGTGCGGCAGATTTAATCAGCTGTTATTCCCATGCGTATTGATTTTATAATGGCAAATTTAATCGTCTGTTATTCGTATTGATTTTGTAACGGCAGATTAATCGTCTGTTATTCGTATTGATTTTGTAACGGCAGATTTAATCGTGTGTTATTCGTATTGATTTTGTAACGGCAAATATAATCGTTCGTTATTCGTATTGATTTTGTAACGATGGATTTAATCAGCAATTATTGCTCTCCCATTCTATTTTATCGAAATCATTCTTCCTCTATTTAATATTCTCTGTATTTGCACGATTTTTCGGTAGTGTTCATTTCAAGTTTATTCAAGTTCGCCGGAAGCTTGAAAGTGCCGTGATCTCTTTTTCGCTGTCAACCGTTGTATCCCGGGAGACAGATGTTCACGAAACCTTGATCGCGTACTAGAGGGAACGAATCTGTTTTAAGAAAATTATAGCAAACACAGGCCTCGGTATTCATTTGTATCGATTCCAACTTTGTTATTGCAATTTCATTTCTTTACAATTCTGTATTATTTGTAATATTTATACTAATGCCGATTTGAATTCTGCAACAACTTCTTCACTCCGAGGGACAGGAAGTATCCGAATGGGTCGTGGCAGAATCGTTGCACGCCTGGCGGGGTTTGGAAGGCGGCCAGGAAGGATAGCATCGTCCTGATGGAGAACGAAGCGATTGAATACAAGAGGTCGTCAGCCTTTCTACGAGGAACCTCGGAAAGACGAAGCGACGTAACAGCCTTGAATATGCATCGAGTAGAGATTGGAGGAGGACGAGAAGAGGAACCACAACAGTACAGATAAGAAGAAGGGAGTGAAGAACGAGAGGGTTTGGATTCACACGTTCATGTTGACATTATAGTATGTTAGTTTTCCTTGCCATTACAGTTAGCGTGAATTTTGATGTCTTTGTGATGTTGCACTGTGGCCAGTTGGATGAGTGGGTTCTGTGCAAGGTCTACACGCCCAAGCCTGCAAAGCATTCGAAGAACGGCCAGAAGTCTGATCATCCACCAAAGAAGAGGAACAAACAGAATCATGATCGGCCGAACGGCAACAGTGACAATACCCCGACGACCGCCGGAAAGAATCAATGCCTGAAAAAGGCTAGTATTATTAATGACGGTTATTGGTTACTTGCAAGAGCTTCAATCCGTGCCAAATCACGAGCTCAAGACGAGCCAACAAGTTGACGTGGCCAACAATTATCAGCTGCCTCAGAGTTCTCAGATCAGTGCTCTTGGCGGTCCGGAGACCGATCAACCGGGCTACAATGTTCTGCCATATCGCAGCCATTCGCGCCCCAACTTTGCGGCACATCTCGCCCGAGTGGGATGCGGATCAGCTTGCATCTACGAGTTCAGCATGTGGTCACGCAGCCCGCGAGCTATCTCAGGCCTCCTATTTGGCAGCTGACCGACAATCCTCCTCCCGAATCCCACCCAAGCGGAAGCTCTTGCCTTCCGGGGCGATCCACTCAGCCAAAATCCTCGTCCGGTGGCGGTGTATAACTTCCACGATTTAGTCAGCACCAACTCATATCATTCGTCACCAAATCATAGGTGATTACTATGCTAGCGAGCTCTCATGATATACGTTCACACTCTAGGTTGATTGATTCACTCGTGTGGTTTTGATCATTCTTTTTTCTCGTCATGCTCGTAGATTGTTTTTGGACGGATACCCAAAATATGCTTCTTGAGCGTCAGAAAATAACGCGCAAAGAAACTTAACTTTGGAATCGTGACAAAATCTGTGTATTGAGGGTAGATAATTATGTGTTTGATAACGATGCTCGGTACAAACTCTTAGATGCAATGCAAATTAGAGAATTGTATGATAAGGAACGACAAGAAAACATGTAATTGAGGGGGGCGCACCATTCTATTGGTGAGCTGGAAGCCGACGTGTCGGCCGGGGGTATGGGGCAGGGAGAAAATATTAGGTGCATTAAATATACCACGTAGGATTTGCATTAAACCATACAGTGATCAACACGTGTTAGAAATATGGTCACAAGTCGAAGTTCAAACATGTTTCGATGTTACCTCGGCTAGTCCGTCGGGCAATGCCGTTTAGAGAAAAAATAATATGCTAAAAAAGAGGAATTTCATACCCGAAGACCGTTCGACCGCACTCTGCATTATAGGATCAAATGACCTTCTGTTCTGTCGTGTTGCCAAATTATTTGATCATGCTGTCACTGTGATTCAACGAGGTCACATTGCCTCTAAAACTGATATTTTTTTTGTCAAACTAGAACTGATTGTTACGTTAACTATAAAAGGGTTTAAACTTGAAAGCTCTAAAAAGTTATACATAACCGAGGATTGGCGTGAATTTCGTGAAGGGATAATCTCGGACGCCCTTCACGCAAACCATTGGCCGCGGACCTAATAAGAAGATCACCGTCTGTTGGACACTCGGCTCGTCCTGATTCAGCGACGATAGAGAAAGAACGCATCTCGACGGGTATTTCATTGTTTTATTATTACGAAGATGAGGACAGAGGAGCAGGAATATTCATGATTCCTGCCTTTACCAATGTTCATATGCAAACGCACACTTCATGGGAACAAACAGCGAGTTGGGGAAAAGCATCCCATTCACATGTTTGACCAGGGAAAATTTTCTATCAGACTTTAACAAATCCCTTCTCCTTCAGGCTTTCCACAGTTTCCTTCAAACTCTGCTCCAGCGGAATGTAATCGATCCCCAAGCTTTTCACTTTCTCCCTGGACACTTGATAGATCGGCACGAAAGGCTTGTCGTCCGCAGACCTGCGAAGGCAAATTTCAAGCAAAATCAGCTATCTCCCTTGGAAGCAAATAGACGCAAGATAGACATCATGCGAAAATGAGACATGGACTTAGTAACTCACCATCCGTGCCTAGTTAACAGGCACACATCATAGTCATTGGTAACACTTTCAAATAAAATATATATATATATATATAAATGTGTGTGTGTGCGTGTGTGTGCGGGTGCGCGCGCGCGCGCAAGAGATGGTAACTCCAAAAGTTTCTATCACCAGAAATTAAAGTTAAAAAAGAAAATCGTGTAAATCAGCAGCGCATGATTTCATACCAATGGTATTTCCCAAGAAAAACTTGTCTACCTTCACACGACAATAGAGAAACCTTGATACTCTACAGCTCACTATACACGTACAGGTAATGGTCTAACTACTTACTTTTCTGGAAGCTGGGGAGAAGGGTAAAGCTCGCGTAAGATCCTCACAAGCTCGGAGTAGTGTGCAACCCTCTCAACTAAACAATATCTTCCACTGGCTGATGGGACCTCAAATGCCAGTACATGAGCACTTGCAACATCTTGGACATTGACCCATCCAAAACTTGCATTTGGAAAAGTTGTTGCACCTGAGCAGGAAGCACAAGCAGAATGGATATCAAACTAAAATACTCCTGTTACAAGGGATACAACAAAGCTTAAAAAAACATAGGCTGCATTTAACAAGGATGACTACTGTATGGTGAAAACACAAGCAGAAAATTGACAGCAATGAAGTGGGTGATGGTGTACCTCAATTCAACAAAAATAAATATATCCACATTGACCACAGCACATACTTCACAAGTTTCATATCCTTTATCCTTTCTCCTTTCTCCCAGGAAAAATCACAGAAATAATAAAAATCAAACAAAAAACCAATATGAGGACTTTACTGAATAGGAGAGATTTTGCTAACACCTCACAACTAAATTGGTAAATCGGTACAATTATATAATCATCATTTGTGAAGAAGTTACAACAGTAAATATTCATCTTTCCTCCTCTCAAATAGTAACTTCCAACAGATAAAACTAAATTAGGATGGTAAAGAAACAAAATAGCAGTACGAGCTTCCTTTTTAGTTAGGGTAGAGAGCTGTTTGTCAATGCAATCATACAAGATCGATGCAATGGAAACACAAAACAACTCTGTTATCTGGAGAACAGTTACTGCTGAATTACCATTGATCAAATTTGCAATCACCGCAGCACTTGTGTTAAGTGTTGGCTGTAAAAGAGGACCAATCACCATAGCTGGGTTGATTGTAACCATGTCAATGCCCTTTTCTTTCACAAATTTCCAGGCAGCATCCTCAGCCAAAGTCTTGGAGAGCACATACCATGCCTACAAAGGGGCAAAAATTAGAGAGATATAATACATTCATGACGGAAAAGAAAGCCACTTCCAAATTGATGCCGTAATAAAAGCCACTGAGATGTAACAAAATGTAATGGAACAACTCCCCCAACCAGCCCGCTGGTTTGTGTCAACAACCAGAAATATAAAATGGGAGAGATCACTTTAAGAGGAGTTGTAAACAGTGCATTTTGAGATTTCAACTCATGTTGATCATCCCAGCACCAGCAGAAAATAATACATGAGACAATTTAACTAAACTGGACAAGATGTGTACGTTGGTTTGCCTGCACAAGTCTGGATCAGAAAACCAACTTTCATCCACCACGACATCAGGTGTCCGCGGTTTCGCATTGTATGCAACTGCAGCCATAGACGATGTCAAGACCACACGCTGCACAGAAGGTGCTTTGGAACATGACTTCAGGACATTAAGAGTTCCCTTCACAGCAGGATCAAGTAATTCTGCCTGAAATATGATAACAATTAATTAGCCATAAGAGATAAGATAGATGAAATAATGAGAGACTAAATTGAGTTACTACATGTCATAAAATCTTTTAGTACATACCTAGAACGTGAATTATAAATCCTACTTAAGTTTTTTCTCCTCACCAATTCAAGGTTTCTCAGTGAGGAATGGCCAGCATTTTGACATCCATAATCTTATAATATGACAAAGACAAGGGCATGGGATTAGGAAAGGCTATTTATTTGACTTGATGATCAGTATTTTCCAAAAAAAATAAATCTAGAGGAAACTTCCCATTGAAGACCTTTGACATACTCATTTGGCCTGGATAGACAAGCACTATTTAGCAAGGCACTCAGGAAATATGACATGTTTTAGTCTTGTAACTGATTACCTAACACATCATGTAAATAAGAAATAAAGTGCCAAAGAATTTAATTAGTATCAAAAACATAGTCCACTTATATCATGGAGACACGTCATTAGTAAATTAAAATTCAAAATATCTTTCAACTCAGTCTAACTTCACAAACTTCAACCTGGTGCATACTCAATAATAGAAGGATCTCCATTGGTTCTGCGTAGTCCTAGTCAGAGAAATCATTGTACGTATCATTGTAAGTAGCGCAAGTATGAGGGAGGTCCCCATATAAATGACGTTTCTCTCCCAACACACACAAACTGACGGAAGTAAAAGAAATATATCCAAGTCGAGAGAAATCTATTCATAAACAGGTTTTGTTATCATCAATTGTCAAGTAAAAGATGTAACGAAATAAATGAACATTTAAATCTTTCTGAGTCTGATGGAAAAATTATGTAAGGTCCTAGGACTCTTATTTCCTTGCCTGTAACTTATGAATGTAAGGAAACACAATGAGATAGACAACCAAACTATTATCGCACTAAAAAGAGAATACATTAGCGGATACTAGAGCAGAGGTATAGAAGCGAACAACCAAGAGATAAGCTGAACAAATTAAAATCCTGTATAGAATTGATCCTAAACAATTTTCACAAACACTTTGCAAAGCTGTACATTAGAAGGTGGAGATGCGCATGATGAGAATATCAGATTGTGCAAATCAAAGAGCAGAAGAGTACAGTCACTTCAACTACAGTTTCCGGGCACCCTTCATTCCATTTGGTAATCAAAAGGCAAAGCTAAAGTATAACAAAACTAAACAGGAGTGAACATGTTAATGAACTTGGTTATGGTTAATATTGAATAAATTCCTACTCTCTCCAGATAAGCATGAAGCATGCTAGTTGACCTCATTATAATAAAATGTGGCAAAAAAGGACTAATGAAAAAGGGAAAAAAACCACTCTGCAAGGACTAGTGTATGAATTCTGGAACCAAACCTGTGGATCCTTGACATCATGATAAAAGGGCGAGGCAGTGTGAAAAACGCCTGCACAACCCTCAACAATAGGATCAAATGAACCCTCCTCCAGCAGGTTTGCTTTGAACAGTTGAAGTCTCTCCTTCGCTCCATCAAGTGCAAGCAGATGTGCAGTCTTTTTTGGATCATCTATTATAGAGACAAGAAGAATCACTGTAAATGAGCTATTTGGATATAAGGAAAGCCGCAAAATTCAATGACCATATCTTATCCACTAAACTGGAATGGCTCGAGTCAGACAACATAATGGCTCTCCAATAAAAGTTCGAATGAAGGCATTTTTATGAAAGTCGAATAAATCTGGTTTTTTCCCCAGAAACTAAATGATTTGGAGCATGGCATTCTTACAGAAATTTGAAAACCTCATGTAACAGCACCGAGAGAACAAACCCAAGATCTTGTAACTTCTTAGAAGATTCCTGAATGCTCTATTTCATTTGCCTTGCCTACCAATGCAGGATTGAATTCGAATAACAGCTGCAAGATCACTCTTGATATAACTAAATACAAGCCACAAAAGATAACCAGCGCACTGCACAAATCATGACCTCATTGAGGAACGTGTTGGCAAAACAATCCTAATTATGGCACAACTACTCCAGTTCTGGAAGAATAAACCTTGCATTCGGCATATGCAGGCCAAAAGAACAAAAGGTTTGTTCAGATTGATTATACCTCTAACCACCCTCATCTGGTAATCAAAAATCTCACGAGATGACTCCTCCATACTCTAGAAATGCTAGAAAAGAAGCAGAGGGAAAAAAAACACAACTACACCCCCAGTTTCAGTCAAACCCCGCTCAGCTGCTAAAACCTCGATTACTTCAAAGCAATCCAGCCAAAACAGAAACTACTTCACCCGGCCACTGTCCGAAACTACATTTGCACGAAAGATCCATCTACGACATAGAACTACACTAAACGACGACGACGAAATAGGCCGCGCCACACGAATATGCACACAACGCGAGAGAGAGAGAGAATCAAGACCATCGGGACGCAAAATCAGTCGATCGGGGACGATCGACGGCCGCTCGTCACGCAAAGGCACGGCTCGAAGCCGAAAAAAACCAACTCGAGGCGAGAAGGGGAAACGAGAGGGATCGAGAACGGACTGGGATCGCGAACGGAGGCCTTGACGGTGTAGCCGCGCTGCAGGAGGAGCTTGACGAGCCACGAGGCGATGTAGCCGGACGCTCCGGTGACGCACACGGCCTTCCCGGCACCGATCGCCGCGCTCATCTTCGTCTCCTCCGGTCCTCCTTGCCCTTCTTCGTCTTCTTCGTCTTCTTCGTCTCGAGGAGATGGCGGCTCTCGCTACGCTGCTGCAGTTGGGGTCGGTGAGCAAATGCACGAGCGCCCTTATATAGAGGAGCAGAGTACGCTTTTCAATATCCGTTTCGAAAAAACGCTAACGCGCGTGGATAGGGACGACGCCACGTGGCGCCACATCGGCCGTGGGATGTGAAGGGGACCCACTCCGAAGTCGCAAGGTATTTTTTTAATAAGTATTTTTATATTCTTTAAAGAGGGGTTTAATTGTCGGTATGACGCGTCGGCTTACGGAATTTATGCCAAAAATTTAATTTTGGAGTCACCAAGTAATACACGCCTCCTCTCTCGCAGCAGACTTACCACTATGTATCGATTCAGTGACCTATATCAATGACGAGAATAATCAAACGGGGAGATATCGTTCACATACTAATCTCTAATTGTGATGATTTCACTGCTATTGACCAATGACTCGAAAAAGTAAAAAAAATAAATGATAAGACCCTGGCTCGTTTTGAATTATATACGCGTCTGCCAAACCTTGTTGAAGTAGAAAGAATTCCGTGGGTGAATTTGTATAAAATCACTAGAAAACAAAAGCAAAGCGTATTAGAGCTTCTTCGTATAAATGGAAGGATTAATATTACCAAAAATCCCAAATAGGTATATACCGCATTTACCCCAAATTAATTTTTTTGTTATAAAAAATCTCAAATCGATATACCCATGCTATACCCATTGCCACATTTACCCTAAAAAAAATCCTGGTACGACCACGACTATACTTGTCCGAGGCAAATATTTTGTTGGTTTTCTGTATCTCTCAAGATTGTGCAATATCCTTTTTGATTGTGCATATCTTTATTGATATACATTGCCTTTAATAGTTTCTCATAAAACCTATAAATAATCTGATGCACTATTTATTATATTATATCGAAATATATACAATTTCTCACATTTTTCTTTTCCGCAATTCTTATATTTAACTGTATCAGTTCGGAATTTTTTTTGTATTACAAAGATTAATTTGGAGTAAACGTGGCACAAATATATCGGTTTGTAAATTTTTCGTAATATTAACCCTAAATAGAATGGGAAAATTCCTTGTGCATATAACAAATTTTCTCGAATAACAACAAAATAATGTCCAAACTATTGATTTTTGTTTTCTTTTCGGTCTCCATAATTTTTTTTTCCGACAAGGAAAAAGACTGATGGAGTGAAAGATGCTTCCATTGAGACATGCTAATTGCTAGGCCTCTTTTGGATGTACTGGTATCTTTACTTTTTGTCTCGACACGTCCTTTTATTTTCTTGTTATTTTTTATATAACTTCCGAAATTACTCGTGGCAATGAAGATTGAAGTTGTTGATGGCTGTCGAGACGCATGACGATCTTGCTTACCCTATTTAGGCCAATCTTAACATCACTCGATACGAATTGTCACATGTTGTGGACTGTGCAGAGCTGCCGTGTTAGATCCAATCATTCTTGCAACTGCATCAATAGTCAATAGTCAATATTTATAGTAATCAATAGTGCGATGTCAATTCTTGAATGGTACCGCCAAAAATCGTAAACTGCTATACCACTAGAGGTGTCAAAATGGGTCATAAACCCATATATGACCCATTTAAAAATAAATGGGTCATATATGGGTCACTTTAATTTTAAAGAGTCAAGCTTAAATGGGTTTTAAATTTTAAAGCTTAAAGATAAATGGGTCTAAATGGGTTGAGTTTGGAACCCATGTCCAACCCACCTACTAAACCCATCCACACACTCTCTCCCTCTTTACAAAAATGTTTTAAAAAAATCGAAATTTAATTATTTTATTTTTTCTCTTTTTCTTTTATTTTTTATTTTTTCTTTTCTCTTCTTTCTTTTTCTTTTTATTTTATTCCGGCCGGTGGTTGGCCACGGCGACCGGCCACCAGGCCGGAACAACCTCGCCGGAGGCCGGCGAAGCTCGAGCTCGCCGGCCTCGGGCGAGGCTCGAGCTCGCCGGCCTCAGGCGAGGCTCGAGCCTCGCCGATCTGGCGAGCGTCGAGCTCGCCGGCCTCGGGCGAGCTCGACCTCGCCGGATCCGGCGAGGTGGAGCCTCGCCCGAGGCCGGCGAAGCTCGAGCTCGCCGGCCTCGGGCGAGGCTCGAGCTCGCGGCCTCGGGCGAGGCTCCACCTCGCCAGATCCGGCGAGGTCGAGCTCGCCGGCCTCGGGCGAGCGTCGAGCTCGCCGGATCTGGCGAGGTGGAGCCTCGCCCGAGGCCGGCGAGCTCGAGCTTCGCCGGCCTCGGGCGAGGCTCCACCTCGCCGGCCGGCGAGCTCAACGCTCGCCAGATCGGCGAGGCTGGAGCCTCGCCTGAGGCCGGCGAGGCTGGAGCCTCGCCTGAGGCCGGCGAGGCTGGAGCCTCGCCTGAGGCCGGCGAGGCTTCGGCCTCGCCAGATCGGCGAGAACGAGCTTCGCCGGCCTCCGGCGAGCTCGTCCTCGCCTGTGGCCGGTCGGCGGCCGGCGATCAGCCAAAAATAAAGAAAAAATAAAATAAAAATAATTAAAAATTCGATTTAAAAAATAAAAAAATTAATTTTTTATTATTTTCTTGGATAATAACTTTATGGAAAATATTTTCTAGAAATGTCACATTTTTCGTAAAACAAACTGAATCTCAATTTTAAAAAAAATTATAAAATTTTTCACTAGCTTTGTATTGCATAAAATGTTTTAGCAGTATAATTTAAAAAAAAATCATAAGAAACAAGTATTCCTAGATTAGGTTAAATATAAAAGTGTTTTAGCAATATGGGTCGGGTCGGGTATGGGTTGGGTATGGATCGGGTCGGGTATGAGTCGAGATATTTACACTATGAATAAATGGGTCATAAACGGGTTAATGGGTCAATTTGGGTCGGACCATTTATGACCTGACCCAAACCCAACCCGACCCACCCGTTTAACGGGTCTATATACCACTGAGATATTTACACTTCACTAACTTCCGTCCGATGTCCTGTTAAAAATTAGTGACGTGGAAACACACATGGTGGGCGGCTTGTCCGACACGGATCCAATGTGGAAATTCAAAATAAATGGCTCTCTACAAAGGGCGTTGTCTTATAAATTCAAGCTCGTTATCCCAATCTCGTGAGAAAGAGAAAATCTTGGAAAGAATCACGGCCGTCTTAAGGCAAGCATTCGAATCCTAGCAATGTATGTCTTCGCAACTTATGAAGCCTCGTAGATTCTGTCTCACCTTATCTCTATTGAGTAGTATTGCTATCTTGATGGCCACGGATAGCAACTCCTCTCCATTCTTGCCATCTCCAGCAGCTTCCTTTCCAAACAAGAGCTCCCTCTCATTTTGCAAATTCGCTGAAAATGATTGGATACAACTAAGGGTGTCAAACGGGTGAGTCGAATTGGGTTTGGGTCGAGTAGAAAATGATCCGATTCATATTGACCCATTTAACCCATTTTAACCCATATTCATGTAGTATAAATCTAATAATCCATATCCGACCCAATCCATGCTCGATCCATATCCAACCCGACCAGTATTCTAAAACACTTTAAAATCCAATTTTAAAAAACTTGTTTTTTATAATAGTTATATTGCTAAAATGCTTCAATGCTTTAATGCAATATAAAATAAGTGAACAATTTTTATAATTTAAAAAAATGATTTTTTATATTTTTATATATCTTTTATTTTCTTTTTCTTTTTCTTTTTCCTTCTTCTTCGGCCGGGAACCGGGCGCAGGCGAGCTCAAGCTCATTGGATGAACTCCAGATCGGCGAGCTTCAAGCTCGTCCAGATCGGCGAGCCGGAGCTCATTGAACGAGCTCCGAGCTTGCCTAAAGCAAGTCGCTGGCCATCGCAGTGGCCAGCGACCAGCCAGAGAAGAAGGAAACAGAAAAATAAAAAAAAAGGAAAAAATGAAAATGAAAATAATTTAAAATTCGATTTTTAAAAAAAAAATAATTTTTTTAAATGACACGTTAATAACTTAAATGGTTCACATATGGGTTTGTGAACCCATATTTGATCCATATAAACTTGGGCGTTAATATTACAAACCCATTTTGATATGTTTTCAAAACTTCAAATAATTCATATTCAATCTGTGCCCACTAAAAATAAATTAATAAATGGGTTTCTGATCCATGTTGCCAACCTCTAGCGTACAACTCTGGCTGCCCCACGGTCCACATCATAAAACAATTCCATATCGAGTGATGTCAAGATTGGCCTAAATTGGGTCAGCAAGAACGTCATGCAGCTCGACTGCATGCTTGTCGGAAGCCGTCAACAACATCAAATTTCACTGCCACTACTAATTTCGGAAACTTTAAAAAAAAAACGTAGAAATAAGATGAAAGGAATCGTCGAAAGAAACCAAAAGTACAGATACCATGCATCCAAAAATCTCTCAAAGGAAGCATCTTTTGCTCTTTGTTAGTCTTTTCCTGTCGAAGAGAATATATGGAAAACAGGAAACTTTGTTTAATACCACTAAAATCTCCCGAACGAATATATCTGCGTCACAATTTCCCAGATTAATCATTGTATTGCAAAAACTCTCGGTACACTCGTGATGCATTTATCCTGAATTAATTTTTGTGTCACAAAAATATGGCATGCACCAATTTGAGGTAAATGTGACGCCGATATACCGATTCGAGATTTTTTTCTTTTGTAAATGTGGCATGAGTATATCGGTTTGAGATTTTTTATGTACACAAACACAGGGGCAAATGTGGCAAGAGTGTGTTGGTTTGGGAGTTTTGGTGGTATTAACTCATATATTTATATAAAAAAACTCAAATAGTTTTCTCTTTTTTTTTCTTTGTAAAATTATACAAGTTCACTCACTGAGTTTTCTTTTGGGTTAATACCACAAAAAGCCTACACCGGTACATATATGACAAATTTACCCAAAATTAATTTTTTTACCATGCATAACTCTAAACTGGTATACCTATAATAAATTTATCCCAAACTAATTTTTTGACCACAAAAAACGTCAAATTGGTGCATTTGTGACAAATTTACCTTCCGTTATATTATATAATACCACGAAAATTACAAACTATTACACACGTGATAAATGGAGTGTAAAATCCTGAATCGATACGCATGTCAATTGCCTCGTGTCATTTAATTCAGAAACTTGACGATAAAATATAACAAAAATTGACGGAGGGTAAATTTATCACGGATATACCAATTAGGATTTTTAGTGATAAAAAAATTAATTTTGAATACATTTATCACATATGTATTAATTTAAAATTTTTCGTGATATTAATCATTTTCTTTTTTACTTCTTCATGTAAGGACAAGATGAAAGTGGCAGGGTCTGCTAGGAGAGAGGAGATAAATAAGTTGGCCACTCTCGCTCGATTTACTCGAGTGATAACGAAAGGCTTGGCTGCTGACCAAAAAAAAAATAAAAAAAAGATAACGTAAGGCTTGGCTTAAATTCCGTAAGCGGACACGTCACACCGACAATTAAACCCCCTCTAAGAACATCCGACGGCGGATACGGCGCCACGTGGCATTGCGCTTGGGTCGGCGCCGACGGGCGCCCGCGTTTTTGAAATGGGACATAGAAGCGCGCGGGGGCTCCGCTATAAAGAGCACACGCGGTTGCTCGCCAACTTCAAATGCAACTGCAGAGCGAGGGCCACCTCCACCTCCTCGAAACGAAGAACAAGGACTAGAAGAATAGGAGAAGGACGAAAATGAGCGCGACAGTTGGTGCCGGGAAGGTCGTGTGCGTGACTGGAGCGTCCGGTTACATCGCCTCGTGGCTCGTCAAGCTCCTCTTGCAGCGTGGCTACACCGTCAAGGCCTCCATTCGGGATCCGAGTCCGTTCTGAATCCCACTCGTTTCCGTTTTCGTTCTAGTTCATTTTTGCTTCGAGTCGTGCCATTTTGCGTGATAAGTGACCGTTCACTGTCCCTGATAGACCGACTTTGCTCCCTGATGGTCTTGATTCTCTCTCGTGTTGTGTGTATAACTGTATATTTGCGTGACATGGTCTACTTCGTCGTCATTTCTTGTAATTCTATGTGGTGGATGAATGTTTCGTGCATATGCAGTTTCAGGCTGTGGCCAAGTAATTCTTTTTCGAGCATTTTTAGAGTATAGAGGAGTCATCTCATCAGATTCTTGATTACCGGATGAGGGTGGATAGAGGTATAATCAATGTCAATAAACCTTTTTTCATTTTGCCTGCACATGCCTAATGCAAGGTTATTCTTCCAGTTCTGGAGTAGTTGTGCCATAGCTGGGATTGTTTTGCCAGCTCCGACCAGAGTCCTCAACGAGGTCATGATGTCTGTGGTACGCTGGTTATACTTGTTATATTAAGAATGATCTTGCAGCTGTAGTTCGAATTCATTCCTACATTGGTGGGCAAGGCAAATGAAAGTTAACATTCAGGAATCTTCTAAAAAGTTACAAGATCTTGGGTTTGTTTTCTCGGTACTGTTACATGAGGTTCTCAAATTTCTATGACAATGCTATGCTCCAAATCATTTAGTTTCTGGGCAAAAAACCAGATATCTTCGACTTCCGTGAAAATGCCTTTAATCCAACTTTTGTTGAAAAGCCAAGATTTTTGACTCGGATCGTTCAAGTTTAGTGGATGAGTTATGGTCATTGAATTTTGCGGCTTTCCTTATATCCGAACAGCTCATTTACAGTGATTATTCTTGTCTCTACAATAGATGATCCCAAAAAGACTGAACATCTACTTGCACTTGATGGAGCGAAGGAGAGACTGCAACTGTTCAAAGCAAACCTGCTGGAAGAGGGTTCATTTGATCCTATTGTTGAGGGTTGCACAGGCGTTTTCCACACTGCCTCGCCCTTTTATTATGATGTCAAGGATCCGCAGGTTTGGTTCCAGAATTCATACACCAGTCCTTGCAGAGTAGTTTTTTTTCCCTTTTTCATTAGTACTTTATTGCCACATTTTATTTTATTGAGGCCAACTAGCATGCTTTCGGGAGAGTAGGAATTTATTCGATATTAACTATAACCAAGTTCTTTAACATGGTCACTCCTGTTTAGTTTTGTTATACTTAGCTTTGCCTTTTGATTACGAAAGGGAATGAAGGGTGCCTGGAAACTGCAGCTGAAGTGACTCTGCAGCTGAAGTGACTGTACTCTTCTGCTCTTTGATTTGCATAATCTGATATTCTCGTCAAGCACATCTCTCACCACCTTCTAATGTACAGCTTTGCAAAGTGTTTGTGAAAATTGTTTAGGATCAATTCTATGCAGGATTTTAAGCTGTCCGGCTTATCTTTTGGTTGTTCGCTTCTATACCTCTACTCTAGTATCCGCTGATGTATTCTCTTTTTAGTGCGATAATAGTTTGGTTGTCTATCTCATTATGTTTTCTTACATGCATAAGTTACAGGCAAGGAAATAAGAATCCTAGGACCTTACATAATTTTTCCCTCAGACTCAGAAAGATTTAAACGTTCATTTATTTCATTACATCATTTACTTGAAATTGATGATAACAAAACCTGTTTAGGAATGGATTTCTCGACTTTGATATGTTTCTTTTATGGACAAGCGAAATAGATCATGCAGTAGCACGTTAACTTCTGTCGATTTTTTTGTATTGGGAGAGAAATGTCATTTATATGGGGACCTCCTTCATACTAGCGCTACTTACAATGTTGCGTACAATTAGTTCTCTGACTAGAACTACACAGAACCAATAGAGATCCTTCTATTTTTTAGTACAAAATAGATCAAGGTTCGTGAAGTTAGACGGAGTTGAGTGATAATTTCAATTTTGATTTACTAATGAGGTGGCTCCATGATATAAGTGGACTATGTTTCTGATACTAATTAAATCCTTCAGCATTTCATTTCTTATTTACATGATGTCTAACGTAATCTGTTAGCTTGACTAACACATGCCGTGCCTAGCTAATTAGTGTTTTGTCTACCCATGCCAAATGAGCACTTCATTTGTTTTTTTGGGCAAATTCTGTTCATCAAGTCAAACATGTAGCCTTGCCTTGTCATATTATAAGATTAAGGATGTCAAAATGCTGGCTGTTCCTCACTGAGAAACATTAAATTGGCGAGGGGAAAATACTTAAGTGGGATTTATAATTCAGGTTCCAGGTATGGACTAAAAGATTCTTTGACATGTAGTAACACAATATAGTCTCTCATTATTTAAGCTTTTTGATCTCTTTTGGCTAATTAAGTGTTATCGTATTTCAGGCAGAACTACTTGATCCTGCTGTGAAGGGAACTCTTAACGTTCTGAAGTCATGTTCCAAAACACCTTCTGTGCAGCGCGTGGTCTTGACATCATCTATGGCCGCAGTTGTGTACGATGGAAGACCGCTGACAGCTGATGTTGTGGTGGATGAAAGTTGGTTTTCTGATGCAGACTTTTGCAGGCAAATGAACGTACGCATCTTGTCCAGTTCAATTTTATTGCCTCATGTTTTTTTTTCTACCGGTGCCAAGATGATGAACACGATTACAATCTAACAATGCACTGTTAACCACAATTTGGAAGTGTCTTTCTTTTTCGTCATGGATGCATTATGTCTCTCATTTTTGCCCCCTCGTAGTTGTGGTATGTGCTCTCCAAGACTTTGGCTGACGACGCTGCCTGGAAATTTGTGAAAGAAAAGGGCATTGACATGGTTACAATCAACCCAGCTATGGTGATTGGTCCTCTTTTGCAGCCAACACTTAACACAAGTGCTGCGGCAATCGCACATCTGATAAATGGTAATTTAGCGTAACTGTGAAAGCTCTCCGGATCACAGAGTTGTTTCATGTTTACATTGCATCGATCATGTACGATTGCATCGACAAAAAACAGCTCTCCGCCTTAAGCTGGCGCTGCTATTTTGTATCTTTACCATCCCAATTCAGTTTTATCTATTGGGAGTCACTATTCGAGGGAGGAAAGATGAATGTTTACTGTCGTAACTTCTTGAAAAATGATGATTATTTAATTGTACCAAGTTACCAATTTAGCAGTGATTCCAACTCAGGTGCACCAACTTTTCGAAATACAAGTATTGGATGGGTCCATGTCAAAGATGTCGCAAATGCTCATATACTGGCATTCGAGGTCCCGTCGGCTAGTGGAAGATACTGCCTGGTTGAGAGGGTTGCACACTACTCTGAGATCGTGAGGGTCTTGTGCGAGCTTTACCCTTCTCTCCCGTTTCCAGAAAAGTAAGTATCTAGACCTTTTACCATTTACCCTGTCATGTGGGTAGTGAGCTGTAGAGTATCGAGGTTTTCAGAAGAGTATGATGCATGGCTGCTAACGAGGCACGAACGAAAAGTTACAAAGTCTACGACTCATCTTTCCCATGATGATGTCTATCTCGTGTCTGTTTGCTTCCTGAGGGAGATAGCTGATTTTTTACTCGAAATCGACTTCTTTGCAGGTGCGCGGACGACGAGCCTTTCATGCCCGTCTACCAGGTGTCCAAGGAGAAAGTGAAAAGCTTGGGCCTCGACTACATTCCCCTGGAGCAGAGTGTGAAGGAAACTGTTGAAAGCCTGAAGGAGAAGGAGTTTGTTAAATTCTGAGAGAATAATTTTCCAGTTTTCCCAAGTTAACAATGTAAGTGGGCGGGAGGCTTTTCACCACTGTACTGGCTGTTGGTTCTGTTGAATTAGTCAAAGTATTTGTTTGTTTTTTTAATGAAGCCTAGTTGGTTGTCCTAGTTTATAGGAATATGTTGCAGCATGCTTGTTGCTGTGCACACCTTTAGGATAGTGGGTAGATAGTTCAGCATAGTGGGTCAATTATTGTGGCTACTTTTTTGGGATTTTTTGTTGGTGTATGGCCTATCTAAAAGGCTAAGTTGTTATTCAATTATGATGTATAAATGTAGTAAGCATTTTTTCATGGGTGTACACTCTGTTCTTTTTTACTTTCTTTTCTGTGTTTTTTTTCTTTGTGCTTGCAAAGCACAGCCAGCTTCTGCACCTTTTCTGTAACAGTGGTATCAGGGCCATTAAAGAGAGGAAAAAGTGAGAGTGAAAGGCAATAGCCAAAAAGTGAGCTTGAGTTGAAAACACGCGAGGAAAGATTTTTTCTTGGTATCCAGCGGCGGTGATGGCTTTAGAAACCTTTGTCCAACCAGCTATTCCACGCTTTGATGGTCATTATGATCATTGGAGCATGCTAATGGAGAACTTCCTGAAATCCAAGGAATATTGGGTTGTTGTTATCTCTGGAGTTGCCGAACCAGAAGAAGGAGCTACGTTGACAGCAGCACAACGGACGGCTCTGGAAGCAGCAAAATTGAAAGATCTCAAGGCCAAAAACTATCTTTTTTAGGCCATTAACAGATCTATCTTGGAGACAATTCTCTGTAAGGATACCTCCAAGCACATATGGGATTCCATGAAAAAAAATATCAAGGTACCGCAAGAGCAAAAAGGTAGCAACTTCAAATGCTTCGTGGAGAGTTTGAGTTACTAAGAATGAAGTCGAGAGAGTCAATTACCGATTTCTTCTCTCGGACAATGGCAATTGTCAATAAGATGCGGATTCACGACGATAAGATAGAGGATGTCACCATCGTTGAGAAGATTCTTCGATCTCCGACACCAAAGTTTAACTTTGTTGTCTATTCTATACAAGAAGCCAATGACATTGAAGAACTCTCAATTGATGAACTGCAAGGGTCGTTGTTGGTTCATGAACAAAATTTTCTTCAGCAAGAGCCGAAAGAGAAGGCGTTGAAGGCAACTACATATCACTTTTCGTCAACAACAAGAACAAATAGTGGCAGAGGTAGAGGAAGGGGAGCCAATGAATGTCGCAGTTTCAATCAAAAGCCTAATGGTCATTTTTCTCGTGATGCTCAAGGTGGAGGATGAGGACATGGAGGTCAGCGCTCAACTGTTTTCAAACCAAGGTCAGTAGACAAATCTACAGTAGTGTTTTAGATGCCATAGGTATGGACATTAAAAATCTGAATGTCGTACCAATTTAAATACACAAAGCATGGAAAGGATTAATTTTGCGGAAGAAAAAGAAGAAGCAGTGTCTCTCCTAATGGTGTGTCAAGAAACGGAGAAAATTTCATCGAACCTGTGGTATATTGACACCGGTTGCAACAACCATATGTGTGGAGACAAGAAGGCATTCTTTGCATTAAATGAGTTGTTTCATACCTCAGTCAAATTTGGAGACGACTCGACTGTGTCAATCAAGGGTAAAGGGACAGTTGCAATTGTTCCTAAAGGAACCTCGGTTCAGATGATCAAGAGGTGTTTTATGTTATTGAGTTGAAGACCAACCTTCTAAGTGTTAGACAATTGCAAGAGAAGGGATATGAAATTACACTCAAAGGAGGTGTTTGCAGAATCCAGGATGAGAAACAGCATCCGATTGCTCAAGTTAATATGACTACCAATCGGATGTTCCCGTTGCATCTTCATGGCACCTCTCACTCATGTTTCTTTGCAAGATTGAAGGATAAAGCATGGTTATGGCATTTTAGATACGGACACCTCAATTTTGGTGGGTAGCGGACGTTACATCATAAGAAGATGGTGGAGGGACTTCCCCCAATCATGGTGCAGTCCGAAATATGTGAAGAGTGTGTTGTTAGCAAACAGCACCGAGATCATTTTCCAAAAGGCAAAGCATGGAGAGCCAAGAAGCACCTCGAACTTCTCCATTCAGATATTTGCGGACCAATTTCCCCAATGTCCAATGGAGGTAAACGATATATCATTACCTTCATTGACGATTTCAGTCAGAATATTTGGGCTTACTTTTTGTAGGACAAATCTGAATTCTTTGAAGCCTTGAAGAGCTTCAAAACTCTTGTTGAAAAAGAGAGTGGAAATCCAATCAAAGTTCTCCGCACAGATCGTGGTGGCGAATATATTTCAACCGCGTTCGCAGATTTTTGTGTGGAGCATGGGATTAAAAGACAACTCACTGCAACTTATTCACTGCAACATAACGGTGTCTGCGAAAGGAAGAACCGCACTATTCTGAATATGGTGCGAAGCCTCTTGACGTCAAGTGGAGTTCCAAAAAGCTTATGGCCGGAGGTAGTCAATTGGAGTGTTCATCTTTTGAATAGAAGTCCCACTCTCACTATTTTAAATAAGACATCCAAAGAAGCTTGTAGCGGGAAAAGACCCGCAGTTGATTACTTCAGAATTTTTGGGTGTCTTTCATATGTCCATGTTCCTGACTAGAAGAGGAAGAGGCTAGAAGATAAAGCAGAAAAATGTATTTTTCTTGGCATTAGTGATCATTCAAAAGCCTACAAACTTTATGATCCTATAACCAAGAAAATTACCATTAGCCATGATATGATCTTTGATGAAGAAAAATTCTAGTCATAGAGCAAGAAGAATGGTGGTGATTGTGGTGAACAAATTCCAGCAAACTTTGAAGATGATACTAAGCTGGGAAAGCAGTCCTCTACGAGTCAAGTCATCACAGAAAATGCTGAAAATTCAGTAGTTGCTACAGCATCTGAAGAATGACCACAACGCATCTGACGGAGGCCAACATGGATGGAGATTATGAAGTGTCGAGAGTTGAGCAAACCGAAGACCCATTGATCCATTTTGCTTTTTTTGCAAATAGTGACCCAACTACTTTTGATGAAGCAGTACAAAATAAAAACTGGAGAGTTGCAATGGATGCAGGGATCAAAGCAATTGAGAAGAATGGTACGTGGGAATTGACAGATTTTCCCGAAGGACAAAAGAAAATTGGAGTCAAGTGGGTATACAAGACGAAAATGAACAAGAATGGTGAGATTGAAAAGTACAAGGCGTGCTTGGTGGTAAAGATTACAAGCAGGAATTTGGAGTGAATTACAAAGAGGTGTTCGCGCCAGTTGCGAGACTCAATACAATCCGATTAGCGATTGCGCTAGCAACATAGAATTCATGGTTCATCTATCAGTTAGATGTGAAGTCGGCGTTCTTACACAGTGATCTTCAAGAATAGGTATTTGTTCATCAACCATCAGCTATAAGTTAGATGTTTTTGCAATATGAACATGGTGAAGGAAGGCAGGGATCATAGATCTTCCTGCTCCTTTGGCCTCATCTTTCATTAATAAATTCACTACAAAAAAACAAGGATTTAGCCACGGAAATTTGCGACAAATAATTTTTCGTTGCTAATTCGCGACGGACTTTGTGACGAATTTTTTATCTGTCGCTAATTTGCGACGAATATATTCATCGCAAATTAGCGACGGATAAAAAATTCATTGCAAAGTACCGACGAATTTTGAGATGAAAAAAATTTCGTGGCTAATTTGCGACGGAATTTGCCACGAAAAAAATTCGAGGCTAATTTGCGACGGAATTAGCCACGAAAAAAATTTCGTGGCTAATTTGCGACGAAATTAGCCACGAAAACAAATTCGTGGCTAATTTGCGACGGAATTAGCCACGAAAAAAATTCGTCGCTAATTTGCGACGGAATTACCCATGAAAAAAAATTCGTGGCTAATTTGCGACGGAATTTGCCACGAAAAAAATTCGTGGCTAATTTGCGACGGAATTTTCCACGAAAAAAAAATTCGTGGCTAATTTGCGACGAAATTTGCGATGGAAAATAATTCGTGGTTAATTTGCGACCAAATTAGCGACGAATTTTTTCCGTTGCTAATTTACGAAGGAAAAAACATTTTGTCGCTAATTTGCAACAGAATTTGCGATGAAAAATTCTTCGTAGCTAATTTGCAACAGAGTTAGCGATGGATTTGGCCGTTATTTAGAGTCCGAACTTTGGTGTCGAATTTCTCGGAATTCTGGGACGAATTTAATTGGACGGTGTTGATATTATTGTGGCCAGCAGCGATATTACTCGGGATAGGTGAGAAGTGAATTTTTGACCGGGTGCTGATTTGGACTGATAGACCTCTCTCGCGGTATATTTTTATTAATACCATTTGGTCAAATCCTAAATTATTAATTAGAATTTTTGAATTAGATTGTTTTTGAATTCGAATCGTGGCCGTTGGATCGCAATTATTGCGATCTGACTTTTCCTCTCTCTCTCTCTCTCTCTCTCTCTCTCTCTACCATTTTTCCACGCTGGTCCCGCCCTCATGCGCCTGACACCACCTACCCCCATCCTAAAATCGAGGAACACTGGAAGGATACAGCCTATCAACAAGAGGAAGTATATAACGTGGTTCAAACTGAGGAATATAACATTCCTACTCTACGAGATCCATGTGGAGCAATAATAGACGTAGATGTAACTGAAATTCGCGAATCAAATTTAGAAGGTGTTGCAGAATCAGATTTTGAGACAGAGGATGATGAGGATGATGAGGAGGATGATGAGGATGATGATGATGCTCAAGAAGAAGATCAAGATGAAGACGAAGGTGAAGATGAAGATTTTTGAGACATTTTACTAATTATGTCGTAATTATTATTATGACAAAAGTTTATTGTTGTTGTCATATTTATTATTGTTGTTGTTTTTGTTATTATTATTATTGTAATTGTTGTTGAATATTATTATTACTATTACTGTTAATGTTATTGTCCGGACAAAAAAATGAATTACGCGGGTGTGGCAAATTAGTAGAAATGAAATCCGTGGCAAATTAGCCACCGAATTTAGCCACGGATTTCCTAAAAAATCCACTCACTCACACGACTAAGTAATAATATAATGAAATTCGTTGCTAAAATCCGTGGCTAAAAAAGGCAACAAAATTCGATTTATTTGTGAAATCCGTGGCTAAAATCCGTGGCAAATTGGCCACGGATTTTAGCCACGAATTTGGTGAAAAAAGCCTACAAAATGCGATTTTTCATGAAATTCGTGGCTAAAATCCGTGGCTAATTAGCCACGGATTGGATTTCACCAAAAAAAAAATTCAATTTTTATAAAATCCGTGGCAAATTTGCCACGGATTTTAGCCACGACTTTGGTGAAAAAAGCCTACAAAATTCGATTTTTCATGAAATTCGTGGCAAAAATCCGTGGCTAATTAGCCACGGATTAAATTTCACCAAAAAAAATTCGATTTTTACGAAATTCGTGGCTAAAATCCGTGGCTAAAATCCAATCCGTGGCTAAAATCCGTGGCAAATTAGCCACGAATTTCATGAAAAATTGAATTTTTTTGTGAAATTCGTGGCTAAAATCCGTGGCAAATTAGCCACGGATTTTAGCCACGAATTTAATGAAAATCGAATTTTTTGGCCTTTTTTCCTCAAATGCGTGGCCAAAATCTGTGGCAAATTTGCCACGGATTTTAGCCACGAATTTCGTGAAAATCGAATTTTTTGGGCTTTTTTACTCAAATTCGTGGCTAAAATCCGTGGCTAATTTGCCACGGAATTTAGCCACGAATTTAATAAAAATCAATTTTTTTTGTGAAATCCGTGGCTAAAATCCGTGGCAAATTAGCCACGGATTTTAGCCACGAATTTCATGAAAATCAATTTTTTTGGCCTTTTTTCCTCAAATTCGTGGCTAAAATCCGTGGCAAATTAGCCACGGATTTTAGCCACGAATTTCGTGAAAATTGAATTTTTTGAATTTTTTCATTAAATGTGTGGCTAAAATCCATGGCAAATTTGCCACAGATTTTAGCCACGAATTTCATGAAAATCGAATTTTTTGGCCTTTTTTCCTGGAATCCGTGACTAAAATCCGTGGCAAATTAGCCACGGATTTTAGCCACGAATTTCATGAAAATCGAATTTTTTGGCCTTTTTTCCTGGAATCCGTGGCTAAAATCTGTGGCAAATTAGCCACGGATTTTAGCCACGAATTTCATGAAAATCGAATTTTTTGGCCTTTTTTCCTCAAATTCGTGGCTAAAATCCGTGGCAAATTAGCCACGGATTTTAGCCACGAATTTCATGAAAATCGAATTTTTTGGCCTTTTTTCCTCAAATTCGTGGCTAAAATCCGTGGCTAATTAGCCACGGATTTTAGCCACGGATTTCATGAAAATCGAATTTTTTGGCCTTTTTTATGAAATTCGTGGCTAAAATCCGTGGCTAATTTGCCACGGATTTTAGCCACGAATTTCATGAAAATCAAATTTTTTGGCTTTTTTCTGCAAATTCGTGGCTAAAATTTGTGGCAAATTTGCCACGGATTTTAGCCACGAATTTCGTAAAAATCAAAATTTTTTTAGTGAAATCCAAATCCGTGGCTAAAATCCGTGGCAAATTAGCCACGGATTTTAGCCACGAATTTCATGAAAAATCGAATTTTGTGGGCTTTTTTTATGAAATTCGTGGCTAAAATCCGTGGCAAATTTGCCACGGATTTTAGCCACGAATTTCATGAAAATCAAAATTTTTGGCTTTTTTTCCTCAAATTCGTGGCTAAAATCCGTGGCAAATTAGCCACGGATTTTAGCCACGAATTTCGTAAAAATCAAATTTTTTTTAGTGAAAAATCCAAATCCGTGGCTAAATCCGTGGCAAATTAGCCACGAATTTCATGAATTTTATGAAAAACCGAATTTTGTGGGCTTTTTTTATGAAATTCGTGGCTAAAATCCGTGGCTAATTTGCCACGGATTTTAGCCACGAATTTCATGAAAATCAATTTTTTTGGCCTTTTTTCCTCAAATTCGTGGCTAAAATCCGTGGCTAATTTGCCACGGATTTTAGCCACGAATTTCGTAAAAATCAAATTTTTTTAAGTGAAATCCAAATCCGTGGCTAAAATCCGTGGCAAATTTGCCATGGATTTTAGCCACGAATTTTAAAAATAGCCGCGAGAATTTTATATTTCGATTTGAATTTGCCGCGAGAAAATTAAAAATCGTGGCTAATTTGCGACGGAATTAGCCACGAATTTAAATCTGTGGCTAATTTCAGCGGAAATTTACTAAACGGCGTCGTCTTCTTGAGCCGGTAGAAATTAGGGTTCTTCACTTCTGAAGATCAAATCAATCTCCGTTTCTCTCTCTGTTGCAAGTCTCGGGCGAACGATTCTTGGCGATCTTCGGCGTTCTTCGGCGGCTGACGGTGGGTCTGCTTTTGCTTCTGACGGTGGGTCTGCTTCTGCTTCTGTGTTGGATCTGCTTCTGCTTCTGTGCTTCGGCTTCTGTTCTGCTGCTTCTGTGTTGGGTGTGCTTCTGCTTCTGTTCTGCTGCTTCTGTGTTGGGTGTGCTTCTGCTTCTGTTCTGCTGCTTCTGTGTTGGGTCTGCTTCTGCATTCTGTGCTTCTGTGTTGGGTCTGCTTCTGCTTCTGTGCTTCTGCGTCTGTGTTGGCTGGCTTCTGTGTTGGGTTTGGCTGTGCTTCGTTCTGTTCGTAGGCGAAACAGAATGGTTCTGTTTCTGTTTCGCCCACGAATTTGATTCTGTTCGTGGGCGAAATAGACCCAATCTGTTTCGCCCACGAAACAGAATCAAATTGCTCATATTTAAGTTGAAATTTGGTTGGATTTAGGTTGAAATTTGATTGGAATGCGATGAAATTTGATTAGATTTGGGTTGAAATTTAGTTGAAATTTGTTTGAAATTTGGTCGGAATGAGGTGAAATATGGTCGGAATGAGCTGAAATTTGGTCGGTCAAGTGGAAACGGCCCGATGATCCAAACTCATGGCCTTTGGCCATGATGCAAGTCTTTTTTTGGTATTTTGAAGTCGTTTAGATGGGTTTTTTGGTGAAAAACGATTCTGGTGAATAGTGTTTTTTGTGACATTTGTGTTTTTTTTTTTCGTTTCGGAGTCATTTGGATGTCAATCTCTATTTTTACTTAGCTTGCTACTTGATCTTCACATACCTTGCTGATGTTTTTATAAAAATGAGACCTAAACAAATAAGTAGTAAGATTGAAAATATGTGAACATCCGAAAGAAAGAAGGCAAAAGCTGCAAAACCATGAAAGGAAATACGCGGTCCTTTCCTCTATATATAGCGCTGTCTTGTTCTCATATCCATTGTCCCTAAATTCAGCTGAACTCCTCAAACTATCTGGGTGTTTTCCTTTTTACTCTTGGCGTGAGCAATCCTCGTAAAGGTAATTACACATCAGGTTTTCTCACCGACTAATAGCAGCATTGGAATTGGTTATTGCTTTCAAGGATTTTTTTTGGGTCGAATGAGTCTTTTGATGACTACTTTATCCTGGCGTTTACATGCTAATCGATTTTGCATATCCTTTCCAGGGTTTTGGCATCCTGTTATCTGGCGTTTTTGGGACAGAAAATGGTTCCTCTGTATCAGTGTAAGAACTTCACTATGAGAAACATTTCTCTATGGCATACAGATAAGACGAGGAAGAGAACATAACATGAAACTCTTCTGCTTAATGTAGAGAAAATGCCGGCCTCTTGGCTGTAACGCGGGTTGGCAGTAGAAGGGTTGTGCAGATAGCGGCTGGATTTATGATTTTCTTCTCTGTTCTGGGTATGTGTTACACGTATGACATCTGGTTTACACATTCACACATAAAGGATTTCAAAACAACATTTCTGCAAGAATACTTATTTTTTGAGAAAGAAATTACTAATCACATATATGGAGCTAGTTGTCTTCAATTGTTTCACGATTAATATACTCACTGTAGTTAGTGTTATTTGTTTCAATCGAAGGTAGTATATTCAGTTTAGTTATCACTACCCAATTGCAAAATTGACTTATGCATGAGAGTCTTTGTGACTCTGACTGTGAAGGAGAAAAATTATAGCAGGCCTAAAAGTGCGTCAGACAGGGAACTAGAAACAATGTGCCCTAATGATGGTTTTGTTTATTTCCGTAACAGTGAGCTTATATCGGGGCAACTTGGAAAGGCAACTTTAGGTTAGTTGTCTTCATTTCCTGCATTTTCTTGTTTTAATGATGCTATCGTTGGAATATGACATTGTAGTTTTCTTGTGAACATCTTCTAAGAGTGTTGATAGTCTGTTCTCTGTTGTAGCTTGGCATATAATTTGTTTGTATGGCCTTCTCTTCCTGGCTTAATTAGCCCGTAAGTTGTAAAGAATCTACCGACTTTGTGGGATAGTGGGCACTCCTCGCTTTCCCATTTCTAACATATTCAAACTTTAAAAGAAACATTCTAAAGTTAAAACGTTTGTTCAAGGAATTCAGTATAGGAACCATACATGTTTATATTGAGGTACTTGTCTTGGAGGCTTATTTTACGCTCTTGGGTCATGTGTTGTAATGCAGATGCACACTTATTTAATATGTTCTCGCTTTATTATTGCTGTCTTGACTCCTTTCTCCATGAGCATTACGTCTTAGGACTTATATCTTTATGCTTCTGCTATTGAATAGATGTGAAAAATTAACTGGGGTTAGGAGTTTGATATTGTGATGTTTGCGCTGCAGATGGACAGGACTTCGATTCTTGGAGAACACTATAGACAACGTGGAAGAACTTCTTGGCAAGATGAACAGTTTGCGAACTGACTAATTTAGAACTTTGTTTCATTTCTTTCTTTTTGGGATTTGTTCTTGTATTGACTGTGATTTTCTATTAATGTTAATTAGATTTCAAATCGAAATCGTCCCTAAACAACATTCGTTGCTAAATTATTCATTAAAATTCGTCGCCAAATTTGTTTTCGAATAATGTCCTGTCGCAAAAGTCAAAATTTTCGTGCAAAAATACTGACCCAAAAAAAAGGGCAAATTATCCACGAATTTTGCAACAAATAAGTTCGTCGCAAAAATTCGACAAAAAAAATGGTTCGTCGCAAAAAAAAATTTGTCACAAATTTTAGCCACGAATAAGTTCGTCGCAAATAATTGAAAAAAAATTTTAGCCATGAATTTTGCCACGAAATTTTTTTGTGGGAAATTAGCCACGAATTTTAGTCACGAATAAGTTCGTCGCAAATAATTGGAAAAAAAATTTTGTCGCAAATTAGCCACGAATTTTGCCACGAAAAGTTTTCGTGGTAAATTAGCCACGAATTTTGCCACGAATAATTTCGTGGCAAAAAATGAAAAAAAATTTGGTTTTGGTAAATTAGCCACGAACTTTGCCACGAAATGCGAGAAATTTTGCCACGGATAATTAGCAACGATTTTTGCCACGAAAATATTTCGTCGCACTCACGAATAATGTTCGTGGCAAATTAGCGACGGATTTTTGCCACGAATAATGTTCATGGCAAATTAGCCACGAATATTTGCAACGAATAATGTTCATGGCAAATTAGCCACGAATTTTTGCCACGAATATATTTCGTCGCAAATTAGCCACGAATTTTGCCACGAATAATTAGCGACGAATTTTGTGACGAATTTTTTTCGTTGCAAATTAGCCACGAATTTTGCCACGAAAAATTAGCGACGAATTTTGCGACGACTTTTTTCCGTCGCAAATTAGCCACGAAAATTGAAATTTTCCGTGGCAAAATTTTGCGACGACCTATTAGCGACGAATTTTTTTCCGTCGCTAATTTCGTCGCAAATTCATTTTGCCACGAATTTTGACGAATTTTTCGTGGCAAAATTCGTGGCAAAACCCGGCTTTTTTTGTAGTGAACTGGGTAATGACATGTTTATTGTGGTTCCTTACCCTACACTTCTCCAATTTGCAAGGGTTTGTACCAAGCACCTTTATCAAATATAGAATTATCTGTCCGCGATACATAAATCCTTTCGTGATATCCGAAGTTAAGTTCCTTTGCGTTAGAAAAACGTTTGAGGAGCATATTTTGGGATCCAAAAAAATCTATGGGCATGATAAGAAGAAAAAATTTATCAAAATCACATGAGTGAATTGATCATCCTATTTCTTGTAAAACCTTCTATTTCAACCGTTGATCACAGGCAGGGTCAATGGTACTATCATACACTACAAAAAAACATGTTTTTTCCGACGAAATTTCCAACGAAAAATTTGGAAAAATTCGTTGGAAAACGAATTTCCAACAAATTTTCCAACGAAAAAAAATTCGTTGGTAATAGGTCGTCGGAAAATTTTCCAACGAAAAATTTCAATTTTCGTTGGAAATTTGCGACGAATTTTATTTCGTTGGAAAATTCGTTGGAAAACTCGTGGCTAAATTCGTTGGAAAAATTACAAAATTTTTTTTTGGTCGAAAAATTGTGGGAATTTTTTTTCCAACGAAAAATTTTTCGTTGGAAAAATTACAAATGTTTTTTTTTGTCCAAAAATCGTGGAAATTTTTTTTCCAACGAAAAATTTTTCGTTGGAAAAATTACAAATGTTTTTTTGTCCAAAAATCGTGGAAATTTTTTTTCCAACGAATTTTTTTTTTTGAAAAAATCGCCCTCGCCGCCGGCGAGGCTCGAGGTCGCCCAGATCTGGGCGAGCTCGAGCTCGTCGCCGGCAAGGGCCGAGCTCGCCCGGATCTGGGCGACATCGAGCTCACCTACGATGGCGATGAGGTGGTTGAGGCGGCGGGCGAGGTGGCGGCCCATGGTGGCGTCAGGGGCGCCGACCGCCGCGGGGGCCTGGCCGTGGATGGTCGCGGTGGCGAGGGAGCCAACATCGCCCTGGATGGCCACGGGGGAGGGAGCCGACGTCGCCCAGATCTGGGCACGCAGGAGTTGAGGGCGCCCTGGATGGCCGCGGCGGCGAGGGAGCCGACGTCGCCCTGGATGGCCGCGGGGGAGGGAGCCGACGTCGCCCAGATCTAGCCGCGCAGGAGTTGAGGGCGCCCTGGATGGTCGCGGCGGCGAGGGAGCCGACGTCGCCCTGGATGGCCGCGGGGGAGGGAGCCGACGTCGCCCAGATTTGGGCGCGCAGGAGTTGAGGGCGCCGGAGCCTGAGCCGAAGCCGGATGGGGGGCGGCGGGGGAGGAGGCGGAGCGGGAGGCGGAGGGAGAAGGCGACCGATTGCAAAGGAGAGAGAGAGAGAGAGAGAGAGAATGTGGAAATGTCGAAGGAATTGAGCGCGAAAATATGAATAAGGAAGAAGTATAGTTTTCGTTGTAAAATTCGTGGGAAATTTCCCACGAATTTTGCAACGAAAATTGTACACACTAAAATAATTGTCCAGAAAATTAAAATTCGTTGGAAAATTCGTTGGAAATTGTACAAACTGAAAAAATTCCCCGGAAATTGAAATTCGTTGGAAAATTCGTTGGAAATTTCCAACGAATTTTCCAACGAATATAAAAAAATGCCGAATAAAACCGATTTTTTTTTAATTCGTTGGAAATTTCCAACGAATTTTCCAACGAAAATTGTACAAACTAAAAAAATTCCCGGAAAATTGAAATTCGTTGGAAAATTCGTTGGAAATTTCCAACGAATTTTCCAACGAATATAAAAAAATGCCGAATAAAACCGATTTTTTTTTGAAATCGTTGGAAATTTCCAACGAATTTTCCAACGAAAATTTTACACACTGAAAAAATTCCCCGGAAATTGAAATTTGTTGGAAAATTCGTTGGAAATTTCCAACGAATTTTCCAACGAAAATTTTACACACTGAAAAAATTCCCCGGAAATTGAAATTCATTGGAAAATTCGTTGGAAATTTCCAACGAATATAAAAATGCCGAATAGTACCGGGTTTTTTTGGAATTCGTTGGAAATTTCGTTGGAAATTTCCAACGAAAAAAAATTCGTTGGAAATTTCAAACGAATTTTCCAACGAATTTTCCAACGAATATAAAAAATGCCGAATAAAACCGATTTTTTTAAATCGTTGGAAATTTCGTTGGAAATTTCCAACGAATTTTCCAACGAAAATTGTACACTATGAAAAAATTCCCAGAAAATTGAAATTCGTTGGAAATTTCGTTGGAAATTTCCAACGAATTTTCCAATGAATATAAAAAATGCCGAACAAGACCGCTTTTTTTTTAATTCGTCGCAAAATTCGTTGGAAATTTCCAAAGAATTTTGCGACGAAAATTTTTTGTTGGAAATTTCCAACGATTTTTGCGACGAAAAATTTTTCGTTGGAAATTTCCAACGAATTTTGAGATTCGTTGGAAAATTTGTCGCAAATTTGCAACGAAAATCTTTCGTTGAAAAATTTTCGTGGCAAAAATCCATTTTTTTTGTAGTGATAAGAGCTCGCCTGTATATCTACTCATCTACGATACGGTAACAAATGATAAGAGTTGATGGTAATCAAATTGGCAAAGTTATTCACAGCTAATCGACGAGGATTTTTAGTAAGTGGATTATGCCGGAAGGCAAGAGCTTCCGCTTGGACGCGATTTCGGGAGGAGAATTGCCAGTCGGCTACCAAATAAGAGGCCCGAGACTCGCGGGCTGTATGATCATATGCTGAACTTGTAGATGCAAGCTGATCCGCATCCCCCTCGGACGATGCGCCACAAAGTTGGGGTGCGTACGGTTGTGATATGGCAGAACATTGTAGGCCGGTTGGTTGGTCTCGGGACTTGTTGGCTCATGTTGAGCTCGTGATTTGGCATGGGTTGAAGGTCTTGCAAGTAGCCATTAATAGCCTTTTTCCGGCATTGATTCTTGCCGGGGTCATCGGGGCACTGTCGCTGTTGCCATTTGGCCGATCGCGGTTCTGTTCGTTCCTCTACTTTGGTGGATGATCAGATTTCTGGCCGTTCTTCGAATGCTTTGCATTCTTGGGCGCGTAGACCTTGCACAGAACCCACTCATCCAACCGCCACAACGCACCATCACAAAGACATCAAAAATTCACGCCAACCGTAATAAATGACAAGGAGAATTAAGATGTCCTTCACTCCCTTCTTCTTGTCTGTACTGGTGAAATGGGGATTCACTTTTGAAAAGAGAAACATCGATACCCTACAGCACTCACTTCACGCATAAGAGGGCAAATGGTAAAGGCCGAAAGCTGGAGAGAAGGGTAAAGCTCGCGCAAGATCTTCACGGCCTCGGAGTAGTGTGCAACCCTCTTGACTAGACAGTATCTTCCGCTGTCTGGCTGATGGGACCTCGAATGCCATTATATGAGCATTTGCTGACATTGACGCATTTCCCTGTCTCTATCTTGGTATCAGAACTGGTGATAACATTTTAATTAATCTCCGATTGCTTATCATTTGGATATTCTGATTGTGCTCTGATTCTGGTGCGGGCTGGAACAACTAGCAGTGAACTGGGTTAATAAGTTATAACAAATGAAGTCATCCTCCTAAACTATTAGCACCAATAAAAAATATTTGGGTCGTAGGCGTGGGACCTCATAAGAAGACTCTTGTTTATTGCTCATTCCATCTTATGCATATATCAGCAACATTCTTTTTCCTTACCATCAATAGGAGTAAAGATGAACAGGGAAAATCCCATGATTCCTTCCTTTACGATGTTCACATGCATAAAACACTTTCAAACATGAAAGAAGATAGCAAATAGGTAAAACCTCCCGTCTAAATTTTTCCTAACTCAGGATGGAATTCCCTATTCATCAGAATTTAACAAGTCCCTTCTCCTTCAGGCTTTCAACGGTTTCCTTCAAACTCTGCTCCAGAGGAATGTAGTCGAGCCCCAGGCTTCTCGCTCTGTCCTTGGACACCTGATAAATCGGTGGAAAAGGCTTGTCATCCGCGCACCTGCGTGGAAAATATCGAGTCATTTTAGAGGAAAACTCATCTACCTTCACATGAATCACGATACAATAATCGAGTCAACTCAATGCTCAACAGCACACCACGCACGCGGCGATGCGATTGCTCAAGTGTTCGATACTTGTACCTCGGAATAGTCAGACCTCAGACACGTGCATGTACACATGCAAAGCTAAACCAATGGCTATTACTTGAACTGCTTACTTTTTGGGAAGCTGGAGAGAAGGGTAAAGCTCACATAAGATCCTCACGATCTCGGAGTAGTGTGCAACTCTCTCAACTAAACAATATCTTCCGCTGGCTGACGGGACCTCAAATGCCAATATATGAGCGTCTGCCACATCTTTAACGTTCACCAGTCGCATACTTGCATTTGGAAAAGTTTGTGTTCCTGAGTTGAAATTGCACCGGATTAGAAGGAAAAATATTCTCTTGATTAGAAGGAACGGATGTAATAAAGCTCAAAAAATATTAGGATAACCTATGTAATCAGGAAAACCTTCATGGTTACCACTGAATTACCATTTACCAAATTTGCAACTGCCACAGCACTTGTGTTAATTGACGGCTGTAAAAGAGGACCAATCACCAAGCCCGGGTTGATTGTGACCATATCAATACCCTTCTCTTTCACGAATTTCCAGGCAGCATCCTCAGCTAAAGTCTTTGAGAGTGCATACCACATCTATTGGGGGAAAAAAGAGAGGGAGGTAAAGCACTCGCGATGAAACAGAAAGCCATTTCCAAATTGACGACATTATGATAACTTCTGAGATGTACGAAAATGGAATGGCAGGTTTTGGTCAATTACCAGAAAGATTCGACAGGAAAGATCACATCAAGAGAGCTGTTAACCATGCAATGTTGAGACTTAAACTCACATTGATTATCTCGGCTCCAGTAGAATATAGTACATGAGACAAGAAGAGTGCTAAATTGGACAAGATGCGTACATTTCTTTCCCTGCACAACTCTGGATCAGAAAACCAATTTTCATCAACTACAACATCAAGTGTCAACGGTCGTCCAGTGAACGCTACTGCAACCATTGATGATGTTAAGACCACACGCTTGACAGAAGGTGCTTTGGAACATGACTTCAGAACATTAAGAGTCCCCTTCAAGGCTGGATCAAGTAATTCTGCCTGAAACATGATGAGAATTCATAAGCCAAAAGAAATAAAATGGGTAAAAGATGAGAGTTGAATTGCATTACCAAGAGTTCCCTTCAGCTAATGTTATTATTTATGTTTTTGTCACTAGCCAATTCAAGGCCTCTCACATTGAGGCACAATATAAGCAAGACAAAAGATATGAGAGAAAACATAGAAATTCAATGAACAGGCAGCATTTGGACATCCACAATCTTAGACAAGGGCAAGTAACGACCCACCCAACCACATATTTGATAGTAATGAACACTATTTCTCCAATAAAGAGATCTAGGAAATAACTTTGCCTAGAAGAGCTTTAATATGCTCATTTGACCTGGATAGACAAGCAGTAGTTAGGAAGCTTGCTTCAGGAAACATCACATGCTTAGTCATGTTAACTGATTACCTAACATGTCATGCAAATCGGAATAAAGTTAGCTGAAGATTTTAATTGGCATCGGAAACATTGTCAACTTATATCATGGCGACAAATTATCAGCAAATTTGTATTCAAACCAGCTGAAATTATCATTCAACATGGTCTAACTCAGTGAACTTTAAATGGGTACAGACTCAAGTGCAACTAAAGTAAACAGGAGTGACCAAGTTCGTAAACTTGGTAAATTGTAGCAATGAAGGGCTTAAGATGAAAGGGGAAAACAGCCACTCTGCAAGGACTGGTATATGGTTCTAGAGCCAAACCTGCGGATCTTTGACATTATGATAAAAGGGAGAGGCAGTGTGAAAAACGCCTACACAACCCTCAATGATAGCATCGAACGAACCCTCTTCCAGCAAGTCTGCTTTGAACAGCCGAAGTCTATCCTTGGCTCCATCCAACGCAAGTAAATGTTCGACCTTTTTCAGATCATCTGTTGGAGAGACGCAGACGATCATTACGAATGAGCCATTTGGAAAATAAGGAAAGAGGTAAATTTGAGAATTTACAGGCTCATCCTCTAAACTGAAAATGGCTCAAATCTAACGACATCATGGCTCTGCAACACAAGTTCTCCAGAAACCAAAAAAATTTGGAGCGAGGTAGCACTGTTATACAAAGTTCAAGCCTTGTCCTGATGTACCTTCAATCCCTCTCATCTGGTAATCAATAGTATCGCCATATGACTCCTTTACACACTAGGAAGTGGGAATGCTAAAAAGGGAAACACGATCAGAGAAAAATCTTTCTACAACACACACATAACATCGTCCAAAGAGGCGAGCCAAACTCGCATGGTTCTGAATCCCCAGAGTCGATTGAACCCCATTCAGTCGCTGAAAACCTCGACCCCTTCAAAAACAATCCAGCTAAAAACAAAAGCTACATGACCAGTCCACCGTCTGTAACTCCACAAGCGCGAACCTTTCGTCTACTGCACAGCAGAATCACAGGAAATGACGACGAAACAGACCGTGCCACGCAACCCACGCACGAGACGGAAGCGAATCGCCACGGTCAACACACTAAGCCCAGTCGATCGAGGACAAATTTTTCACCAAGACGACCGAATCAGAGAGAACCCAACCTCGAAGGAAAACGGAGAGGAGAGGGATCGAGAACGTACCCGGATCGCGGACGGAGGCGTTGACGGCGTAGCCGCGCCGCAAGAGGAGCTTGACGAGCCAAGAGGCGATGTAACCGGACGCTCCGGTCACGCACACGACCTTCCCTTCGCCGACCGTCGCGCTCATCCTCGTCTTCTCCGATTCTGCTGCTCCTTCTCCTTCTCCTCCTCCTCCTTCTTCTTTGCTCGCTGCAGTTTCGCGAGGTTCCTTCCGTCGCTCTTTGCTTTTCACTGGCGGCAGAAGCGCGCTTCGATGTCCATTTCGCAGGCCGGCTCGTACGAGGACAATTCAACGTTGCGTAGAGACGACAACGTCTGACTTGTTCGGGTGCTTGTATGGTTAAAGCGAACGTGTATAACATTTCCTATAATAAATAGCGACATGGCGGCATTAGGTTAGGTTAGAATATTATAGTAATAGATTAAGAAAGGAGTTAAAATCCAACCAGGAGCGCCACCTCCCCATCGTGCTAGTCATACCACAATCATCTAAATATATATATATATATATATATATATATATATATATGTAACATTCTGTCAGACCCACGGCTTTATATATTTTAAGAGGAAATTGTCCGATCACTCTTTAAAAAACTTACTATAGAGATGTCTATTTAATCATATACTTTTCAATTTTATCAGTTTAGTCATAAATCTTTGCGTCGAAATTTCAATATTACACTTTAGGCCAATTGTCGCCGGAAATCGACGATATGGTGGGTTGCCACGCTGGACTGCTGGCAATGGCCTGAACACCGCGTCAGTGGTTTTCGGCGAAAATTAACTGGGAATACTATATTGGAATTTCGCACAAAGATTTAGGATTAATTGGCAAAATTTAATCCTCGTCAAGTAGCCGTGTATAACTTCAACGATTTAATCAGCACTTAACCATATCATTCGTCACCGCATCATAGGTGATTACATATACAAGCTAAGCGAAGGTCTCTAATATATATAAAAATTATCCAAAAAATCTTAAATCTATTGCACTTTTATCAATTCAATCCTAAATCTATTAATTATGTCGATTGAATTATAAATATTTTTCACATTTTTTCAATTTTAGCCGGAAATCGCTGATATGGATACCGGCAGTCCTACGTGGATAATTTTAAATAACATTTTAATATTTTATTGAGTTTTTTTGAATTTTTCTTTTTCTTTTTATTTCTTTCCTTCCTTTCTTTTTTTCCCTTATCGTGGGCTACCCGGGAAGGGCCAGAGACCCTCGCTTGGTCTGGGCGAGGGCCTCCAAGCCCTCCGCAACGCGGTCCTCGCCTGGATCGTGGTGAGGGTTGTGATGCCCTCGCCCAGGCTAGGCAAGGGGTCGCTGGCTCTCACCCGTGACTGTGATGTCACCAGCCAGAGTTGTAAAAAAGGGGCAAAATGATAAAAATTCGAAAAATAATATTATAAAAATCTCGGGTGAAAATCTATGATGCTGGCCTTCATCATGCAATTGCTCCCGTGCAGAAACACTTGAAGACGGGAACAAACAGCCTCCAACTGACATTTCTAACTCGGGAAAGTTCTCTCTCAGAATTTAACGAATCCCTTCTCCCTCAGGCTTTCAACAGTTTCCTGCAAGCACCGGTCGACCAGCGGAACGTAATCGAGCCCCAAGCTTCTCACCTTCTCCTTCGACACCAGAGAGATCGGCACGAAAGGCCCGTCGTCCGCGCACCCTGCGGAGACAAATTTCCAAGTAACGTCAGCTATATATCTCGCTCGGAAGCAAGCAGACACGAGTTACGCATCATTGGAAAGAAACTGAGACGCGGACTTCAGTAACTTCTCATTCGTGCCTAGTTAACAACCATACATCATTCTCTCCTGATTAGGAGGAAGTGGGTTTTAGAAGAAGAGCAAAAGTAACATCGACTGAAATGGTAAAGGTCTGAACTGCTTACGTTTCTGGAAGCCGGAGAGAAGCGTAAAGCTCGCGTAAGCTCTTCACGATCTCGGAGTAGTGTGCAACCCTCTCGACTAGACAGTATCTTCCGCCGGCTGACGGGACCTCAAGTGCCAGTATATGAGCATTTGCAACATCTTTGACATCGACCATTCCGTGGTTGCGTTTGGAAATGTGGGTGCATCTGGGTTGGAATCACACGCGCGCCACATTAGAAAGAGAGATACACTCCTGGTTAGAAGGGATGTAATCATATAACAAAACTTCGAAGATATTAGGCTGCTGCATCAAACAGGGATGGTAGAAAATCGATGGCAATGAAGCGGGTGATGGTGTACCTCAGTTCGACTAAGAAGAATTATATCGACATTGACGACAAGATGAGGACTGTACCGAATAAGAGAGGCGCTCCTCACGGCTCAATCAAATTGGTGAATTGGTACAATTAAACAATCGTGGTTTCAAGAAGTTATAGCGGTATTCATCTTTCCTCCCCTCAAATGGTAACTTCCAACAGATAAAACTGAATTGGGACGGTAAACAAACAGAGTAGCAGCACGAGCATCCTTGTTAATTAGGCCAGAGAGCTGTTTGTTAATGCAATCATGCACGATGTATCGAATGGAAACGCAAAAACAACTCTGCAATCTGGAAAAATTTCGCGGTTACTGCTGAATTACCATTTATCAGATTTGCAATCATCGCAGAACTTGTGTTTAGTGTTGGCTGCAAAAGAGGACCAATCACCATAGCCGGGTTAAAAGTAACCGTGTCAATGCCCTTCTCTTCCGCAAATTTCCAGGCAGCGTCCTCGGCCAAAGTCTTGGAGAGCTCATACCACATCTACGAGGGAGCAAAAAACGAGAGAGATAAGACATTTGTGACGAAAAAGAAAACCACTTCCAAATTGATGCCGTTGTAATAACCAGTAAGATGTAACAAAATGAAATGGAACAACTCCACCAACCAGCCAGCTGGTTTCGTGTCAATAACCAGATCTATAAAATGGGAGAGATCGCTTCAAGAGGAGTTGTCGACAGTGCACTGTTAGATTCCATTCATGTTGATCATCTCAACACCAGGAGAATACAATACGAGACTATACAAAATTAAACAGGACAAGATGCGTACGTTATTTTTCCTGCACAAGTCTAGATCAGAAAACCAACTGTCATCCATCACAACATCATGTGTCGATGTTCCATCGTACGCAACTGCAGCCATAGATGATGTCAAGACCACACGCTGCACAAAAGGCGTTTTGGAACTTGACTTCAGAGCATTGAGAGTTCCCTTCACAGCGGGATCAAGTAATTCTGCCTGAAACATGATAATGGTTAATGAGCCAAAAGAGAAAACCTAGCTGAAATAATAAGAGACTAACATGCTACTATATGAGCTATTTGGCTAGTTCATAAAAGAAACATATCAAAGTCGAGAGAAATCCATTCGTAAGCAGGTTTTGTTGGTCATCAATTATCAAGTAAAAGATGTGAAGAATCAATGAAAATTTGAATATTTCAGAGACTGAGGTAAAAATTAGGTAAGTCCTATTATTCACATGCTCTTATTTCCTGGCCTGTAAAACTTCCGCATGTAAAGCAACAAAATGAGATAGACAAAAACAAGAATACATTGGCGTGATACCAGACTAAAGGTACAGAAGCGCATAACCAAAAGAAAAGCTGGACAACTTGAAATCATATGTGGAATTGACCCCAACCCATTTTCACAAACAATTTGCAAAGCTGTACATCAGAAGGTGGTGATAGATGGACTCGACGAAAATATCAGACTATGCAAATCAAAGATCAGAAGAGTACGGTCAACAGTTTCCAGGCACCCGTCATTCCTTTCCGTAATCAAAAGGCAAAGCAAAAGGTATGGCAATGCTAAACATGAAGCATGCTAGTTGGCCTCAATAAACAAAAATGTGGCATAAAAGGATTAATGAAAAAGGGCACAAAACTACTCTGCAAGAACTAGTGTATAATTTCTGGAACCAAACCTGAGGATCCTTGACATCCAGATAAAAGGGCGAGGCGGTGTGAAAAATGCCTACACAACCCTCAACGAGAGGATCAAACGAACCCTCTTCCAGCAAGTTGCCTTTGAACAGTTGAAGTCTCTCCTTCGCCCCATTAACTGCAAGCAAATATTCAGTCTTGTTTGGATCACATGTTGGGGAGACACGAACAATTACAGTGAATGAGCTGCTGGAATATGAGGAAAGCCACAAAACTCAATGGCCACGGCTCATCCACTAAACTGGAATGGCTCGAGTCAAACAACAACATGGCTCTTCAACACAAGTTCGAATGAAGGCATTTTCATGAGAGTCGAAGATGTTCAGTATTTTCCTCAACTAAATGATTCGGAGCATGGCACTCTTACAGAAATTCGGAAACCTCAAGCAACCGACGAAACAAAACCCAAGATCATAACACAATAGAAGATTCTATAGTGTTATCTTTCATTTGCCTAGCCTACCACTGCAGGAATAATTTGAATTACAGCTGCACGATCACTCTTATTATAAACAAATACAAGCCAAAAAAGATAACCAGCGTATCAGACAAATCATGGGCTCATTGAGGAATGTCTCTGGAGCTGGCAAACAATCCTAACTAAGGCAAACTAATCCAGTTCTAGAAGAATTACCTTGTATTCGGCATGCGCAGGCCAACAGAAAAAGGTTATTTAGATTGATTATACCTTCAACCACCCTCATCTAGTGATCAATAATCTCACGAGATGATGACTCTGTAGTCTAGAAATGCTCGAAAAAGAAGCAGAAGGAAAACCTTTCTACAAGGCACACCGTTGGAAAAAAAAAAAGCAGCCACAACAGGATAATTGTAAACACCTACGCAGGTAAAACGCACCAGCTGCTAACACCTCGATTACTTCAAAACAATCCAGCTAAACAGAAATTACTTCACTCGGCCACAGTCTGAAACTACTTATGCACGAAACGTTCATCTATGACATCAGAATTACACGAAAGGAGACGACTTAGAAGCTGTCGGACAAGATACACAACACGAGTGAATCAAGATCATCAGGAAGCAAAATCAGTGGATCATGACCAATCAACAGGAACGAAAGGTATCGAGAACGGACTCAGATCGCGAACGGAGGCCTTGACGGTGTAGCCACGCTGCAAGAGAAGCTTGACAAGCCACGAGGTGATGTAGCTGGATGCTCCGGTCACGCGCACGGTCTTCCTGGCACCAATAGTCGCGCCCATTCTCCACCTTGGCCGATTCTTGTTGTCCTTCTTCTTCGTTTCAGGAGGTTGTTCTTGCTCTGCAGTTCGTGAGTCGCCATCGGTGCTCTTATACCAGAGTTACGCTTCAAAATAAATGGATCCGACCTCTACAAGGTCATGTTCAACTTGCCGACAGAAGCCAAGATGTCTGTTTGCCGGCATCGATTAGGTGGTGGCGTTTGCTTTTGTATTAATCTCAGATTCTCAACTCAAACTTACAATAAGAAAAGCGGTGGGAAAAACAGAAACAACATTATTGATTCTAATACATACAGGACAAAACCATGCAAAAATACAAAAATAAAAAATAAAACCTTTCTACATCCCAAATAAAAAGACTTGGCGTCAAGAAAAAGGTCGGTATAAAATAATAACAACTTGTCCATATTATTCAGTCTCCGTTAATAATTACTATGGCGATACGTGTTCCCTCGCCACTCTATATAATCAATCTAAATACAAATGCTTATTAATTTAACCCTAATGGAATCACTTTCCGAAAATTACGGACATGAAAAACAAAATTCGGACCTTCTGTGTACTACAACGTCAGTAATCCAACTGAGATTCCACACGTATCTTTATATCCTACGTATTATTAACTGATGTCGGCATTTCCAGACGTCGCATGCCCGAGCCAAACCAAAACACATTCTCGTCCACGAAGAATGTGAAGCCCTCCAGGAACATCTAAGCGACACTGCGAACCAAACTATGAACTCCAAGGCTCGCATTATCTAATCAAATCATCGTACCGTCCAATTCGACTGTAAATGAAGAATTCTCCCAGAAAATTCTAATTCACCAGTGAATATTCTCAAAATGTTATTTCACAACCACACAGTATACACACACGCAGACAAACAAAAAAATTCTCATGGGGGAGGGAGGAAGATAGGAGTGTGCAAAACGGATCGCCTGAACCGGACCGGACCACCCGGTTTGGTCTGGTTCTCAAGAGTGTCGGTCCGGTTCTCGGTTTCTAAAAGTGGAACCAGTGTCCAGGTAGTCTGGTTTCCAATTTCAAGGGAGAACCGGACCGACCGGACCGGACTGACTATATATATATAGTTTTTATTTCTTCAAAAAAATTAGTAGAATGTGAACTAAACCTAAATGAACTTCATTGACATAGATTCATTGATAAAAATTAGTAAAATATAAACTAAATCCTAAATGACTGGTTCCATTGGACCGAACCAGAATCGGATTGGAAACCTATCACCCCTAGAAAGAGATCATCAGAGAGTGCAGCCACATAAGACAAAGAGGAAGCAGCGCATTGTGGCCAAGGCTAAGGACTCTAGCACTACGATGACCATTCAGAGCACATCGTCCATGATGAAGTTGATTAGCCTGAAGCTCCATGTAACGAAAGATCGACGCCGGTAGTGAGAACTCGAATTTCGGCGGCATTTCCGATCGCTGTAGACCACTACACGCACATTGGGCTGGAGATTCCGCCGGGACTAGTGACTTCACTACTGTAATGATTCTCTCTCTCCGTGTCTAGGTAGGTTAGGATTCTTTTTTTAAAGAAAGAAAACCCAATCCCTAAACTGAACCGAACTTACTTGAACCGTGTTTTCGGTTCGGGTCACAATAACCATACAACAAACATGTGCTGCTTGGGTTATGTCAGATGGAAACCGACTCAAATTGAATCAAACAATTGACACTCTACGTGCTGAGCTCTCTAGCTTTTATATCATGAAAGATTTTTTGGGATTACTGCCAATCATTTAAAACATTAAGCTATGTTTGGTCGCATGGATTTCTAGTTAGGATAAGACTGGATAAGATAAGATATGAAATTCATGAGTTTTTCTACATCCTATCCATTGTTCAATGAATCGCAATTATAAAACCGGATTTATTCACATCCTATTATGTCCATCGTTTGGTATCATATCAGTACAAATGAATCTAAATATTGCACAAGTTAAGATAATAAGAATCTCGCAGGTCACTCTTGCCTACTTCATTTTTATTTGCTTATTTTCTTTATTATTTTTCCCTCTCTCTTTTAATTCTTTTCTTTTTTTGTTCTTTTTTACTCTTCCATCATTCTCCAATAAAATTTTATTAAATAGTAAACTATATTTAATAATATTATAAATATCTAAAATACTAAAATACCTTAAATATGTAATAAATATAAATATTAAATATATATTTAATAATATTATAAGATCGAAAGAAATACCATACACCTTTATCCCAACTTTCCCGTGAAAAAATTTTATCTGGGCTATATCCCTCTTATAATTCTATTTGACTTTATCCTATCTTGAATAAGACCCAAATACATTATAGGATAAATTTTATCATATCATGAATTTTATCCTGACTACTAAACGTAACCTAAGCTATTAGATGGAGATATAATTTGATATTCAAATATTTCAACACTTTTGAAGTTATGATTTTCAAAAAACTATTCTAAAAACGCGTATTACTAAAATATAGGTAAGTTACACCAGTTATAATAAGTGCCATCCAAAATAGACCCCTAAAAACCTTAAAGAGTCCTTTAGTTTAGGCCTCTTTCTACTGTAATTGGGCTTTTCAAGACTAACTTAACAAGCAATAATTGGATTCAAAGTCATTGGATTGTCGTTTAGTGATTTCAGAGCCTAAAACTAATTGGGGTTGAACATAAATTAAAATCAATTAAACAACTTTTACAAGTAACAACTAAAACAGTAAATCATCGTAGTTGGGTGAATTGACCCCATCAAAATACATAAAGAATTGCCATTAAGGTGTTTAAGCCTCTATATTTACAGAACATCTTATTAATGTTAAAGCACTAAAGTTCCAGATAATGCTAAGCTATATATCACAATCACATATCATCAGTTACTATCAATTTGTCTGTGAAATCACGGACATGTCAGTCCAAAACGGATAATCGATTAAAATATATGTTAGAGCAATTTGCATCTTAATCGATCACTAATTTTGGTCGGTGTCTCAAAATCAAAGAGGCCAGTTTAGTTTTTAAGATTGAGTTATGTTATGTCAAACTCAAAAGGTGCGGGGGCAACTATAGTTTAAATTTTTTGAAGACAAATTTATTCAACGCCTAATAGAAATTCCTAAGGCTACGAAAATTCGCCAAAGTAATTCACGGAAATTTAATAAATGATAAAGAAACCAAGAAGGAGAATATGATTGTTATGTTCCTAATCCCTTCCAGATATACTTCTCACGTTGGAGTTGGATTCCTAGCTTGAGTCGGTCAATCCAAATATTATATACAAGAGGCGGGTGATGGTTTTTGCCCATTAGTCAGCGGAGGAGTTTTTGCCTTGACAAAAAATTGCGAGGCGTGTTTGTGAATTACTTCCCTAAGAAATCGCAAGTGGTTTGAAGCCAAGTAGTCTAGTGGAAAGATTTCTTAAGTCTTTGGTGAGATTGAAAGATTGTTTTGTCAAAGATTTTTCTGTTCGATCGTTTTGTTCTTCACATTAGGTACACACTTAGAGCAAGAGAGGCACTATCATTAAGGCAAGATGGAGAACAATGATCGGTGCCACGACCGTGATTGCGATGATCAGCCAAAGGGAATGCCCGTCAACCGTCAACGGGAAGTCGGTGTCGTCCCATGCATGCCGTCTTCGAGCCAAGAATTGGGGGCGGCGGCGCCATCATCCGAGGACAAGTTCCCACTCGAGTTTCCATTCGGGTACATATTCGCCCCCACCGACCAGGAGCTCATTCTCCATTACTTGAAGCCCAAAGTCATGGGCGATCCAATTCCGCTCAGTGACTTGTTCGCCGATGTCGATCTCTACAAGTTCGACCCCAGAAAGCTCATCAGTACGTACATATACGCGGCCAATTCATAGACTCTAATTCTGTGTGTGTTTTGTCTATCGTTTCAGCATTCAATTAGGTTTGTAATGGACGTGCATGCATGCTTGAAGATGAGATTTCTTGTTCGGTCGTTCCTCTCTTTGAATTTCTTGGCTCTCTTTGGGCTTGTTTGGTTTTCTCTTTCTTCGACTTTCTTGGCGTTTCTTTGATCTGTTTTTTTTATCACTTTCGGAATGTATTTGAATGGAAACTGTTTCTTATTTTACATGCACGCTTGGCATAAATAGATATGTCTGAGTGTATAGGTAGAGTGCCATACACAGTGAACGAGTCTTGTTAAAGAGTAGTTTTTTTTTTTTTTTTTTTTTTTTTTTTTTTTGATAATCGAGGTGTCCGCGCGGCCGGCGAGCGAGGGCATTGTTAAAGAGTAGTTTATTCGGTGGTATAGTTAGAAACTATGTGCAAATACCAAAGAAATTACTCAGATGCAACTCATTGTACGATTCTCCAGAGAACCGCGAGGGAGTGGGAAAAGATGGAGACGAGTGGTACTTCTTCACTCCGAGGGACAGGAAGTATCCAAACGGGTCCCGGCCGAATCGTTGCACGCCCAGCGGGGTTTGGAAGGCGACCGGGAAAGATAGCATCGTCCTGATGGAGAATAGAACGGTCGGATATAAGAGGTTGTTGGCCTTCTCTCCTTCCTTTCGGGGAACCTCGCAAAGACGAAGCGACGGGACGGCCTTGAATATGCATGAGTATAGATTGGAGGAGGACGAGAAGAGCATCCACACCAGTAGAGACGAGAAGGGAGTGAAGGACAAGAGGGTTTGGATTTATCCGTTCATGTTGACATTATCGTATCTTAGTTTTCCTTGCCATTACACTTGGTGTGAATTGACGTCTTTGTTTTGTGCATTGTGGCAGTTAGATGAGTGGGTTCTGTGTAAGGTTTACACGCCCAAGCATGCAAAGCATTCAAAGAACGGCCAGAAATCTGATCATCCAACAAAGAAGAGGAACAAACAGAACCGTGATCAGCCAAACGGTGACAAAGACAATGCCCCGACGACCGCTGGCAAAAATCAAGGCCAGAAAAAGGCTATTATTGTTGACGATGGTTACTTGCAAGAGCTTCAATCCACGCCAAATCACGAGCTCAACATGAGCCAACAGGTCAACGTGGTCGACAATTATCAACTGCCTCAGAGTTCTCAGATAAGTGCTCTCGGCGGTCTGGAGACCGACCGACCGGCCTACAATGTTCTGTCACATCGCAACCATATGCACCCTAACGTAATGGCACATCGTCCAAGTGGGATGAGGATCAACATGCCTCTACAAGTTCAAAGTGTGGTCACGCAGCCTGCGAACCTCGAGCCTCCTACTTGGCAGCCGACCAGCAATTATCCTCCTGAATCGCATCCAAGCAGGAGCTCTTGCCTTCCAGCGCATTCCACTCGCCAAAATCCTCGTCAAGTAGTGGTGTACAGTTTCAACGATTTAATCAGTACCAACCCATATCATTCGTTACCGCACAATAGGTGATTGGTATGCAAGCGAGCTCTTATGGCATACATTGACTCTAGCTATCATTAGCAGTTGGGATTGGAGGTTTTACTAGGATTAGAATCGTTAATTCACTCATGTGAAATTGATACTCCTCTGTTGTTATGCAGATTATGTCGACTGTACCCAAAACATGCTCGTCGAGCGTCAGAAAATAAAAAGCAAAGAAGCGTTGAACTTTGATATTCGTGAGAAAATTTATGCATTGAGGATAGTTTCGTGACAATGCTTGGTGCGAACTTCTGGATGCAACCTCCAGGCCAAATGGAAGAACATATGTTCTATATGTTTCAGCTAAAAAAAATGAACAGAAAACGAAAACTATCTCTTGGATTTTGTGGTGTTTTATTGCCCAAGTTACTACTTTTCTTTGCTAATTAAAAAAAAATTGGCCTCGTCTTTTTGTATTGTTGTTTGTGAAGTTTCATGTATGAAGGTAGGAAGGTAAATGAAAATAACTTAAGATGTTCCTTTGAATGATTCTATGGGTGGGCGGGATCTCAAAGCCCCTGCCCAGGCTGGCCACCTGGTTCATCGGCCGGTATCGGAAAAAAGTCCCAAGCCCGGCGAGTGAGCCGAAAGAAAGTGGCCAAGTCCGCCCATTCTCCAGGCAGGCTGCGCTGACGTGAGAAGAAACATTATCTGAAAACGTTGTATCAGATAACGTCGACAATGGAGATTTCTCAACTGTGACCTAATAGACTACCAGGGGTGGACCTGGACCTTTTGACTCCCCAGCATGAGCTCCCTGCTCCCGGCGGGCGGCTAGCCCTTATAACATTTTGATTGAATATGGAGGAACTTTGTGTAGAACAAATGTTGAAAGACGACCCAATTTTTTGTCCAGAGGCTCTAGGATTTTCCTCATCACTCTCTCTGCATGACGGTCAAGTGCCTTGTGCAACAAGTAAAAACTAGATAGGAAGTCGTGTTGTTTCCCTGAAACATTGGCAATCTGCTTCAGCTGGATTACCCCTTTATAACATCATTGTGCAAATGTCCACTTTATCACTGATTTTTTAAAAAAGTAGAAAAGGCTGCTTCTTTTCCTGGTTCTTAGTGGAGTCTCTTACTCAACACTAGCAGAATTTGCAAATCTTTCGAATGGTTTTTACTAATGGAAGTAAGAACTTAGCCACTGGGGAAGCTATAGGAAGGTCAGTGTGATCTCAAATTTTTAGTTTGAATTGATGACTTGTCTGGAGCTAAAATCATGAGCCTTCATCATGTCCAAGTCCCAGCTGTTTCCTGGGATATATAAATGACTATATATACTGTGCATACAATCCAATATTTCTCCGGCATTCGTCGACATCGTTCGTTTGTACAAAGATTTCCAATAAAGTGGTAAGACAGAAGTTATTTTTTTGGGGGGGAAAAAAAAAACAAAAACCGAAATGCCGCGAACTTTCTAGCCCAGGCTTTCCTCGCCACCGGTTTCTCTTCAGATAACAAAAGATACACGTGGCAAGCACCCATTAGGGCCATACTTGTCTCAAGATAAGGAAATGGATGATGCCCTCTCTCCCCAACGAGCGCTTTGCATTTCCATTCTTCTTCACAACCCACAAACATAAAGTTGCAAGTAAGAGAAGCTGAGAAGAAAGAAAGCGAACGCTCACTCAACCAACACTGGCAGCAGCAATGGCTTCCATGACCATGACAGCCTCCTTCCTCGCCGGCTCGTCGGCTGTGGTCGGCAAGCTACCCTCGGCCAAGGCCTCCACAAGAGGCCTCGTCATGGCCAAGGCCTCGAGAGCCACCGAGGCCGAGAAGGCCAGCCTCGAGTTCAATGCTGACAAGGAAGAGAGAAGCAGTGGGAGGAGGGACTTGGTCTTTGCCGCCGCAGCTGTGGCTGCCTGCGCCGTCGCGAGGGCCGCCATCGCGGATGAAGATGAGCCGAAAAAGGGTACTCCCGAGGCCAGGAAGAAGTATACTCCTATCTGTGTGACCATGCCCACCGCTCGCATCTGCCACAAATGAGGGTCAAGAATTGGCGACTCCTTTTCCCTCACCCTTGATTTCGTGTTGATTTGGGAATGATATATGTGTAAAACCTTGTATTCTAGTTTTCTTGCTATCTTGGGACCAATCGATCACCATTCTAAGTCTGCTTCTTTGGTCTGAGTCACACTTCCCTCTTGCGTTCCAACTAGAACGTATTGTGCATCAAGTTGTTTTGATGTCGGGCTACCCTTTCTTACTTGCGCGGGTACGATTCTCGGTAGTTATCGGGCAGTGAACGTTCGAGCAAGAAAATAATTTAGGCGCATATTATCTCCGGACTTACATTATATCCCAATGCTCTCCTAGTACCGGCAATCTGCATTCACAGGAGTAGAGTTCCCCCATGGCAATGTGTTAGCATTCCAACCTAGTAGCAACGGCCAGTTCTCATTAGGTCCCGACTCATCCGACAACCACACCGCATATCCAGCTTTCATGTACAAACAGTTGCTGCGTACCGACAGAACCAACTCGTTATTGTAGTAACTACAGAGAAAACATCTAGTACATGAAATTTTACTATGATCTGCAAGAGATTCCTCTTGCAACATGAAAAGATGAAGCGATTCAACTGAACTGCATCCCGTACATGTTCATGGTTGCCGGGGCACAATCCCCATAATAAGGCCAACGGTGTTGGTGCCGCGTCCTATCACCAACAATATTGTAAAGGCCAGCCAGCATAAGCTGAAGCATACTAAGACACTACAAGCTACAGGCAACCGAAGAAACTTCATCGCTCAAGCAAAGGAAATTACAAAAGGGAAAAGAAAACGCAATTGTTTACACCGACTCCAGGTCTTGCAAAAGCTGGAAAAAGAAACTGATGGAAGAAGAGGACGAAGAAAACAATGACACCTCGCCCTGCATCTACTCAACAGAGCCGTTACCGCGCCATAGACAAAATGAATGGTAGATCGTTTTCTTATTCAACTCCACATCGGTGAGGCAGGCATTAAAGACATCGACTTGGACCGCTATCTCATTCGGCCTTCCCATTTTGCTGGGCGGTGACAAAGTTCCGGACTACTTCTATGGCTAATTGATGAGCACTTTTCTCCTGCACCTTTGCCAGTTCTTCCATGGCCTCGTACGTCTCCTTATCAGCAAAGAGCTTAAGGTTGTAGCGCGCAGGTGCCTTTACCACACCATCCCACTTGTCAACCCACTCTTGAAGCTTCTCAAATCCCTGGTAGAAAATAAGACCGTTAGAGAAAGATAGCTAGGCCATAATGAAGGAAAAGAAAGGATGTAATAACAACCTCGTTCTCAACAAATATTGGCTACTAGTATTCCTAATCTGATAATAAGAAAACTATAAAATACTCGCGAGTTGTAATTATTTGGTGCTGACCATGCGGTTAGTGAAGTCGCCGAATGATTCCTTGGATTGTCTCTTACGCTTCCAATAGTAGAAAAGAGGTTCAAAAACCTTCTCGAGATCCTGAACCTTAACCTTATTCATAAAAGTTCTTGCTATTGATGTCTGATTTGGTGTCCCTCCAAGCCAAATCTGTTTTTCCACACAAATTGAAGGTTAAAATGAATTTATTCTGATAGGTTTCAGGAGATATAACGCATTGAGAAAGTGTAATAAGATGTACCTGGTAACTGTTAGGACCATCACCAACAAGTCCAAGTTCAGCAACATATGGTCTAGCACAGCCGTTAGGGCAGCCAGTTACCCTTATTACAATAGATTCATTGTACTTGAGACCAACCTACAATGCCAGTGCCAACAAACCTCCATTTCAGATATTGTACTGCGATATTACATGACTGAGCTGTCATACATGGGCAGTCATATACCTTATCAAATACCGCTCGAGCCCTCTTAAGTATGTCGGGTATTCCTCTTTCAGCTTCAGTTATTGCCAATGGGCAAAGAGGCAATGCCGGGCACGCCATTGCAGTTATATTGAGAGAGTCCACGTATTTAGGTTCCTGTCCACAATAACAACCTTTTGTTATGAAATATCCTGTAGTAAAATAAGCACACCAAGCAATGGGTAGACAAAAAGAAATAAAACATTCTCTGAGAGTCGTAATATTAAAGACAGTCTGGATCTGGAGTCAACAGCAATGTCCTCTAGGAGGTTCCGACCATAAAAATAAACAGTTTCCATGCCGTATTCAACTCTAGGAAGAAAAAGGGATTCCTTAGGAGATATTTCTTAATGAAGGCGCTGGAATCCTTAAACACATCCAAGCACAGCTTAAATAGCCATACAAGCAGGAACTCAATTGTGCACGTGTAAACATGGTGATTCAAAAAAGCATGACTCTGTTTACAGATCTTTGTCCCCGACAAAAGCACATACCTTCCATGATAATGCTACTGACACAGCACGCAAATGGAAATGAGATGCTCTTAACTAGAGTGAATGAATTCTTACATAATATTAAATCATCGCATAACACTAACATCAGAGTAAGAATAGCATATCCTCAACGCAACTTACCAGAAAACCACCCTGCGCAAGAGCTTTTGTGATAGGACGCTTCCATGCATTCCGTATATCACACAATATTAAGTTCTGGTTTGGTGTGATACGAACACTGAGATTATATTTCTCTATTATCTCTCTAAGTGTCTTTTTCATATTCCCCCCAATACGTCCATTATCAACATGAAGCCCGCAAAACCAACCACCATCTCCCTGCCAAAAACATTTGAGAATCACAAATCAGAGATCAAATGGGCCAAGCATGGTACAAGAATGTTTAGGGGCGATATAGGCGACAGAATTATCATAATGAAATAGATATCAAAATCCCTCGGAACAAGAACAAGAAAACAGTAACAAATAATGAAAAATACACACACCTGCTTCTGCCATCCCAGGTAACTCTTGAACTCCCACTCTGGTAATTCACAAATTGGCTCAAATTTCTTGCCATAATACTGCTCAACAACGCTTCTGAACTTTTCAATTCCCCAAGAGCTAACCAGATATTTCATTCTACTATATTTGCGATCATCTCTTCTCCCGTTTTCTCTCTGTGTAACAATAATAGCCTTTATTGCATACAAAATGTCCTCTTTCGGTACATAACCCAAAGGTTCTGACAGACGGGGGAAGGTAGTCTCCAACCTATGTGTTCTTCCCATACCACCACCAACCTGCAAAATTAAACATTATAATTATGCAATTAAAAATGAAACATTAAAGAAAAAATGTCAGTCAATATCCAATAGAAACACAGTCATCTTACATATAGGTTAAATCCCTGAGGCTCTCCATCCTTGTTAGAAATGACAACAACTCCAACGTCATTTGTAAAGATATCGACCGAGTTATCTGTGGGCACAGTAACGGCAATTTTGAACTTCCTGGGCAAGAATTGAGTTCCATAAATTGGCTCGGGGGAGTCGGGGAAGTTTGTTCCATGAGAATTATCGTTTCGAGCCTTCACAACCTCAGCAGGTTCATCTGAGGTGATTTTCTCTCCATCCACCCACATATCAAAGTAGAAACCTGACTGCGGTGTAAGAAGTGAAGCGATATTTTCTGCGGTTTCTTGTGCAAATTTGTAATCCTTTCCAGCATATGGGGCAGCGGGGGCAAGAACATTTCGGTTAAGATCTCCACAAGCACCGAGAGTTGAACCCTTGTTCATAATTATCGAACTCATCACTGTCTTGAGGTCCTTCTTCAGGACTCCATGGAGCTGAAATGTTTGTCTTGTAGTCAAGCGAAGTGTTCCAATTCCAAACTGATCAGCAAGATCATCCATGACCAAATAAAGTTGGTTGGGAACTTTTCCAAAGGGGTTCTTTGTACGAAGCATGAACGAATATGATCTCCCCCCACGTTCGTCCCTGTTGTACTGTTGATAGCTCCCGTGGAACTTGATGATCTGGGTAGCAGATTCATTTATGTTGGGTGCATCTGTCAGAAGTTCCTCGTTGAGTGGGTATCTTATGTAATTACTTTTCTCTTTAATTATTTCGACCTTGCTACGTTTAGGCTCAGCAGCAGTCTCAGGCTTTATGGGCTGCACATTGTTAAGAAAAACTCATCAAGAAATAGGCATAAATTATCTGCTACTTAGAAAGCAAAAGTTCAAGTCATAATAGCTTCCTGTCAGGACATAGGTTACATCCGGTTTTCACCATGGCTTGTACATGATCCAAATTTACAGAGAAAAAAGCGAGATGAAGAACAGTGATGAAGAAAGGAAAATGATCCCCGGGTACGACTAGTCAACCCATGTGGGAAGCCGAACAGGGCGAGCACAGATACAAATTAAGCTTGCTAAGCCATAAGAGATGGCATTAACAGTCCAAGTCTGACATAAGGAATGCTTTGTTTTATCAGAGTTTGGTTACGGTGGCGCACGTTTTCCCCCCCCGCAGGAACTGACTGGGTGCAGGTCCATATCCATGGCTAGCAATTTATAAAAGGAAAAAGATTGTTGGCAGCGCGCCTTAAGCAAGAGATCTATCGTTGTGAAAATGGAAAAGCATTATATTTTTCGCCTAAAGCAATTTTCTTTAGCAGTGCTCTTTAAATTATCCATCTATTTTTTTTTTCCAAGAACGTTTCAAGCAGAATCAGTGTTCTTATCAACTGCCGCCCCAGTTCCCACTAGACCTGTCAAATGGGTGGGTCGGGTTGGGTTTGGATCGGGTCATAAATGGTCCAACCCAAATTGACCCATTAACCCGTTTATGACCCATTTATGCGCAATGCAATTTTGTTGACCCATACCCGACCCGACACATACCCAACCCATACCCGATTAGACCCATATTGCTAAAATACTTCCATATTTAATTAAATATAGGAAAATTCATACCCAAGCTGAAATGAGAGTGCGGAATGAGTGAGTGCAAGAGTCAGTGAGGGTGAGAGAAATGCGTTGAGTTTAAATCAGTTGTAAAATCATTTATGACCCATTTGCGACCCATTTATGACCCATTTAACACTAATATAAGACTTCTACCCATTTATGACCCATTTACTAAATATAACTAACCCATTTATGACTCATTTACTAATAAATGGGTTAAGAAATGGGTTTATGACCCATTTTGACAGGTCTAGTTCCCACCCACCAATTTCCTAAACCAAAGAAGAAAAAGAAAAAAAAAAAAAAAAGCTGCCAACTTTCAGTCCTTCATTTTCATTCCTACCGATTCCTGAACCAATCTTTGCCCCCAAAATCTCCAGAGTCTCCACATACATGCAAAGGGATGCCCAGCAAAATGTCAATTCGAACAAAAGGGAATGCAACACGAACCAATCCAGACAGAAAAATGCAAACGAACAGGGAACAAATAAGGCGTCCTCGCGCAACAATTCCCGAGTTAAAAAAAAAAAAAAAAGAGAGCCAGCGACCAGGAACTCACCGTCGACACGGCCCTCACGACGGACGCGCTCGAAGGAGAAGAAGAGGAGGAGGACGAGCCGCAAGAGAGCGCCAACGCGCTCGGCTGCCTCACGAGCGGAACCGAGCTCGAGGAAGACCTGAGCCCGGTGAAGCCCCGGAACATCGCCACCTTGGGATCGCTCGGCACCGCCGTGCTCGCAGCTCCAACCGCCGTCGCCATGATCGATCGAACGGACGAACAACAGCAAACGACCCGCTTCTCTCCCAAGGCACCGCCGGCTCCGCCGAGCTAGGGTTTCACGGAAACGAAGGGGACAGTGAAGCGGTACTGAGGCGAACGAGACAGAGATACTTGGTTGCGGGAGGCAGAGAGATTGGGTGGTGGCGATCGAAAAGACTGGCAAAAGCGAAGTCGGGAGTGCGGGATTATATTATATTAAATTATATGAGTGAATCTCGCCAAATCGGCCTTTTCTTCGTTCTATTTATTTATTTCTTTTAATTTGGTTTCTTGGGTGCACTTATCTAATTATCGGGGAGGTGCTCTAACGTGCGCCGCCGCGTCACGTGCCTGACACGGGCCGCAGGGTGGGTGGGTGGGGCCGGGCGGAAACCCCCCACTCGCGTCCCCCGCCCCACGCGCTCCCCGGGACGAGCCGCTGGCCGCGTGGCGCGTGGGTCTATCGGAGGCGCGGGAAACCAAAATCGGCGACGGCGTTACATTGAACCTGGACGGGATTTTGGACTAGCGGAGAGAGAGAGAGAGAGGACCGGGTCAAACTCGGGCGCCTGCGGCGGGGGTTTTCACTGGTCTAATTTTAATTGCCATTTGCCATCGTTTGGAAAAGAGCGAGGGATTCGATGCGCTCGGCTCCAGAAATTGTTGTCTCTACTTTGCAGATCACGACGCAGATTCCTTATCTGAGTCGCCCACGGGAGGAGTGAGCGCCGGGTCAGATTCCTTATCTGAGTCGCGCCGATTTAGTATCCAGTTGAAATCGAGAGTCACAAGGTCAATTTCCAGTTCTAAGCGGATAATCGATCACTCTTGACTCGGGGTACCACAAGAAACATCTTGTCATCGAAGGGAGTGAATTACCATTCGATACATCACTACTGATAGCGAAATGGACCCAATTGGTTTGTCGTGGCGCATTAGTTGCATGTGCATATGTAAAGCTCTGTTTGTTTCATGAAAAATATTACATTTTTTTGAAAATATTTTTCTGAAAGTCGTTTTCCAAGAAAATGGCAATACTTTTCGATGTTTAGCTTAAATTTGAAAAAGAATAGGAAAATATATTCCGTCATTTTGGAAAAGAAAATTTGGTTTGATATTCCTAAATACACATACACTATTTGAGCGTTATTGAGTTGCACATGGGCAACTAGGGAATTAGGCACGGTTACAGGGATCTTGGGGACCTACGCACGAGTACTTGGGTCCCGAGTAAGAGCACAAGCACCACACATTGGGATCTTGGGCCTTGGCCTCTATGGACCCAGGCTTGGGCACATAGGCCTTGTGCCCGGACTCGACTTCCGTGGACCTCAACTCGATCTTGATGGACACAAGCTTGGGAGCCAAGTTCGACCACAAGCACAAGGGTCTTGAGCCCAACCTCGATGGACTCGAGTGCAACCTCTATGGTCCTGGGCCAGGGCACTAAGGACCTAGGCACAGGCATCAGGGTCCCACGCTAGCCTCAATGGACCTAGGCATTCACATCGAGATCTCGGGCCTCGGCCTTAATGGACCCAAGCTTATGCACGGAGGATTCGGGCATTAATATAGGGGTCCTAGCCTTGGCCTCGTTAGACTTAGACCTGTCCTCTATAGACCATAGCTAGGCCTCGAGGAATCGGGCCAAGGGCATTAGGGTCTTGGGCCTCGGTCATAATGGACTTGAGCCTGGTGTGGGGGATCTAGGTACAAAAACAAGGGTCTTGTCCTAGCCTCAATAGACTCGAGATTGGCCTCTATGGACTTGGCATGGGCACGAGCTTGGCCTTGATGGACCAGGGCACAACCCTTATGGACCCGGGCCCAAGTGCAGGGCATTGGGCATGAGCATCACGGCCTCGGGTCTACCTTGATGAACCTGAACTTGAGCGTTGGGGACTCAAGCACTATCACCGGGGTCTCGGGCCTAATCTTGATGAACATGGGCATGAGCACCGGTGACCTGGGCCTAGGCACGAGCACCAAAATCTTGGCCTCGACGCAAATGCCAAAAACTCAAGCACAAGCATTGGGGTCGTAAGCTCGACCTCAATGGACAGGGCCTAGGTGTCAAGGACACAAGAATGAGCATTAGTGTTCCCGTGCCCAAGTGCAGAATTTTTAGTTCAAATTTTGATATCTAGCCATATTTATTAAAGAATAAATTTTTTTTTAATGTAAGCATACATTTTTTGTTGACTTATTTTATTTATTTATTTTTTTATAACCTAGGGAATCCCCGCACGGCCGACAGCCGGGGAGTAAACCCTGGGGGCAACATGTGCTAGCCACCACACACGTGCCACCGGTTAAGTCACCCTGCGAATTTTTCTAAGCAATTGAAACATTAAAAAATACTTTTTTAAAAAATATTTTTTGCGAAATAAACAGAGAGCCTAAATTACCTCCCTGCCAAGTTAGGTGACAATAAACGATCATGGGTTTCAAAAGCTCTTGAAATTCAAGAGTTGAATATCAGATGGATCGGCACGTCAAAAAAACGAAGAGGGGCCAGATGCGCGGCGGACTGCGGAGGATGTGAATAAAGATCTCAAAGGCATCTGCTAATGATTAGGAAATATGTTTTTAAAAAAGAAAAAAAGTGAAAATTGAATTCCTCTGACACAGAGCGCAGCAGCCGGACAGAAATTTTTCTCGAGAAAGGAGAGAGAGGAGCATCCACGCGCGAAGGACAAAGGGCAAGGGCCACTTCGACGACCCTTTTGAGTTTTATGAAAGGTTATTTCCTTTCTTAATTCCCTCAAATTATTTATGAACATGTCTGCAAGCCCGCCCAGCTTGCCCACGGGCCTGCGTGGGCTTCGCCCGATGCAGATACAAGACCAAGTCTTATGTACAAGTGTTGAGATGCGGTGCAGATGTGCAACTGGGGTTGGGTTATCTTCAGGTGCTGAAGACACACCTCAGAAATGGAACAGTAATGTATTTCTCTGTAGGAAGATCTTTCGCCCGACAAAGGAGCGAACAAAAGTCAAACACTGAACGTGCTTTTTCCACAAAGGCCTGGAGGTGTGATGCTTGCCTAAAATGCCAATGTTGTGCGTTTTGCAAGTAGCTCAGCTGACTGCAGTTTCGCCATTGGCACTGGATCGCGGCGCCGCGAATGTATTAAGGAGTTTCGAGCAGCGATGGCGATGACTGGGGTGAATCCGCAGCTTCTGAAGCTTGTGTTGTTATGGGAGTTTCAGGGGGAGAGTCCGGTCCATCGATGGAAGGTTTGATGACGGTGTAGAACATCAGGTTGTAGAGGAAGGTGAAGAGCAGGAGACCACCTGCTGCGTAAGATAGGAAAGATCCCGAAATCTCCATCCCGACTTCTCCTGTCATTTGGTCACTCGTCAGCTTCACATCTGAAGCTGCAACGTTCAAGAACACATCAAATAAAAAATTCACGTTAGAGAGTCATCCTTCTAAAAAATTTTCTTAAGAGATGGTGAAGTGTTCACAACAACAAAACCATGAGACAATAGAACACCGCCACCGCCCATAAATCAGATGCATCAGACTGTCCGGCAGCTTCGTCTACAATCAGAGTTCATTGGCCACGTCTAGCATGTGCTAAAACTTAATTAGTATACTTCATGGTTCCATATTGTGGATTTGTGGTGAGAGAACAAAACATATCATGGAGCAAGAGTAGGCGCAAGAAGTGTCAGCAACGACTTGATATAGTAAGCGAATCCAATTTTCCCTGAGGACAGATTGGGGTATCTACTATCTTGGAGATTGCAGTCATGGACTCTGCACCCTTAAAACTCATTTAACGCATGCCTGGCGACGGCTAGAACGCAGTGGTGATATTCCAAGACCTGAAACTCCAACGTCAGACTCAATTTTCGACCCGCTACTGGTTGAAACTTAATTGCCTTGCTACCCTCTATCACTGTGCGCGACCACAAACCAGTGCCACGGACAGAAGCTTAAATTGGGGTGCTAAACTATAATGCCGTCGAACATGACACTTCAAGGAAGCTGCTCCATGATTCAAACTTCTTCATCGCCGCCTCCACAAAAAGTCTACGTAATGCTTATCCTTGACACGCCTATAGCAGTGTAAATAAAGCTACAAATACAAATTACGCAGCTTGACAAGAGCACACCCAAGAGAGTAAAGACATGGGAACAAGAATTGACACTACGCAACGGACAGTCGCGGGGGTTGCAGCGAGGAGTCTTTTCCAAAGGTTCAGAATTTTCCAAAAAGTACATATTTGTCAATTTTGGCTTGGATCTATAACCTTCTGTCTTCCATTGACATTGTATGGACTTCATATTGTTCGGGAATAACTTTTCCTCAGTTGACCTATTAACGTGTCTGGAAGACAAATCAAACTATAGCCTTCAAGGCATTTTAAGGTTAGAAGAAAGTATCCAACTTCTCTTTGGGTCCAAAGCTGTGTACTGTATACTTCTCTATCCTATAGGCCATAGAAATTACTTGTGACTTAGTGCAAGAAGCCCCAGCAATGCATAGCCCAAATCTCCTATCTCCCTAGTCCTCTAGGTTTGCGGAACATGCGGCAACCGTTTCGTCACCGGTGGGAATTCTTTAGCGCCGCCAGTACCGGTGCCCACTGGCGGCGATACCGTTAAGAAACGCCCCGTCCGCGCCGTTTTTTAGTTCCTTTCAAGTTGTGATTATCTGACGGCAAGATTTTCGCTTTTTCATTATTCAATTCACGTGGCATATTTCTAATCATCTTTTCACGGGCTCAACATCAAGCATCTTTATGAAACCCCGAATCCGACCATCGGATGAAAGCCCACGAAAAGTTCTCACTGCAAAACTCAGCAAAGAGAACGAGACAGAAGAGAACTCACGAACAAACAAGACGCACGATACCAGAGCAGAGCAGGACGTACCCTTAACTTTTGGGGAAGGGGTTCGTTTCTGGGACAGTGTCTGAAGCTGCTGGTCGAGCTGCTGAAGGGCTTCGCGAGCCTTGTCTTGGTCCACCTCGAACTGCTTCGAGTCATTCTCCACCGCTCGCACCGCCGCGAAGTGGGCTCTTCTCTTGGAAACTTCGGACCCTTCGCGGACCAAGAGCTGAGGAGACGCAATATGCAGCGAAAGCATCTGAGTACAAAATGGCGCGTCGATCAAGAACTGCAGATGGGTTCCCGAGCTTGAAGATGAGCCACAGGTGAGACGGTGTTTATCTTAATCCGAAAATGCGTCTTTGCTCTGCGAGGATGAAAAGAGAGGTCCGACGCGAACCGCGAGAGGATCGTGAAAAATTTGCAAAAAGGAAGGCCCAAAGGGCCGGCGTGATATGGGCCTGGTCCGGCCCATCATGGCCCATCTCCGGAAAGGCCGCGCGTCACGCTCGCCGGTCAAGGAAAACGGCCCGGCCCGGCCCCGTCAGCTTGCAAAATGGGTCCGGTCGGCCCATTTGACACCTCGAATTCGAATGGAAAAATGGCACGAGTGATCTATGAACTTTAGGTTAACGTGCAATGTGGTTCATGAATTTTTAATTTATTTAATGTGATCCTTGAACTTTTGGTACATGTTCAATTTAATTCTTCAACTCTATAAAATGTTCAAAGTTGTCCATGAATTTCAATTAATGGAATTACAACATTGAACATTTTCATATGGTTTAGAAATTATATTGAACACGTACTAAAAATTTAGAGTTCACATTAAATGAATTAAGAGCTCATAAACAATTTGTGTCATTATCCCAATTCAAATGGGAGTTATTTGATATTTCCATCACTCACCACCTCTCCCGATTGAGTGTACAATTTGATTTTTGTGAAAATTGAAGCTTTTGGGGAACCACACATGCCACAGCAAAATGATTCTGCCCAATAATGAAACTAGAATTACTTTAAGGGAGCGGAGCGACTTAAAGGTTTAACTTATATCAATCAACATCACGTAATAAACTAGTATAAAAGTGGATTTAGGTACGCAATTGTTTGTTTTCAACCATAAAGAAAATTAAAGAAAATAATTTTAGTTAGCAAAATATACTGTGTTTATTTAATGAGAATTTGTCTTTTTATGAACTTGCCAAAATTTAACTATTACAAGTACTCCACTTTAGACTACAAAAATCGATTTTTATCGAATGTCACGAGTCCTTGCTTGTGTAAATTATGGACAATCACATCAAAAGATTAATCAGTAAAGTTCGATTGCTATCGCGCTAGTTCTTGGTGGGGTTGGGGGACAACCTAGTTTAAATGTCTCTTGATTATCTCTTAGACCTCGTTTGGTTCAATGCGGGATCAGATCCCTTCCGAAATAAGATTTCAATTTTATACAATCTTCATGTTTGGAAAGAAATGAAATGTCGGATTTGATTCCGCATTGAGTAGAATTTCCCAAAAAGTGCAAAATTGGGATTGCCTAGCAATAATTAGGATTGGGATTCCAATGCTACATTCCTAATACCACAAAAACTATTGAAAACCCAACTTTAGTACCGTTGCCGCGGTCGGTCGCCAGTCGACCAGTCTCGCTATCATTCGGGCGGGAATTGAGAAATATTCTTTCTTTGAAGGCGACAACTTTTTGCAATCCAAACATATTAAAAAGAAATGTCATTCCATGAAACAAGATTACTTGAAATGAGAGTCCAGTTGAGGATTCCTTATCCTGAAATCAAACGGGGCTTCATTGCAAACACAATTATTATAGAATGACTGTCCAAACAATTCTATCCATATAGTAGTGACCTTTTGCATTGCTAGAAGCGGGACTCGAATCTCGGACTCAATAGAGAAATTCCCAAACACTTCACCAAATAAGACCACCGCTTTTGGTGATAATTCAAATATGTTAGTATTGAATCTACTTAATTAAGAAAAATGACATGAATGGTCTTTAAACTTTGGCCCAATGTGCAATGTCGTCTTTGAATTTTTAATTTGTTCAAATGATTTCTGAAATTTAACCCAATGTACAATGTGGCCCCTTAACTATTAATTTGTTCAATGTGGTCCTTAGACTTTTGGTACATGTTCGATTTAGTTTTTGGATTATGAAAATATTTAATGTTGTCCTTGATCTTATGTTAATAGACAGACAATATTGAATATTTTTATATAGTTTAGATGGTATATTGAACATATACCAAAAGTCCAGGAACCACAATGAATAAACTAAAAGAATTGCTGAAATTTTCACTCTTTTGTCGACCAGTCCCACCGTCACCCTTTGAGAATATGCTTTCTTTGAAGACCAAAACTTTTTGCAATCCAAACATTTTAAAAGAATCTCATTCCAAAGAATGGAATTATTTGATAGAAAAATTCCCAAACACTTCACCAAAATAAGACCACCGCTTTTTGGAGATAATTCAAACATGCTAATAGAGAATATGCTTAATTACTTAGATTTTCAAGATAATGACACAAATAGTTCATGAACTTTTGCCTATTGTGCATATGGTTTCTAAATTTTTAATTTGTTCAATTAGTTTTTAAACTTTAGCTTAATGTTTAACGTGGCCCTTGAACTTTTAATTTATGTTCAATGTAGTCCTTCAACTGTATGAAAATATTCAGTATGGTCCTTGAACTTGAATTAATGAAAGGACTATATTGAACATTATCATATAGTTCATGGACTAAATTGAATATGTACCAAAAGTTTAGGGATGATATTGAACAAATTAAATGTTCAAGGATCATATTGCACACTGGGTTAAAATTCATGGACTATATTGGACAAATTAAAAGTTTAATGATCACATTACATATTAGACCAAAATTCAGAGACTTATTGTGTCATTTTCTCTAAATTTTCCTTTTAAACACACCATTTTCAGGTAAATCCCCCCCTTTTTGGCCAAAGCCTAGGATGCTCGAGTCCTTCTAGGAACTAGCAAAACATGGGAAAGTCTCCTCGTTCCTTAAGGCGCCAACCGTCGTCTTAAAAGTAGAGCGTCCACCGCATGGTTCCCCCGCCTACTAATCCTATAACCCGACAAGAGTGTATGGCCAAAACACCACCTTTAACCCTCTTTAATTAAACCATTAACATCCCCTCTTTTGAGATCCCGAATAAGACCCCGTGTGAACTTTGACCCATGCTTTCAAATGTGCTCTCGATTACATGGAGGTCCACTCGACTGTTATTCTCCTATTTAACAACCTACAATAGTCCATAGATAAGTATTGGATAGAAGTCAAATATCAAATGCTATTAAAATGAAAGCCATCAAGAACCCAAATCATATAGACTGCAAAGATACTACTCAACACCCTTTTACTAAGATGTTAGAAAGATCAAATTGAAAGTAGAACTGCTAAAATATACTCTTAAATAGAACCGCGACTGGACCATGGAATAGGATCAAGAGATTTTCATTTGATCTTAACTTAGTCTGATTGATTATGTTAACCCGGGGGTGTTTTATGTCAACAGGATCTACCGCACTGGTTTGACCCGAAAGTTGAAGAAGATTGAAAATCCTTTGTGAAAGAAATGGGGGCAACCTCGGATTCTAGAAAAGTTGGCAATGCGTAGAACCTGGAAAAAAAAAACACCCGATAACACGAAGGAGTAATCACCATGTGTCTTTGATTTGTCGGGCATTTCAAATCATAATTAAAGTTCATTCCTCTCTCGAGGACAACCATCAATCCAAACTCAGCTTCTTCGGCCGTTCAATTCGCGCATATTTTCCTCATTCCGAGGTGATTCTGAAACCCTAATCATAATATATTTTTTCCTCATGCACACACACGTACAGTACCTAGGTGTTTAACATTATATCTCCACGGAGTAAACACGAATCTATCTGCAGTGACCGAGGTTGCACGGACCCGTTAAAGACGAGGATTTGAGTTTCGCAGTCCCTTGCATGTGAAACACAACGTCCGGTGTCTTCTTCAATGGTCGAACTTTCAGATATCACATGCATCTCCACCTCGAACGCTGTATTTTCCATGTCTATGCCGTAAGATCGAGTGCGGATCAATGGTTTCTTGAAAAACCCTAGTTAACTCGGAAGATGATGATGAACATGCAAGCGACCATCATCATGCCCAACAAAGGTTTGGGTCCACGCGAATTTGAATAAAGTGAGAGAAGGGGAAAAAGGAGGAGGGGGGGACTTAATGATTGAAGAAGCAGGAAGGGGGGGCTTTGCTATGAATGCGGTTTGTCCTTCACACATTCCATCTTCAATTATGGACTCGGGAAAGCTGAACGCAAAATGGACGTTCAAAGCTGAAAGCTTTTCATCCACTACGCAAATGGTCCCTTTTAAGATCGACTCATCATCTGTTGGCAGGAGGAGCGATGATGACTCCTGTTTCATACATAACAACCTGTTGGCCTAAAAAAGGGGGACTCTGTTACCAGAACTTTGCCATATCTGCATTCATCTTTTTGACCGTTTTGTTTTCTAATACAGTTTTCGTTCGTGTTTATTTAACAGTTACCTCCAGTTCATAGACATTAGGGGGCAAAATAGATTCATGGGTTTCTTATCTTCGTCGAGATTCTACTAGTGCTATCAAGACTATCTGCTTATGCTAATGATGAAGTCGTAAATCGTCGGATAGCCACATTTACCCACTAATCTAGACAAGTTTCATCCTTTTCGAGGTTGGTCACGGACCTTATTGGAGTAGGGCTAGCTGTTTCATTCTCTTTACACGGGCAGAACATAGGAAAGTACAATGAAAAAGAATCTCATGTCGCGTCTTGTTTGTGCATGGCGTTAAAGAATATGATGATTTACCACGGGGCGTCGTCCGTTTCTTGAATCGAGTGCTGGTGATAGGGGGAAGTATGTGTTGGTGAAAGTAAAGAATGATTGATGAACAGTGAAGATGTGTGATGAGTGGAATTTCTTGAGATTCTCCAAGGCTTAGATTTACTCAGCAACCCGCACGAGTCCTCTCATCGGATTCCTTTGGCCTTTTACTCTCCTCTCTCTCTCTCTCTCTCTCTCTCTCTCTCTCTCTCTCTCTCTCTCTCTCTCTGTTTAATCGGAGGTGTAAATTCTTCTTGTTTGTTTCAATTCTGAAGCTGCATAAAAATTTTGGAAATATATAAACTCGATTCTTTCTTATGAAACCAATTAATTATGGACTCCAACATCTATTAAAACTTAATCTCTCTCTCTATTGATTGATTGATTGATTTGATGAATTGTTTATTAAATATAAACATCATCTACTAGATTGACCATCTTTGCCTCTACCTTTCTGTCATGTCCATGCCATTTGTCTCTTGAAGATTATATTATTTCTTTTTCTAACAGAGTAAACATGGCAAGGGGATTAGTATCTCACCCTTCTTCTTAATCCCCCTTTAGCCTTAAAGCAAAGCAGAAATAAGTTAAGAAAAATGAGATGGGACCAATAAAACATCTGGCAGTAATTTAAATTAAATCTAATGAAACTTTATTCCAAAAAAAAAATTAGTGAAAGTAATTTGACTCTAATCTATACATTCAGAAGCCTTATTTACTTTGAAATTTCATTTTAGATTCATAGTTTATCCATTGAATTCAATATTCTTTTACTTTTATGAATATAAACACTATTTAATTCTAACATACTGTATTCAATTTATGAACGACAATATTTATCGGAACTTAATGACTTAAGAATAAATGATTTTCAAGTAAACTAATTACTATCAAGTAGGCTCATTTCATGTGTAGATCAATTACGCCTATTCGTAGAATATCCAATAAAGGAATGAATTCGAAATAAATTTATCTGCAGAAAAGTGTGGCCCAGGTCATATATTAGTCTTGAATTAAATTAGTTGTAGTGGCAGACATTGACATTTTGTCATACCGAGTGACTCTCTCTTAAACAAGCACTTAATCATGAGGTCACCACATCTCTAACTCAAGAAGGCGAAGGAAAGGAGAAAGACAGGTATTCTGCTCTCCATACTCGAAATAACAACAGAAAAAGTAGGAAGAAAAACTTTTTCTTTTGCTTATCAGATCAACTTTCGACAATCAAGGAAGATTACAACACTAACATCACACTCACTCACCTCTCTAACCACCCACTACAGCTTCACTTTCCTCAATCCCGAAAGGTCAGAGATACAGTAGCCCAAAGAAAAACAAAAAAGGTTTTGCAGTCGCACTGAATTCAGCTGGACCTCCCAGCTAAAATCCAAGTGATTGATTAGTCATTCCCTACTAGTTTGAAGGCCAGGCTTGGGATTGGCCACGAGGGAAGCAAGCAGATCGAGAGCTTAAAAGGTCCCTAACCCTATTGCTCAGAATCTTCAAATTCTCACACAGTTTCACGCTACTATAACCATCAAACGGCTACCTAAAAGTGATTCATAAAGATCAACAAAAACCAATAAGACATGGTCATCTTTTACTTTACATGGAGACACGCACACTCACAAGCTTCAAACTGAAATACCGCGAAGCGCGAAGAAGAAGAAGAGCTCTATATCCGGAGGAGCGAAGAATGCAATCGGCCTCCTCTGCAGGCGGCAGATCGACATTACTCTCTGCTTCTTAGGCGCGGGTGGACACGTCTGGATCTTCGGTATCCGGAATCTCTGCGCTTTCGGAGTGGAGCAGTTGCTTCCACAAATTTTTTCACCTCCCAATTCTGAGTCGGTTGGTGTACTGCTGATCTCGGGGGAACTGTCAGAGCAGATTGTAGAGAATGAAGTGGAGCTTTCTTGATTCTTCACTTGCGGAGACCTTTTCTCGTAATGGGTCCTTCTCGGTTTTTTGGTTGATCTTCTTGTTCTCGCTCTTCTGCTACCCTTTGATGCCATTTGGCAAAGAACAGAACCTTACTCCCGTAAGTATTGGATACTCGAAGATGAGTGAACCTGGGAAATTAACAAAGAAAGTGAGAAACTTTGCTAAGTTCAGAGAAAGAAAACTCTCTCAGAATGCTAAATTCGAACCTGCCACTACTTGTGTGCTTTAAAGCTACTAAATTTGACCCAAAAGTGATCAAAAAAAGCTCAAGGTGGGTGGTGACAGCATCTTTGGAAACAAATCTTTATGAGGCTCAAAAAGAAATCCTGATCAAAGAAGAGAAATATCCCACCAAGAACCCTGAATTTGCAGTGCACTTGAGTCTTCTTCCACAAGATATTGCGCTTGCTCGAATGAAGAAACTTTCTGAGAGGGAGAGACTGGCTGACTGACTTCTTAGCTTTCACGGAGCCCCATATGCGATCATCATCCAACTTTTGCAGAAACTTCCACTCAGAGCAAACAAAGCAACTGTCGTGACAGCAAGTTTGTGTCACCCTCGGAAGCACTTAAAAGCACTCCACTAAACCCACCAGGAGGTTCACGATCAATACCAGGTCCTGAGGCAAATAAGGATCATCTGTACGTGCCTAAGTATTTAACGAGAGAGAGAGAGAGAGAGAGAGAGAGAGAGAGAGAGAGAGAGAGAGAGAGAGAGAGAGACCCACTTCGCAGTGAGGAAGGCCTTGAGAAGCCCTGATGAAGAAGCATAAACCCCTGGGGACGAGAATGCGGGAGAGAATGATGTCACCAAAGAGAGAGTGATTTCGCCATTCGATTTGCAGCTTAAGACATTATAGGAGTTCGAGTTGAAGACCAAGGCGATAATCAGGGCACGCCTGCCCGCTGCCCGTGTAGACTTTTTCTTTTTGTAAGGTCGATTTGCATCTAAAATTTATTCAGAAAATACAATCAAGTTTTAAAATTCTCAAAAAAATATAATTAAATTTTAAGATACGTTAAATTGATACAATCAAATCTCTTTGCTAATTTCATTGAATTTGATTAACGGAGATGGCGTGGCTTTTGTCATTTATTCCTCATTTCTATGTGGATGATAATATATAGCTAAAGTGTGTAAGCATGACCAAAACAACCTCATTTTCTTAATTAAATTAGATTAAATTTTTTTAAAAAAAGGTCTTAAAAGAAAAGGAAAAAAGAACATAATGACTAATGGTGTGTTTATTTCACAGAGAATAAATGATTTAAAAAATATTTTCCTTATAATGATCATCTATATCTCTTATAAATATGAATGAACAAAAAAATATTTTCATTATCCACGAAAATATTTAAATATAAATTGTTGTCAATAATGAATAGTTTTTAATTGACTAAACATTTCAAACGACATAAGTGATTTTTTTTCGAAAGAATTCATTTTGCCGTTTTGATCTTAACCAATTTCCGATAATATAAAACACCAATATATGATTGTCAGAGCTTATTCAATATTTTTCTCACTGGTTTTGAGCTTAGTTTTTGAATCAATCCTTGCTAATAATATATCTCTAGACAACGTATTCACATTCTCACAAACGATAACAAGATTCAGAGCTTGTTTGGTATAACTTTCGTGCAATAGTTACAATTGTGAAAATGGATGCTTAGGCTTTTATTGAGGCAAACTCCTTGGACTAGAACATGGTGCGCTATGGAATGACGTAGGCTGGAGTTTTATAGTTGTCTTTGATCTAGATAAGGATCTCAAGTCCTAAACTCAAAGCAAGTAGAATTCGGGATAATGATACAAATGGTTTCTGAAATTTGACTTAATGTGCAATGTGGTCCATAGGCTTTAATTTATTCAATGTGGTCCGTGAACTTTAGTCTAAGTAGTCCCTGAACTTTTAATTTGTTAAATGTGATCCTTGGACTTTTGGTATATGCTTAACTTAATCCTTTAACTATATGAAAATGTTTAATGTTGTCTTTATAATAATTCAAGTACAGGGACAATATTGAATATTTTTATACAATTCAAGGACTAAATTAAACATGTACCGAAAGTCCATGGACTATATTGAACAAATTAAAAGTTCATGGACTATATTGCACATTGTGTTACAGTTTAGGGGTCATATTGAACAAATTAAAAGTTTATGGATCATATTATACATTAGATCAAAATTCATAAACCATCTGTGTCATTTTCCCTGGAATCCGAGATGACCATCAATCTCGCTGTTGCATATAAGGTAGTAGTTTTTTTTTGCCCCCTTCTTCATGTTCAATTGGTCGGTTCAGCCTCATCCTCGGACGAACCTCAATCAAAATTCTAATTAGATGACGGTGCGCTCACAGGATTGTTATGTTAAAAGGGCAAAGTGCCAAATGATCCATCCGCGTCCTGAAGAAAACTCGAAAAGCACCTTCAACCTCAAACTTTCGCCTAAAATTTCCACATTAGCCATGTCGGAGCACGGAATCGAAACTTCTTCTCTATTAAACAGGGAAATTTCTAGGAGCCGTCGCTATAGTCGCTGTCGTCGTCCGCGCGATCACCATCAAGAAGGATCGATCCTCTTCGCGCGCGAAGATCATACGGACCAGCATCCAACTCCAACGACATGAAAATCGTCCGGACAAGTCAGACATTCACGGACAGATTCTCTAGGGTTAGTACATGTCATGTCTCAGACAAGTTTTTTTTATTTTATTAACAAAAAATTCTACTTTTCACGCGCCAGTGTAGACAGAACTTAAGACTACTACTTGTCTATCATATTTGTTAACATATGATTAACGTATTTACAAATGTATGCATGCTCGTAATTTACTTGGCTAAATGACACGTGGCGATCGAGGCTTCCCGACAATTCAAGCCGGTCCCCATCCGTCGGACGCCGGCGGCATAATTCCTAATCCCCACGGGGATAAGCTCCGGCAGATTGAGCCCTCGTATCTACCAAACCCCAATCGCAAGAGCAGATGGCAAAGCGACCATCTCTGGGACTCAATTCTAAGTTTATTTCTAAAATAATTTTTGATCTCATCATATGCCAATTGGAGCATGTTGTTACTTATAGGCTTAGAGTGGGGCTCGTTACGAAATGCCCAAGCTACTCGCAGCATTTTTCCAGTGGGCTCGACATCGGCACGTGTCGTTATTACACAAGACAACCTACTACTACATGTGGTAACCTATCGGGCATTTCTATTGATATCACCCAACTTGTCGGAACGCAAAATCTTTGTTCAAATATAATCAAAGTGACTTCATAGTTCATACTCGATGCTGCCGTCATTCATTCATTTGGGAGGGTTTGCTTTTTCTTAACCTGTCGCAATCTCCTTCTGCTTCCTTGTGACCCTGAAATCACCTATGACCATTTCCCGCTCACCTGACATATATGCTCACCATGATACGTCTACATCGGACCTTGGTATGTCCTGAAGAGGCCACATTTGTATCACGGGATGTAAAAATAAGTTTGGGTATTGCCGGGATCAGGGCAAGAAAAAGATTCTGACCTAACAGGGGAGACTAGGGCATGCCGGCACCATTACATTAAAATAAAGAACGCATGGGTAAAACCCGACCGGTTACGGAACAGGACGCTTAAGACTCCAGTAGCAATGAACTCTATGGCTATCATCTCATATCTTCGCTAATTCGTTCTATTGGGACTCGATACCAAAAACCTAAATTGTCTGAAGTGGTCCATTAAGGGAAATATCATTTCCTCCCAGGAAACAGAATGAACAACCGTGAAGGTTTTACTTTGGAAAAAAATCTCACTTTACTCTCACGATTGGCGGGCCTCATAATACCGTGATATGCACAGTTTCATTTGAACATTCAATCTATTAAAAATTTTAAATAGATGCAATCATTTAGGTCTAAAGTATTTGGAACTTTATTCAAACATTGAAAAAGCTTTTTCTGGGCTTTTTTCGGCTTGGAGAAAAGCTTAATCAGGAGCCAGCATCCAACTCACTTGGCCTCCTGAGTTTCTCCAGTGCTTCGGGATATGCTAAACGCCACCGACAGGAACACAAAAATTACATAATCCAAGGCCAAAACTGGCGCTTGCTTTCTCCATGCAAAAGGAAAAACTTAATCCTAACCTGAACAGGCCTCGAAAGGAAATTTCAAACATTACAGTGCAGCCAAATAATGTTATCAGTCACAAAGTAGCATACACGCGAACTAAGAGAAGAGTCACCGTCCCCTTGAAACAGCTTCATCCAACTCCTCGAGCGTTGAGACGAACAATTCGATATACCGACTCCCCAGTGTCATCCTGTCCTTGGCCATAGCGGCTCTAGAATCTTCTGCGCTCGCAAACTCGGCGAATGCTTCCCCAGAAGGCCTCCCCTCGGAGTTGAAGACTATATGGATAGAATCTTCAGACAACTCAAAGTCCTTGAAAAATTCCAATACGTCATCCTTGCCAGCTGAAAATGGCAATCCCCTCAATCGCAGTATTCCCGTGTGCTCCGCAGAGTCCTTCCTCTCATTAGAAGACTTTCCTCGGGATATGCTCCGGTGAGGAGATCCTCCACGAGCTTCTGAAACTTCATTCGCTATCGCCTTATAGTAGTCCTGCCTCTTACTTCTGAAGACTTCAACATATCTACGACCCATGCTTTGCCTGTTTCTTTGAAGGGCAAAATCGACTTGAAGAGGATAACCCAAAACGCAGAACGCTTCTCCCGTGAACTTCCCATCATTGTGAACAAACAGAACATCGACGATGTCCAGGCCGTGAAAGAACTCAGCCACGTCAGCTTCAGTACAATTAAAAGGAAGGCCACGAAGCCGCACCAGCGGGAAAGGTGGAGACTGACCAGTGTTAGCATAAGGTGAAGCGTTGTACATGTAGCTTGAACCAGGAGAAGCGCCATAGAATGAAGAGCCCTGATCAAATAGGCGTTGTCGCTTTGGAGCCATTTCACGCCCGTCATCATAATAATCAAACCTACCGAAATTTCTGGTAGAAGGGAAGCAGAGCAACAATATCATGTAAGTTTGTCCGTAAACGATACTACAGTAAAAAAAGAAAAAGCACAAACTATGGTTTTTAGCCATTCTTTATTTTGAGGAAGAAAATGATCCTTCAAACAACTAAAGTAAGCACTACTATGCTTGTGTTTTTCCAGGCATCCAAAGCAAATCATCCTTGGTAAAATTAGCAGCCAATATGTGCTCATGCATTTAATAGTGAAACTACTTCTCCTCTTTCAACGTGCAAGATGACAACACCTATTGTTTCCTGTGAAAACTAATGTCCTTAGCTGTTAACAGAGCTAAATTTTGCACTTAAAAAATGGGGAGACTACATCTTTTCCACGGGCTTCCTCCATTCAATTGTTCAATCATCACAAACAAGGAATAAACTTTAAATGCAAGCTTAAAAACTTAATAGCATATTAATAAAACATTTCAAAGCCTTCAAGCTGTAAAATCCATTTCTCATGAACTATCAAAACACGCACGCGCTGAATATGGGAAAGGAAAGCAGTATTGCCCCATGCACTGCTTAACGGGTCGACCTAAACGTCTATCCCTGAATACAAAAGCTTCTTCTTTCCCTATAACTCCTTCAAATTTGTGGGTGATGCACCAAACCAGAGGTGAGTGATTGGTATATACTATATATGAACACTTACAGTTTTAATCTACACAACTAATCGAGAATGAATTTGGGACGATGAACAAAAATAGCTAGGTGAGAAGAGAAGTATACATAAAAATATATGCAAGGCAACAAAGTTCGTGCCGGAAGAACATCTAAAACGACGGCACTGACTTGACATATCCCTTGTCACAGTGAACGGGCAAAGCCCATCCCCTAAACCATTACAATACATCAAGACAAGCAGTTACTACAGACTATACTACACATGACAGTCATAAACCTTTACATATCTGTTGAATGCGATGACGCCCCTGAGCCGGAATTTATCAGAGTTAGACCATCAGGCCAAACAGAATGGCCTCTTTCTAGGATAACCCCAGCCATTGCACCTACATCATCAAATGCACAGTCCCCATAATTTAAGCACAGTGAGGGACATTCCCAGAACTGGTGTCCTGCAGCTAACTCTAACCAGCCGCACCTTTGCAATTCCAACTCAATCCGCCATCGACCCAGACACCGAAATCCGCAACAAAATGAAGAAGGGGAAAAAGGGATTCCCAAGATGGGATTCAAGTTCCATACTTGGAGACACGAATTGGGATCATTCACGAATGCAAGAAGGAACCCAAGCTCCAGCAGGACTCCAAAAAAAAAAAAAAAAAACCCCTACAGAATCCAATTGCAACGGAAGATGCTACGTGCGCTGGAGAACAACGACAGCCAAATCATTCGCAGAAAAAGAGGAAAGGCATCAAATTTACGAAACCGCACGGAAAAACGAGGTAATCGGTCGTGATTTATCGAGGAGCGAAACATGACATCGGCGAGGAACCCGAGCACGACAGAGAGGGAAACAAGATGACGCGAAATCGACATTTACCCTCTGTAGTACATCGACATGTCTGGCACGCGCGAAGCTCAGCAGTTTACGAGCTGGTCGAACACAATCGCGCCGATCTTCTTCCGCGGGAGAAGCTCGAATCTCTGTCCGCAATTTGACGGCGGCGGGGAGCGGCGGCGGGCGGCGGCCGGGGGTAGAGAGACCCGGGTTCCGGAATGCGAGACGACGGAGGGGAAGAAGAGAAGAAGTTTCTGGTTCTCCTGGTTAAGGGGGAGGAGGAGGAGGGCGAGGTGGTGACGTGGCGTCCGCGCTTCTTCCCCCACGACGCGAGCTAGAAACGACGGCGTTCCCTGAGCGTGGGCTTGATCGATGTAACCGGGCTTTCGGCGTTGACTTTTGGTGTGGGCTTTTTGACTAACCCTTTTCTTTTCTTTTCTTTTTTAATCTTTTTGTGTATGTACGAGAAAGCCCGGTAAGGGTTTTCTCCGGGTTAATTAAAAAAAAAAAAAGCACAAACTTTAAGTTTAGGGACAATTCTTGTCCGAATTTTTTTTATTCCGTAAAAAAGCACCAAATTTAGGTCAAGAGATAATTTTGGCTCGAACTTTTTTTTATTCCGTAAAAAAGCATCAACTTTAGGTCGATGGACCATTAAAACCGCATTAGCAATAAATCCATGCAGTTTGCTGTTTGGATTTAAAGCAATATTCATTATCTTATTCTCTAAGCCATAATTTAAAGAATAATGATGAAATTGTTCGTCTCTTTCGCTTCACTGACAAGTCAAAAATATCTAAATATTGAATCTCTCTAGCCAGATATAATCTAAAGCTGACCATCGCATGTCGACAGATGCCATAGACGAGATTTGCCAAGCTGATCACCATAACCTTCTTTCTCAAACAATGGTGAAAGTCAACGGGAGGCTAGATTTGAGATTATGATGAAAGTTGGTGATTTTTAATGAGACAAAAAAAATCGGGGTAAATTGTCACTTGACCTAATGTTGGCATTTTTTTACAGGACAAGAAAAAGTTTAGGCTAGAATTATCCCTCAACCTAAAGTTGGTGCTTTTTTATGGAATAAAAAAAATTTTAGGCCAGAATTGTCCATCAACTTAAAGTTGGTGTTTTTTTTTGGAATTAGGCCGGTTTTCTCTTTGCGCCCGAAAGGAATTCTTCGCGAAGGGCTCGAACGGTCCTTGAACTTTGGCCTCCGTTCTCATGTTGGATAGGAATGTTCCGGGTAGCCCCCAAATTCCCATGCGACGTTCCAAAAGGTGCAGGCGAACGGCTCTGCCGGGAGAAGGGCGATTTTGTCCGTAAAACGTCGGACGGCCCCACCTCGCTACGCATCAAACTCAGTTTCCGGCAATTCCGTTGTCCACGGGACGATAGTCGCCATCCTCCCCCGTTCGTCAACTTGTCTTCACCGACCGGCATCCTCTCTCTCTCTCTCTCTCTCTCGACGGCCATTTCCCTTGACATCGCAATAGCCGATTCTTATCGCTGATTTCCAAAGAGCCTCGCATCGATCTCAGTTGCCTTATCCTCCACGTTCTCTTCCCCGGTCGCCAACCACCTCACTCGCCTCCGTCGACGAGAGACGTCGGCTTCGTCCCGGTCGTTCTTTTCTACATTCTCAAGCTGCGCTATCGCTCGCCTCCGCTTCTTAGCATCTCCATTGCTCTTTGCAGTGCAGCAAATGGCGAGTGGGACATTTTCATGTAAGCCCTTTTTGTGCGGTGCACTGAGGACCAGGAGGGGCATCAACCTTCTAAAATTCCACAATTGCCCTCACGTGCACCGGAAAAGGTCAGATGAATTTTTGTTCTGAAATGTTTGTGCTCGATGCCGGCGGGGTGCGGCAAATTGACGCTATTAAAAAGTTTAGGACCGAATTAATAGGATTATGTCAAGACTTTTTTTTTTTGATGAGTTACCCGAGTCGGATGTTGTGACTTTCGGATTCGAAAAGCTTCGTTCTTGCCCTGCCCCGAATTCCTCCGCCAGACGTAACTCTGAATTAACGGCTCTCCAAGCTCGTCCTCGATGTCTAGGGTGCGTCGCTGTTCCCTTTCTTATCGAGGAGGAAGACGACCGGATCCGCCGTTTCAAGCGCGGTTTCGTGTTCCTCTCGAGCTTTGCCAAATTCGCTCGATTGAGGTCTCCTCCCGACCGGTGGTGGCTTTTTTTCAAGTTCGACTTGCAAAACGAAAGGAGCAAAACCGGCAAAGCTATAGCTATAACTATAGGAGTTGCGCACGTTAAGCAACTCAGCTTCTTCTTCTTCCTCTTCCAATGTCTGCAAACTTCTACTCTCCCCCCCCCCCCAACGTCGGTGTTTCAATAATAAGCCGCCAATATGCAAGAGAATCGCGTGATGGCGACATCGCGCGACAGAAACCGTACCGTGCCGTCCCCGCCCCGGCCCATGGAATCCTCCCGCGGTAACCAACACGGTTCCGGGCTCTCTTGCCGGGTGATGGAGAAGGGGGCATAAGAGAAGAGGAGCCACATTTGCTTCGAGCGTCGAGGAGAGTTCGCATTTGCTCCCTAATGTGGTCCTACTCGGTAGCGCCTCACACGTAACATCTTTGATCGCCACAAGACAAGGAGATGTTGATCGTGGCGGAATTAAGCGAGAAGTTTCGGCGGCGGCGGCGGCGGCGGCAATTATGATGGAGAGGTTTTTACTTTTAGGGCGATTCGGAAGCGGAAGATAACTTAATTTCAAGTACACGTTAAGCATAACATAAATGCTTTATACGTACATGAAAATGCCGTGTGCCGTATCATTTACAGCCGGTTGGTAATTTACAAATTATCAACGATGCTGTTGAGAAGCTGTAAAAAGATATGTGCTAATACACCATGAAATAAGATAAAACCTACTCCATCTCATAGGTAAAATATAATAATTCATAAATTCATAAAATCGATATGAAATCTGTAGAACTCAATGGCGAGTCAATACATATACGCTCACCACACAATTCTTTATGGATTCGTCTGATAAATACGATTATTTAAATTTTGAATCGAAATGAGCCGTTGTGAGAATCAAAAGATATTGATGACAATGTTCGCACGAGGCATAAAGAAGCCTGGAAATAATGACAATCATATTGGGCATTGTTAAATATGTTTTGAATTTTATGTACTCGGTCCAGTTCATCACCCGACTCGACATATTTTTTGCGCGACTCAAAAGTGGAGAAAAAAAATCGATATTTTATTTGCAACCTGGAGGGTTGGGTCGATAAGCCCAACCCGGAGCAAGCGAACAAATGTTTCGGGGGCTACGCCCCCAAGGAAATTTTTGGGGAGCCCTATTTATACTGCGGCTAGATTTTTTCATTGATTAAAAGTCGAGATTTTCGTTTTGGGAGAGATTAGTGAGCCGTGAGGCTTTGTTAAGTTGTTTTTTTTTTCGACTTATGAAAACTGCACTATCTTTAATTATAGTGAAATCTTGTTTTGCCTCGCCTGTGGACGTAAATCACCTTGAGATTGAATCACGTAAATCCTTGTATTATGTATTTATTTTTCCGCGGTTGTTTCGAATAGGTATGGTGTCATTTGTCGGGAAACATCTCTTACTGGCTAATTGAATGATTAATATAAAACCAAAAGTAATCTTCTCTTTATGGGATCTAGCCAAATGGCAACCGGTTTCTCTAGCTGCGAAAGATTTGGTATCGAATTAAAGAATAATTCTACAGATATTGAGAACTACCATAACTAATTTACACATAAAATATCATACTTGGTAATAAGAGATGTTTACATGGCAATCCTTATAGCTGGCGAGACGTGCTCTATTCTTCATCCTTAAGCAGCTTAATGATGTTGGAAATTGGAGCAAAGATACCCACAATGAGGAATTCATCAGGTAAGCTCATATTTATTTGTTCTTTATTACTAACTAGTTGTGTGGGAGATGTTTGGGGCAGGACACATGTTGTGATCTACAACGGTTTCCCGGCCGGAACAACTCTGACGGTTCATTGCAAATCCAAGGACAACGATCTCGGGGGTCCATTGTATAACCAGCGGCTGGAATTTTGAATTCAGACCCAGTTTATTTGGGAATACGTTATTCTTTTGCAGCTTGGCATGTCCGAATAATTTTCAGCGGTTTGATATATATGTGCAAAGTAGGGACGCTGATCATTGCACCACGTGTGCTTGGAAGATCTGGCGCACTGGTCCTTGTAGATTCGACGAAAAGACCTCAGAGACAGAGTACGATGCTTGCTTACCCGTGGAATCCTCCTGCCCAATTAGGGAGGAAGCCTCTTATGTGAATGTGCGAGAGAGAAAGATAGACGTCATGAACTGGTTCATCACGGTTTACAATGGAATAAGAATCATCTTAGCCATATACATTATGTATACACACACGTGTGTTTCTTCTAATATCCTCAAAATTTCAATTCCTACTGGCATCTCTTTCTTAATAGTTGTGTCGTCATTTTGTGTCATTCTACTTATAGTTATTGTTTTTATCGTTTATTATCACTTTCAAAAGATTACCATGCAAGTATTGTCTTAATAGAAAAAAGCTAAATAAGTGTCGAGCCATGTCGGTTTCGAATCTGTAATGCGGGTGTTGTATCACATATCAACGCTCTTGAGTTCGTAGGTACGTAAAATTGGTTCATTTTTGAAAAATATGGCAAGAATATGAGAAAACTGAATCGATGGGAGCCATTTTTAAGTCGACAGAATTTTTGGCCTTTGATCTTTGAGTGATACTAACCAGAGATTTGCAATGGCCAGTACAGGTGCAGGGCATTGTTGACACCTAAATTTCGACGCATCATTTAGTGGTTAATTGCATAAAAATTAGGGATCGGTCTCGGTCCCTAGAAAAAATTATTTAGTTAAATTGCATGTAGATATTAGGAGCATTTATAGTAATAGGCTCACATAATAGCATTTGTATTAAATCAATGGCGAATGGACTTAGTTAAAAGCCCACGAATAGAAATTTTTGCCAAACTCGTTCATTATCATGGGTGGAATTTTCGCACGTGAGATATGAAGAATTTTCGGAATATATGCATGATTCTCGATCAATATATTTTTGGTTGGGCATTTGTGCAGAAATATCTTTCACGATTTCCTGAAGATGTCCACGATTTCATAGATTTTGATTTTCGGATATTTACGGAAATATGCAATATATCTTTCTCAAAATAAGAAAGAATATGCTACCCAGAAGACCTCCTTGCGCCCATAATTGGAAAGAGAATATTTAAATTAAGTTGGGGGAAGGCCTCGATCAAAGAAATAAAAGGGAGGGGGGAGCTTCGTTGATAAGGGGACACACATGGCCACTAAAAAAAACACAAAGAAAAGTCTCGCAAAACAGAGAAAAAGAGAGAAAGTCTTCTCTGCAGCTTTTCTTAACGAAGTCGAGCGCTTGCATGCGGAGGAAGAATTCACGTCGTCTAAATAAAAGAGGAGGAAACGAAGCGGAGCACGTTCTGCACGCATTGATACAGACGGAGAGGAAAAAACGTCAGAAAAGAAGGGAAGGAGGCGTGAGAAAAAGAGAGAAAGTCAGAAAGCAAGAGACAGAAAAGAAAATAAAAAAAAGTGTTTTGGTGTTCTGACATTGAAGAGAGAGGCGGGGCCTCACTTCGCACAAAAGAAGAGAAAACAGGACAGAGTAAAAACAGAAAAGAAAAGAAAAGTGGTCCCCTCCTTCTTCCTTGGTGTTTCGTCCGCTTCAACGAAGGACTCGACTGCAACCTTGTGCCACCGCAGATATTTTTTCAACAGCCACCACCTGAGACGCCGCTTGCACCACGAGCGCCAGCAGCTCTGCCCGAGACCCGCCAGATCCGGTGCAGTTCCCAAGCCGTCGGACAACTGGTCTGACGTCTCTAGCAGTCGGCGGTTGTTTCCTTCAGTCCCGGATCCTCGCTCACCAGCAGTTCCGGTGCCTTGCGGTCGTCTTGGACACGCCCAAACTCCTGATCCAGCACGCCCAACGATATCCAGAGCCTGTCATGGGCAGCGAACGCCAGTCTTGTGATCTCAGTTGAAATTTTGCAGGTTTTCCGGTTAGCACAGCAGCCCAAGCGAACCATCACAGCAGCCCTCGTTCGTTGCTGTGCTCGCTGCCCGCGCACACACCGCGGCACTGTCCAACAACCACCGCCGGCACCGAGCCACCGTGAATGTTGCCGGTCATCCCTAGCTGCCGCTCGTGATCCATCGTGAGCCACCATCTGTCGCGGCCACCGTCAATTCGTCGACCGCTAGTCCTGATCCACAATCCCGATCCGCTGGCGATTCGAATTTGGAAAGTTATTTGCGCATTTAAGTAAATCTCTCATCCAAATCAATTTAGATATTTTATTGCTTATTTTGTGCCTCTTGTTATCTAACTTTGCATATTTGAGTGATCAGAGCATTATCTAACTAGGATTTTATTGCCTCGTTTAATTTCAAAACTGCGATTTAATTGAATATTCTTTAGAATCTTGGATGTGTATTACTTGTCAAACTTGGATAGAATTTGAAAATTTCAAAATCTTTTGAATATATCCAAGATACTTGAGATATCTATTTTTTTAAGATGTGATCAATTAGGAAAATTTCCTAATCCGCAACCGCACACGTGGAAATAAATCTATCTATCAGGCTTTAGATAGAGTTATTTCCATAGCGGGTATTTCGAATTTTAGGATCGATCTGTCAGGCTTCAGATCGAAACTTAATTCGAAAGATTTAGCGGTTATTTTTTTTTACTTGATTTTTAATTTCGAATTTCGATAAAAAAAATACCAAAAAATATTACTCTAGAATAGGTTAATTTCTTTAGTTTAAAATTGCATGTTTAGTTAATTGGCATTTTTAATTCCGAATTTCATTTGGAAAAATTTAAAAAATAATATGCTCGTCATTAGAAATAGGTCACGTCATTGCATGACATATAGTTTGCACGTTAGGTTGCATTAATCGCATGTCAATTTTTGCACGTCATTACATATAGGTTAACTTTCATTTAAATAAGTGAAAATAAAAAAAAATTTCTGCACCTTTGAACTCTAAGTCAGGATTTATCAAAATTGTCAAATTGAGTATTTTTCTTGAAATTGATACCGAAAGGGCGTTAGAGAATCTAGCGTAACCAAGTCCCCGAATCTATAATTTCTGGTTCGCAGAAATAAAATAGTACTCCCGCTATTTTATTTAGGTTTCTAATCAACCTACCCTAAATGATTAGTGGCGACTCCCATTGAAAATATTTGCATGCTCACAATTGGACCTAAGTTGCGAATTGGTAGAGTTTGGGAGAACTCGAGCTAGGTTAGTTATTTTAATTGATCTAGTAATCCATTAGCCTAAGATCGGAAAACTCGATTTTTTTAGGGTCGCGACAGCTTGGCGACTCCGCTGGGGACTTAACTTGAATTTTTTTTTAAAAAAAAATTTAAGGAGGACTTAAGCCAAAAATTTTTTATGGAAAAATCACTCGATTAGATAAAATTTGATTGGATTCTCATTCTTAAGGTGTTAAATGATTTTGCAGGATGGGAGTTATAAGGGGAGTAGTGATTGGCTAACCCTTTGTTTTGCAGGCTTGGTGGAGTGGAATTGTGATTTAATTTTTGTACTATTGAAGTGGTGTTTGCATATAATTATTGTGCATGATTTACAGTATTTGCACTACACCACACACAACCTGTGACCGGACCTGGGTCACACCCATAGTTTTAAGATGGCATTTGGATGGTTCTTTAACCTTGGCGGTAAGACTTCGCTAAAGGTTATCCCATTTGGATCCCGAAAATTTTTTCAAAAAAATGGCTCAAGGGTCGTCCTCATGCACGTGAGGCTACAATGCATGGAAGTTACCCTTGTCGACCGAACCAAGCCGAAGTGATTGGACCCGACTAGTCATGACTATGGTATGCGAGGCTGCGACTAGTCATGATGATTGTACGCGAGGCTACGACGTGTCGTTCCGTTCATCATTTCACTTTGCAAAAGCCATTATGATAAATAGATTAAGATTTAAACTCACGATTCATGTGCATGTCTCTGTGATTGACATTTTCTCCCCAAATACGGTAATTTTTCGAGCTTTATCTTTGATTTTCTTCATCTTATTTTGAGTCGGTCCATGATTTAGGTTGAGTCATTTGGCACGTGGTCTATATAAGAATGGGTCGCCTCGATATCCGTTTCGTGCCTACTCCAAAGCCAGAGCTCAAGAAGTTATGGAGCCAATTGAAGCTAGATGGTCAGCAGTACGTTCTCAAGCGCATTGGGTTCATGCTGCCAATCCTAGACATAGATGTTCAGAGCGGGATCATGAAAGCACTCGCTCATTTTTGGTGCCCCGAGACGACCACATTTGTGTTGGGAGGTAAGTTTGAGCTCACACCGACTCTGGAAGAATACAGTTTTACCATTGGGAAATCGATTGAGTTGGATATAGTCGGACCACCCATTAAGGTAGATCCTGTGGTAGTGCTTGCTGAATTTTTGAATTTGACTAAAAAGGAAATTGAAAAAGTACTAAAGGGTAATTGTCAAGCATGCCCATTATCTTTTCTTATTGAATGCTTCGAAAATAATTCTGTCCTCATGAGGTCAAAAATTTTTATCTTAGCTTTTTTTGGACTCATCATTTTTCCATTCCGTCAAAATGCTATTGATCCCGTCATAGCTTGGATGGTAAAACTAATATGTGGTGGAGTTAGTTTTATAAACACAATTCTGGCAGAAACTTTCATATCTCTGACACGATTCAAGAAAGGAAAAGATAGAACTTTTCGAGCCCCGATTGAGCTTTTACAAATCTGGTTTTTCTCACACCTTTCTCAATTTGGGGAAAATATGACTGTGTTTGAAATGGACATGACTGATAACCCTATTTTAAGGTTCAAACAAATGCAAAATCAAACTAAGAGTTTGCACTATACACAATGGATCCATTTGTTCAACGAGCCAAGCTCTAAAATTTTCCTTTGGCAAGCTGTGTGGTTTCGGGAGGTTGAGGCTCGACTATACAGTAGCGATCAGAAGCCCGTACCTTTAATGGGCATTTATGGGGCAACCAGCTATCAGCCTCTTCGGGTTACACGTCAATTCCGAGTTTTGCAGGATGTCCCACCTCCACTCAGGCCGAATGCATTTCAAGTCTAGTTCGAGAAAGGCGAGTCCTAAGGGTCGAGCTTAGGCATCATTCTGAGGCTTGGCAGAATTGTTCCACTCAGAAGCTGATTTGGCTCGCAGATGAGCCCACCGGAAGGATAAAGCGTCACTTTGCCACGACCCGATATATTCAACATCATACCATCCCTGCTGAGATACTCCCGAAGATCCCGGTCGTGACAGTACGACATACTCTTCAGACTCAAATCAAAATCAGCGAAGAAAAGGCGACGAAGGCCCAGGATAAGGCAGATGCTCTGGCTGAAGAGAATGCACAATTACGGCGTGCCTTGAAAGCCCATTCGTCTATAGATCACGTGGCCTCTAAAAAGAGGAAGATCATCTGATTTCTAGTTTGGTTTAGGGAGTTTTTCTTTCTTTTTAGGATGGAATGTTAGCTTACATTTGTACTTCATGCTATTGATATTTTTTTTGGTAATAAATGTTGCCGAATGATTTTTATAAGAATTCTTTTGAGACATTTTCCATTTTGAGCAATTCAATGAGAAACATTAAGCTAAATTTTGGAATTAGTCCAGGTTTTTATTGAATAAAGCAATTTGGAATTTCGGGATTTACTGGATGAATCGGTCTTTCGAAAGAAATTTCATCTTGAGGGTCTAGAGGATGTCATGGACCGACTCGTTATTCTTACTCGTTATATTTATTCCATCGTTACTTTTGCAGGTAATTTGCCACGGATCCCCCTCATCCTCATAATACTCGATCGGTGACCAAAAGAAGGATGACCAATCAAGCCGAGATTGCAGGCATGATTGACGAAAAGCTAAAAGAACACATGAATACAATCAATGAGCAGATCGCGACCGCCATGTCCAAAATGACGAGTGATCTCATGGCCAAGCAGCAGCAGATCAATGTTGCTTCTCAATCGGAGATTCCACCTCCAACCCGTCTAAGCCTCCGCCTTGACAAATCTCCTGCAATAAACACTAATCCAACCCTTCAACTGGATGACGCCATTTTGATCGACACTAGTGCTTCTCCGTCGGTCCCTGTTCCTCATTCACCCCCCAACGATGAGAATGCCAAGTTGTTGGCCAAACTCGACCAGAGGTTACGTGAAGTGGTGGGAACTCAAAGTGTTCCGCCTGTTGATTTGTCCATTTTTACCCGGGTCCAAGTGCCCGATAAATTCAAGATGCTGGCATTTGAAAAGTACGACGGCACCTCGAACCCAATTCAGCACGTCGATATGTACCAGGGGCTCATGAATAGATATGTGTCTAACGGACCCCTAATGATCCAAACCTTTCAAGCAAGCTTGAAGGATGCTGCAATGAGGTGGTATACCAACCACCAGATCAATCGAAAAGACTCGTGGGAAGAGGTGGCAAATCTTTTTGTCAAGCAATTCAAGTTCAATCTCGACGTCACTATTACAAGGGAAGACCTGGAGAGAGCTGAGCAGAAAAAAGGCGAGACTCTGAAGAAGTATGCCACTCGTTGGAGGAACATGGAAGGGCAGATCATGCCTGAACCCTCAGAACGTGACTTAATGAAGTTGTTTGTGTCCACTCTACCGCAGCCGGTTCGTTCACGAATGTTAGTAACGGCCGCCCAATCTTTTGGCCAGCTGATAGCCATGGGTGAGGAGATTGAGACCGGGCTCAAGAAAGGATGGTATAGTGAGTCAAGTTCATCAAGCAAAAGATTTACTAGTAAGAAGGACAAAGAGCATGTCCCCGAAGTCAATATGACTTATGTACAGAAGACACCAGCTCAGGCCTCGAAGCTACAATTTAGCACTCAGCAGACAACCTCTTATGGGCGGCAAGGTCAGCAGGAGTCACGCCAGCAGCGCAAACCTCGCCAGTTTACTACACTTCCTGAGACATTATCTCAGGTATTGGCGGTGCTGAGGAAGAAGAACTTGCTGAATTCAGAGCCACAAAGAGCTAACCCTGCCAGCTTTGCAAGATATGATCCGTCGAAGAAATGCGATTACCATAGAGGTGAAGTAGGACATTCGACAGATGATTGCCAAGTGCTCAAATATCGAGTACAAGATCTACTTGACACTGGAGCGTTTGCACTACAATCAGCCAGTAAACCCAATGTGCAAAACAATCCACTCCCTGATCAGTCGAGCAGTACAAATGTTGTCTTTGGCCCGGGAGTCAAGTAGATTCGAAACTTCAGGGTCCCTCTCGAAGATATGTTCGATGCTTTAGTCCGAACTGGTTATGTTTCGACCGGTGAGGTGGTGTCACTTGGTGACATAAGAAAGAAAGTGGATGAGTTGGTGAGAGAGGGGATGATTGGGACAGCAGATGAATTCGGGGTAGTGGCCGCTATATCCCAAGTCATCATTGATTGGAATGAAGAAGTCGCAAGGATGACCGATGAACAAGTTAAGTTGGATCCTGACATGCCCCCTCTCGATGACACCTTTGACAATGACCTCAGGATCATTATACCCGATACTTCAGAAGTACTAGTCCTAGCATCACCTCAGCCCTATGCTTATGAAAGTGACAAAATGGTTTCATGGTCGTACGATGTTGATCTAAAGCACAAGGTTCAGGACCTCTTAGATACCGGGGCATCAACATTTCGTGCTTCGTGGCTCTGCCAAGGCCGAGATGATCTTCTCATAGTTCCGAACATCCATACCACATCCCCGAGTCCTGCAAGAATGATACACGAAGAGAAGGAGGTGATCAACACCCTGGGGCAACCGAGCGGCAAGTTCGACTACTACGTGAAATATTCGGCTCCCCCGAGCTTCTATATTGACCCGCATGATATCGTCCCCGATGGATGGGGAGGTATGGATGATCTAACACCTCCAGTGACAGAAGATCCTGATGATGCGATGGAGGGAATCGCTGCTCTGTTCAATAATGTGCTCATTGGAGCATCGAGGAAGGACCGTTGGATGAAATGGGCACTGGCCCGCGAGAGTAACACATTTATTTTTTTCGCACACTCCTATGCGTGGGAATTTCTATTGCTTTCTAGGACTTGCCCCGTCTCGGGAGCTACTTTTTAGGATTTTTCATTTCTATGACTTTATTATCCTAGTTTCCATTCCAATAAATGTAATTCATTCGATGATAATCAATGAAATTACAAATTATTTTCATTTTTTGAGGGCATGTTGAGGTACATCAAACCAGCCCGGTGATGATATCCAACCGATAAAAGAAAAATATAGTCCAAGGAGAATTCCGAGGCCTGGGCTTCTTCATGCTCCCTCATGTTAAAACCTTCTTAAAAAAAATTTAAAAGAAGAGAAACATTTAGGAAAAAATGCAATGTTTACCCCTGTTTGTCCTTCTGAATTCCTTACTTTATGTTTCAGGGATAATCTTGTGACACGTGAGGGTATGGTAACTATCCAATCTGATAAATTATGTGCAGCTGAGTTTGATCCCAATGACACCGACGAACTCGACAATTCCTCAGACATTCAGCGTGATCTAGAGCGGCATGAAAGGCCCAAAGTCCTCACATCAGACTAAACTGTCATCGTTAACCTGAGTGATTCCGAAGAACCCAGAGAAGTGAAGAGAAGGGCAAATCCCCCTGAGAGTGAGACGAAATGCCCGATCCAGTTGCCACATGAGTAGATAAGTCTTTCAACCAAAAAGTGCGTCAACGACACTTTAAGGTAAATAATCTAGCCCTAAGAAATGTACTCCCGGACTTTCCTATTCCCGGAGGAAAATTCGCCCCAAATTATGGCGGCCCGTACATTGCGAAGAAAGTCCTTCCAAGAGGTGCTTTGATTTTGGCCGAGATGGATGGTCGTGTTTTTGCCAGTCCAATTAATTCTGATTCTGTGAAGAAAGATTACATTTGATTTGTACTCATTCTGACTTTGTTTCTATCAAATATCAAGTTGAATTTCATGAATCAATTGATGTTACTAAGCTTTGTTTGAGGAAGGCTTTTGATCTGGCAATATGTTTTTGTCCTAATGAAGCGATCATATTGCATGAGAGACTTCAAGATGACGAAAGGCAAGACATTTCCATACATGTCCTGAATAATAATCCCTAGTGCGAGTTGAGTGAAAATTCCGTGCTGACAAGGTAAAGGATTATCTCGCGAAAAGTATACGACCAAAATGATGAGATGCATTCATTTCCTCTATCTAAACACTACAGGTTATCATTTGCTTAACCCCTTTGAACGGAGTTTCATTTCTTACCCCTGTCAGGAACAACCCCATACCGGGGCAATTTATTAGAAAGTTCAAAGTGGTTAGAATTTTCTTGCTTTCACTTGCCTCAATCTTCAAGTATATTTATTGCATGCAAATTCTGTGTTAGCTCGAGTGCCTTAGATATGACGAAGAGCATTTCTTTCTATATTCCTACACATTATACCCTTTGCATACCCAATTTGAGCGGTGAATTCATTTCAACCCGATTGGTGATCGTTTCTATGAAAAGCAAATGAAATCATCTCAAAGCAAGTTCAAGATGACTTGAGGCAAATTGGAGCTCGAAAGAAAATTTATCAGGAAGGATGCAAAAGGACTCCATTAAATCGAAGCTCTCTCTCTCAGAAAAAATATCTCGAAAAGAAAATCTCTCCCAAAAAAAAAAGAGAGAGAGGGAAGAGGAAAATGAGAGAGAAAGAAAAGCTTCAGCAAGAACTGAGTCAATATGCAATATCAGTCTTCAAGAAAAAGACCGTTTGAAGGTTCATTTATGGAGCAATTGCTAGAGAAAGATCAATGGTACCAGTAGCATAATTGGATGATCACCAATTCACCAATCTCCATGTTCATAATACCTCATTTGATGGAAATAGGCCATTCATTTCAAGCCTACCCGAGCCTACGTTACAACCTTTACCGAAGTCTCTTCAGAATAGGGCACTTGAGTTAACGTAGAATTTCAAATGCTTATAAATGTTGCTCGAAGAAGTGCGAGCAAGATTTTTCTATCTTATTGTTGCAGCATTCCTGACTTGTAAACCCGGAGCAGCTGGTGATATCAATTCTTTCAATAGCCTCAACTCGAAGAGTCCCTTTTGCTAAATCATTGACCAAGCCTTCATTTTAGTCCTTATAAAGACCTCTCAGATTGACCAAGTTATACTAATTTTGAGAATATCCGAACCCTTGTCAAGCACGATGAAGAGAGTTTGAATGATTCTTATACCCGCATCAAAGGTCAGGTCAAAAGCCTTTCATTGAGAGTGAGTGGAAAATCCTTTCTGATTAAAGGTCTCTCATGTAATGTGATCAAATTGTCAAAAGGACGAAATGATTGTTCTTATTGATAAATTCCCCAGTGAAACTTGGTAATGCAAGCAGATTCATGAATTATGTTTTCTCTACCCCTGCGCATGTGTTGTTTTAACCTTTTCTCAAGTAAAAACAAGTGCAATTGGTGTTGCCATTTTTATAACACAGGAAGAAATCAGGTACGTCTGCTAATTATTCTTCATTGTTTCTCTTTTCGTAAAATCTGAGACATGATCCCTCTCATATGTTCACCAAGTGGAACAGGTGACATATCTCTTGGTGTTGTCCAGTGGAATAGACAACACACCCCATTTAATGTTTGCCCAGTGGAACAGGCAGCATAGTTTCTTATTCCGTGTTGTCCAGTGGACTAGACAACACACCCCATTAAATATTTGCCCAGTGGAACAGGTAACATAATTTTTCATTCTGTGTTCACCCAGTGGAATAGGTGGTACAACCAACCTCATGCTCACCCAATGAAAGAGATGACATGATTCTTTTCGTGATTGCCCAGTGGTATAGGCAATACGTCCTCATTCTTTCTTCATATCATGCGCTATTTCGCATCTGTAGGAAACTACAGGTAACAGATAGGCAATCCAGTACCTCGAGAACCTTACTTCCAGTGGACCAGAAGTTTGGAGATCGAAGGAAGCCAAAGCATTATAAAGCTTTCCTTCACTTGGACGCTTTTGTGCGATTTGTATGTAAGGCTCTTTCACCGCTCTACATGAAGTGAGAAGCCTTAGCATACGTTCTTTATTGTTTGCATATCATGCATCATTGCATATAAAAAAAATCAAAAATCAATCATTCATCATTTTGCATAGTTTTAATTTAGGTCTCAGTCTTTGAGCGAAACCTCTGCGAGCCTCCACTCAAAGAGGGGCAGCTGTTGACACCTAAATTTCGACACATCATTTAGTGGTTAATTGCATAAAAATTAGGAATCGGTCTCGGTCCCTAGAAAAAATTATTTAGTTAAATTGCATGTAGATATTAGGAGCATTTATAGTAATAGGCTCACATAATAGCATTTGTATTAAATCAATGGCGAATGGACTTAGTTAAAAGCCCACGAATAGAAATTTTTGCCAAACTCGTTCATTATCATGGGTGGAATTTTCGCACGTGAGATATGAAGAATTTTCGGAATATATGCATGATTCTCGATCAATATATTTTTGGTTGGGCATTTGTGCAGAAATATCTTTCACGATTTCCTGAAGATGTCCACGATTTCATAGATTTTGATTTTCGGATATTTACGGAAATATGCAATATATCTTTCTCAAAATAAGAAAGAATATGCTACCCAGAAGACCTCCTTGCGCCCATAATTGGAAAGAGAATATTTAAATTAAGTTGGGGGAAGGCCTCGATCAAAGAAATAAAAGGGAGGGGGGAGCTTCGTTGATAAGGGGACACACATGGCCACTAAAAAAAACACAAAGAAAAGTCTCGCAAAACAGAGAAAAAGAGAGAAAGTCTTCTCTGCAGCTTTTCTTAACGAAGTCGAGCGCTTGCATGCGGAGGAAGAATTCACGTCGTCTAAATAAAAGAGGAGGAAACGAAGCGGAGCACGTTCTGCACGCATTGATACAGACGGAGAGGAAAAAACGTCAGAAAAGAAGGGAAGGAGGCGTGAGAAAAAGAGAGAAAGTCAGAAAGCAAGAGACAGAAAAGAAAATAAAAAAAAGTGTTTTGGTGTTCTGACATTGAAGAGAGAGGCGGGGCCTCACTTCGCACAAAAGAAGAGAAAACAGGACAGAGTAAAAACAGAAAAGAAAAGAAAAGTGGTCCCCTCCTTCTTCCTTGGTGTTTCGTCCGCTTCAACGAAGGACTCGACTGCAACCTTGTGCCACCGCAGATATTTTTTCAACAGCCACCACCTGAGACGCCGCTTGCACCACGAGCGCCAGCAGCTCTGCCCGAGACCCGCCAGATCCGGTGCAGTTCCCAAGCCGTCGGACAACTGGTCTGACGTCTCTAGCAGTCGGCGGTTGTTTCCTTCAGTCCCGGATCCTCGCTCACCAGCAGTTCCGGTGCCTTGCGGTCGTCTTGGACACGCCCAAACTCCTGATCCAGCACGCCCAACGATATCCAGAGCCTGTCATGGGCAGCGAACGCCAGTCTTGTGATCTCAGTTGAAATTTTGCAGGTTTTCCGGTTAGCACAGCAGCCCAAGCGAACCATCACAGCAGCCCTCGTTCGTTGCTGTGCTCGCTGCCCGCGCACACACCGCGGCACTGTCCAACAACCACCGCCGGCACCGAGCCACCGTGAATGTTGCCGGTCATCCCTAGCTGCCGCTCGTGATCCATCGTGAGCCACCATCTGTCGCGGCCACCGTCAATTCGTCGACCGCTAGTCCTGATCCACAATCCCGATCCGCTGGCGATTCGAATTTGGAAAGTTATTTGCGCATTTAAGTAAATCTCTCATCCAAATCAATTTAGATATTTTATTGCTTATTTTGTGCCTCTTGTTATCTAACTTTGCATATTTGAGTGATCAGAGCATTATCTAACTAGGATTTTATTGCCTCGTTTAATTTCAAAACTGCGATTTAATTGAATATTCTTTAGAATCTTGGATGTGTATTACTTGTCAAACTTGGATAGAATTTGAAAATTTCAAAATCTTTTGAATATATCCAAGATACTTGAGATATCTATTTTTTTAAGATGTGATCAATTAGGAAAATTTCCTAATCCGCAACCGCACACGTGGAAATAAATCTATCTATCAGGCTTTAGATAGAGTTATTTCCATAGCGGGTATTTCGAATTTTAGGATTGATCTGTCAGGCTTCAGATCGAAACTTAATTCGAAAGATTTAGCGGTTATTTTTTTTTACTTGATTTTTAATTTCGAATTTCGATAAAAAAAATACCAAAAAATATTACTCTAGAATAGGTTAATTTCTTTAGTTTAAAATTGCATGTTTAGTTAATTGGCATTTTTAATTCCGAATTTCATTTGGAAAAATTTAAAAAATAATATGCTCGTCATTAGAAATAGGTCACGTCATTGCATGACATATAGTTTGCACGTTAGGTTGCATTAATCGCATGTCAATTTTTGCACGTCATTACATATAGGTTAACTTTCATTTAAATAAGTGAAAATAAAAAAAAATTTCTGCACCTTTGAACTCTAAGTCAGGATTTATCAAAATTGTCAAATTGAGTATTTTTCTTGAAATTGGTACCGAAAGGGCGTTAGAGAATCTAGCGTAACCAAGTCCCCGAATCTATAATTTCTGGTTCGCAGAAATAAAATAGTACTCCCGCTATTTTATTTAGGTTTCTAATCAACCTACCCTAAATGATTAGTGGCGACTCCCATTGAAAATATTTGCATGCTCACAGTTGGACCTAAGTTGCGAATTGGTAGAGTTTGGGAGAACTCGAGCTAGATTAGTTATTTTAATTGATCTAGTAATCCATTAGCCTAAGATCGAAAAACCCGATTTTTTTAGGTCGCGACAGGCATGTGAGAGGAATAATAACATTCTTGACCTTGACTTCAAATAATGTTTCTTTAACCTTGCTTCTTCCGACAATGCACGGTGGAAATCCGTCTCTATTTATGTTTGGAGTTCATTAATGAAAATGACTACCATCAATGGCGTTTTGCACGCACGATAGAGATCTTCGCGTAGCCTTACGAAAAGAGAATCATCACTATTATGTCTTAGAACATTAGATAATCGACATTGTTTTTGTCAACATAAGGGGATATATGAAATTTTTCCCCAGTCCATGGATATAATATCAAATCAATTGATTTGGCATAGTTTTTATTCATTATTACTTTATAAATATCGTTATTATCCTATTGAGACACAACACGATTGACGTGACGCGACACGACACGAATTGCCGGCCCTATTTTTCACGAACAATATCTTATGCTTGGCACATACCAGGCTAGGCTCGCAGAGGTGGGTCCAAGCAAATAATTTCTTTCATAAGGCTGCGTTCGCTTTAACTTGTCTAGGCCTGCTCAGGCCTGACCAATTTTATATAAAGGGAATTGCTACTTTCAGAGTTACCCGTGTTTCAACACTAACGTTTTTTAAGCTTTTGGTCGTGCCACGTGCATTTGTTGAGCCGTGCGAGTTAGGCCGAGCTGGAGGAGGCAAAGTTGAAGAAGACTCTCTCCTCTTCTTTGTATCATAGCACCTTGTGAACCAATTCAACACGTTCCCGCAAATTCAAGGACTCCACGTGGCAAGGAATCCCACCAAATCTCCCAAATTGGAGGAACCGACCGACCACTTCCACTTGTTGTCCTATTGGACTGCTTAGACAAGATTCAATGAAGCAAGAGGAGGAGGAAAAATGAAGCTTTGGTTGGTGGAAGATTGTGGACCTCAAATTTCGTCTGGTTAACGTTCACACGCCTTGAAAAAAACACACGCAGATCCCCCCAAAATCCTCCCTTGCAGAGCAAAGGAAACACCTCTTCCCTTTCAAGATTCTCCCTCTCTCTGTGTGGCCAATCGCCCAACTCGTGAATCTTTGACTGCTCTTCTTCTTTGATCTCGTGTATTCTGACGTACCCATTTGCCATTTCCCTCGGAATCCTCTCGTGTTGGCGCCCCTCGTTTCGTAGATACACTTCTGACAGGAACCCTTTTCTTGATCTTGCCAATACTCAAGGAGAACGATTTGTTTTGTGTGAAATTCTTGTCAGCTCTGTGAGAGGGGGAGGATATGGTGGGGGCTCTATCCGTTGTGGGCTCATCGGTCGTGGAATCACACGCGTCTCCGCGTCTGTGCCTCGATTCGCTTCCTTCGAGCATGAGCCTCAGTAGTCGTGGGGATCTAGTCAGTCTGCACAGAAGCACGTTGGGAAGGAAGCAACTCTGGAGGCCCGGATCGTTGGAGCTGGGGAGCTCGTTCCTCGATGCATGGAATGATTGGCGGGTCGAGGCCAAGGCGATCTCCGGGAACGCGCGCCGCTGCTTCTCGAGCAAGCTGCGGAAGCACCGGAGCTTCAAGGTCGTGAGCGAGGTGGCCGGGCAGTATGAAGACAGTTTCGAGGATGTCAAGACGGTGAGCATCCTCCGTCCGGCATGCATCATAGACTAACGGTTTCATGCTCATTTCTGATAATTCAGATGTCCTGATTTGTGTGAAATACTCTTGTACTCTGCAGTTATTTTTACTATTTTATTGAATTATGTCCTCCTGTCATTACAAAGGCACAAGAACTGGTGACAGCCAGGAAAAAAAGAGGCCATCGGTAATTTTCTTTGATTCATTTTCATGAAGAACCTGGTTATATGGAAAACATTTCATGCCTGCAGCAAATACTCAACTATTTTACGTATAAAGCTGTGAGGACAGTTCTCAACCAGCTGTACGAGATGAACCCGACGCAGTACCGGTGGTTTTATGAGTAAGCTTCCATCTTCACCTATCATGCGAGGTAGATCGATTGTAGTGTACATGTCGAGTCGCGACAGTCAGTTATCTGCTGAATTGCCTGTAACAAAACAGAAGGTCGATGGCTTATTTACTCGTGAAGATTTTGCTTTTTCTCCAATTCGTTGTGTAAACTTGTCAGAAGACCCTTCGGTTCTCCACGAAGACTGGACGATCCTATATTGCAGATTTTGAAGTTTCACTGTAGATTTTATGGCAAATGATTAAGAACTGCAGATTTTGATGAAGCTTGCATCAAAACGAGAGGAGATTTCTCCAAACTTGGATTGTCCTCCCAAGCTATATGACTTCAAGCAGTAGCATGAAATAAGGCGGACTCTCCAGCTCATGCTTGTTGTCACTTTCATCTTTGTGTGCAAGTTCTCGTACTCTATCATCATGTCTAAGCGTTGTTGCTTCATCTCTAATGGCCAGATTCGTTGCGACAAACAAGCCCGGAGATGGAAAGCGTTTCATCAGAATACTGGGAAAGGTATTCTTCAGAACTCTGCAATACCATTTTTGTTATGGCATCATGCAAAAAGAACGACCGAACCTGCATTTAAAAGCTTTTGCAACCTTAGGGCTCAAAATTTTGACCCGCTAGGGCCACATTAGCAGAAGAAAAAGAGGTTACGTTTAGACTTTTTTCACCCCACTGGATATGAAAGAAGGAATAACTTTGCATGTTCTCTCTCCCTCTCTGATCTCAGGAGAAGCACGATCTTGCTGAGAGAGTAATGATAACACGTCTTCACCTTTATGGGAAATGGGTCAAGGTAACAAAAGTCGAGAAGTCAATAGTTTCTTTGTGTATGTGTAATCCAGCTAAATTCGTGGCATTTTTGTATAGAAATGCAATCATGCTGAAATATACCAAGAGATATCTGACGAGAACTTGGAGTTGATGCGTGAACGGCTCATGGAGACTGTTGCTTGGCCCTCGGATGACACAAACACAGAGAAGATTGGCTAAGATGTTGCAACTTCACATTCCATTCATTTGGTTACACTTCTGTCAATTGCTAGCTTACTTCACCGTTACTGAAAATTATTAGTTCCTATATACTTTACAGAAGCAATTATTAGATAGTGAAAATTTCCCCTTTCATGAACATTGTTACTTCTGACAAGTTCAAACTTGTCATTTTCATTATAAAAGTTGAAACCTTCACCTCTTTTGAAAAAAATTCCAAATTAATGAGCTTGAACACCATTCGGGGAAGAAAAGGCTTATCTTCACTCGACAATGGAAGAAGGTTTTACTGCTGGTTGCAAAAACCCCTAAACCAAACTAGCAACAGATATGAATGTACCATACATGCTGAGTTCACTGTAGGCCTCAATAGCAACTGAATATGTCATGTTGCAATATAAAACACTCAAGAAATCGAAGAATAGACCAAGTCAGGTTGCAGGGCTTACCGACGGAGAGAGCTCCACACAGCGCCGAGCTAAGATAATTGGCACCAGAAATGTGTTGAATTGCTGCTCTTATTTTGTGGCAGAAGGTTCGGTGCTGTTATCATGATGTTCCATCTAAGCACCACTTTTCTACGTCAATTACCTTGATGTGCTTCCAGCCTGCATCCTGCCATCTTATTAAGGAGCTTGCACTCACATGCCTAAAATACATTGCTGCCAGCTTCTTCGCAGTTTAAACTCTTACGACATATTCCCACAGGAAAGGAGGAACGAAATGAGACTAAACTAGGTGTGGACTCATTTGGTAGATCTAGGCAGCAAGTTTGGTTCCATTGATGGTTGAGGCGGATGGTTTTGGAAGCACTCTTTCCTCTTGTATACACGGCATGGGCGCTTTCCCATTAGAGATCTTATCCGGGATCAAAGGAATGCCTTACACTCTTGAGCTTTCATTCATGGGTTAAGAGATCGCTGGGGCCCAACCCACCGCCTACTATATTCCATTCTCCGCTTCTCAATGGTTCTGTCAGAGGTTCATAGCGACTCCACCAACCTCTACTTCGTAACGCAAAAAAAGAGGAAGCTGGAAAGGAAATATTGTCAGAAATTTATTTATGATCTTTTGACCGGAGCAGAAAAGACATACGCCCCGAATAGGCAAGAATTATTTTAATAACCCACACATTGTCAACTACTCTCCTAAGAATCTTATAGCCCAAAACTGGAAAAAAAAAAGCCAGTTTTCAAAAATTCAGAATCATTTAAGCTCAAGTATGCGCCCTTTACTGCCATGTAATATGTTACATTTTGGCTTGCTTACCAGCGAAATCATACATCCGAATTAATAGCTGATTACGCCACCTCCTCCTAATACCACAGATTTCAACTTTCGAACATCCATGCGGTTCTGAATAATACCGAGAAGCTTTTCCAAACTTTATAAGCATGGTTTCCCATAGAAGGAGCTCTACAACAAACTTCAAGTGCTTGATATCATTTGTAGCAGGGTGCCCTGAAGTTCGGCCACACTAATTATGGGATGATAAACCATGAACACTACCTTCCATCCTGAGACTTGTAATTGTCAAGGTGGTCTGAGGAACTTGCAGATCTTATGGGGAGACTTCGAATAATTAACTACTCATCAACGTGTAACAGATCCTCTGAATGTTTATCTAACTCTCTTCATCAAGCAGTATCCATTGGATATCAGAAACATATCCAGCGTCCTTGATGGAGCACAGCAAAGAACTTAAAATTGCATAAATCAAATCCGTCTTAGGATGCGATTGATCTCTGGCAGTGAAGACATGAGCTTGATCTCTTGTAACAATCCAACTAATTCCTGGAGGTTTTCTTAGACCTTTCTCTTTCAACCATGCCCTTATAAGCCTGACCTCTGACCAACGATCTGCGGCAGCATAGATATTCGAGAGTAAAACATAATTTCCCTCATTCATAGGCTCCAACTCAACGATTTTCTCAAAGACAAGCTTGACAAGCTTGGTATTAGAATGGACTTGACAAGCACTGAGCAGAGCTCTCCACACTGAAGCATCAGCTTCAACAGGCATTGAATTGATAAATTTTAGAGCTTCATCTAAGAAGCCACCACGCCCAAGAAGATCAACCATACAACCATAGTGAATAAGTTCAGGGTTCACCTTAAACTTGTGAAACATTGAATTGAAAAGCAGCAAACCCTCCTCTATCAATCCAGAATGGCTGCAAGCAGATAAAATAGATACGAAAGTTGCACTGTCTGGTTTCATACCATCTTCCAGCATCCGTAGAAAGGTAGATATAGCGCCTTCTCCCTGGCCATGCATTCCATAGCCAGTTATCAAAGCATTCCATGAGATGACATTCCTTCGCCAAATCAAGTTAAATACTTTCTCACCATTGTGCAGACTGCCACATTTTGCATACATAGTTATCAGAGCATTTGCAAGAGATGCATCAGAACCAATAGATGATTCCCTCCTGGTTATGTAAGCATGAATGCACTGGCCTAGGTGAAGATCAGCTAGTTGGATACACGATGATAGAACATTTATAAGCGTGACCGAGTTAGGTTCAACTTCCGAGATCATACGTCTAAAGAGCAGCAGAGCCTTGTGAGTCTGGTTGTTTCTAATGTAACTGGCAATCAAAGAATTCCATGAGACTATGTCTCTGTTGGAGCAGCAGTCAAATAAATTCTCCGCTGTCACTTCATCACCACAGTTCATGTACATCTCTGTCAGTGCAGTGTTCAAAGGTATGTTAATATCAATGCCATGTTTGATTACGTAGCCATGGATAGATCGGCCAATGTTGAGTGAAGGTGCGTCATCACAGGAAGCAAGAATTGATATAATTGTGTAAGAGTTGGGTTTGATTTCAGACTCATGCATCCTTAGAAAGACTTCTAATGCTTCAACTTTCGAGTTGCTATCGGCCAATGCCGCTATTAAAGTGTTCCAAGATATTACATCAACATCTGGTAGTTGAGTAAAAGCCTTCTTAACAGCTTCGACACAATTGGTCTCTTCGTACATATTCAAAAGTGCATTACCGAGAGAAACATCAATAAGCATACCCGCCTTAATTACATGCGCATGTAAACTTCTACCGAATCTCATCCCATCTGCTAAGTCTGCACATGAAGACAACATGACAGTAATAGTTCTTTCATCTGTCTTGACATCCTCTGCTATCATTCTCGAGAAAAACCTCTGAGCTTCTTCAGGACAGCTGAAATCAATGTACGTTGACAGCATTGAATTCCACAGTGCAACATCACGGGTGGGAACAGATTTAAATATTTCATATGCAAACTCCGGTTTCTGTAGCTTACTATACATATGCAGCAAGGCATTTGCTGAGTAGACATCACAACTTAGATCGGACTTAATAGCCATTTGGTGAATTTGCATTGCCAGACCAAGAGATCCATGCTCTGTGCAGGCCTGAATCACAATCAACATGGTGACCTCATCAAGTTCGCCCCCATCCTCTAGAATCCCCACAAAAAGCTCCAAAACCATTAAGCAGTCACCAGCTTCAAAATAACCCGTGATTATTGCATTCCAACTAACCATGTTCTTCACCTCCATCATGTCAAACACATTGTGCAAAACCTTCAAGTTAAACTTCGCATAAAAACCTATTAAAGCGGTTCCAACATGAGGGTACTCATGAAATAGCCCACTCCTCAATGAATAACAATGTATTTCCTGCCCCATCCTCAACTCCATCGCCGCCCCACAGGCCAAAAGTAACGCCACAATAGTACGAGAGCTCGGTCTCACACTCTGCCTCCCCATTTCCACGAACACCGAAATCGCCTCCTCATGATCGCCCACGCCCACATACCCGTTTATCATCGCGTTCCACGAAACAACATCTCGCTCGGCCATTCCATCGAACACATACCGAGCATCCCCCACGAGCCCGCACTTGCCGTAAAAATCGACGAGAGCAGTAGCCACCCGCACATCCTCCATCAAACCCGTACCCAGAACGCTCGAATGGATCCGCTTGCCGAGTTCCACATCGTTCAGCCTCGAGCAGGCCTTGAGAACCAGAGGCAGCGTGGCCCTGTCGGGGGACGCGCGTGAGGACAGCATGCGGGCATAGGCCGAGAGGATCGCGCCGTCGTTCTTGAGCTTGGCGTGGCGCCTGATGAGCGCGTTCCAATCCTTCGGGTCATTGCTCGGTGGGTTGGGTTGCGCAGGTGCAGGTGGAGGTAAAGGTGGGAGCTTGAGATAGCTAGAGCTCGGCGACATCTCCGTTCGAAAGGCGCGCGCTTGTCTCCGCGTCACGGCAGCGACCGTTAATGCGGTTGTGTATTCTCCGAGTTTGGGGGATGCCGGTTGGGCCTGACCGAGCTTGGGCTGGCCTAGCTGGCTTTGAGGCCCATTGCATTGTTGGGCTATATTGGGCCCATACGAACAGAAAACATAAAATTAATTTGAATTTTAGGCGGAACCTCAGCATCAGAGTCGCTTTGGCCGAGTGGTTAAGGCGTGTGCCTGCTAAGTACATGGGGTTTCCCCGCGAGAGTTCGAATCTCTCAGGCGACGCAACATTTTTTTCCCTCTTTTCCGCTCTTTCTCTTTTTGATTTTTCACGAGCCACGGCTTTTACCTGCGTCGAAATACACAAATTTCTTTCTTTTCCTTTTTTTGGATAAATGCACTCGAAATCCTTAAACTTGTCATAAAAATGTAATTTGATTGTATTTTTTGAAGGTTTTAATATTCGATTATATTGTCGTGGCACAATTTAGGATTTTCAATATATATTTTTTCTCTTTTAAATGGTCTGTGACAATTTTGTTTATCACTGTTTAGCGAGTGCAAATCTTGAGTTGGGTGGGGGGCGGAGATCTCTCTCAGACATCATGGCTTATGAGAACTCTGCATCTGTCAAAGTGAGGTGAAAAAAGAAAAGTCAAACTAACCCATCATGCCATCTAATGCTCCAAGACAAAGCTGAAGTTCGTTTGCATGTCCCTTTCCCTCCCTCGGATTGGCCATTCCTTCTTGGCTAACGTCTTACGCCAATCCCCCTTCTCTTCTAGATGTCAATAATATAAACCTATGATCATCCCGAGTTTTTTCCGAGCTCGAATCTGCTACATTGGCCGTAGATTTAGAGATAATTGAATGATGATGCAGCACGCGCGCGCGCGCTTCGATTTTGCTAGAATTAGAACCTCTTCGATCTGATTTATCTTTTATCTAAAGCTGCAGAGCCTTGAGGTTGAACCAGAAAGTCTCGGTAATGAAATCTTTGCTTGATAAGATGGCATGGATTGCTTACTTACCTAATCAGTTAAATGGCAAATGGATAGATAAGCGAGAGGGTTAGGTAAAAAAGCTCCCTCGACGTTCGCATCAAGTCCTTAGAAATCAAGCACGTGACTTGTCCGTCAAGTTTTCTTCGGTGGCTCAACAAATAAGCTCAACTTTATTAGCGTCATCTAAACCTTATAGACCGACACCGACGCTCGCCTCGACGATCATTTTGCGTTTCCAAGAAGTGCAGCGAGTGGCATCTCTTTTCGTACACGGGTCTTTCAAATCAAAGTTGAAAAATTTTACCGGCGGCTTTGCCGGTACGAGTTAAAACGTCCTTGTCTGCATGAACCATGCACTAAACAGGAATGTGCTGGGAAATCGTCATATTGAGGTCATATATTCGCCAAGACTGCCTGTATCAGCTGCCCTTTATTCAACACAGGTGGCCTTAGGTGTCTATTCTTCCTCGATGCAGTGATTATGAAAGCCATAATTACGATTAGAAGTTAACCATCGAGGATAAGGAACGGATCAAATATAATACTATGACAATATCCGCAAGAAATGAGAGCAAAGCTGACCAAGTATGCTTAAGTGTCCATTTTTCTCCCAAGTGGACTGCACAACTAACTGATTTAACTCCATTATCGAGCATACTCATCTTCCTATGAAGTCTAGAGAGAGAGAGAGAGAGAGAGAGAGAGAGAGAGAGAGATTTTCACTTTAAATCAGATAACTCTCCACTAATAACAACTTCCACCCCCCAACTTTCGATTTGTACATCACATGATGATCACAAATTTGCAAAACCTACCAACTTGATGTTTCCCTCTACTTTTATTCGCATGTATACATCGACCATTATTCCGGAACTTGACATGATCGCTATGAGACAAAAGCGGCCACAGCAAACTACTTACAGGCAAGAGTGTATCAAACAACCCGGGAATGCCTTTCGCACCATCTACCTTCCAGATCCAAGTGCCAAAGCTCACTTTTATGGGGGGAAAAAGGGATATACACTATAAACTACCATGGTGTTGTGGCCCGGTCGTCGCAAAATTAAGCGAAAACAAGAGAGAGAGCTGGGGAATTTATTTTTGTGGTGGAATATGTGACAATAGCAGACGGGTTTCCTAAGTTCGTGAAAGTATATATTCTAGGGTTCTTGCTCTTTTCTTAATCCAAAGGGAAAACGGTTTGACTATTCAGAGTGGGGGACAGAGAAACAAAGAAAAAAAATTGCTGATGATTTTGGGAGAGAGCTATCACCACCTATTGAATAACCTGGAAATCAGCAGAAGAAAATGAAGAAACATCTTTCATCAACTCCTCCAAGTCCCATTCACCCACTTTCATCTCCTCTCCTCCATTCCACCCTAAACCAGCCATGCTTTCGATTCTGCCATAGTTGTTAAAGTTGCCTATGTTATCAACGACATCATCATTGGTATAGTTGAAGTTGTTAAGGTTGTTGCTACTATTGTGTTCACTATCGTATGTGTTCTCAGTTTTCACGTTTTCTTCAATACTTATGCTCTCTAGCGGAGGAACATAGAACTGATCTCCATTAATCCCACAACCAACAACACCTCCAAATCTCCCGAATTCACTGCTAACTCCGCCTTGCGCAGTGCAGCAATTAGGGTTGGAATCACAATATCCACTTAAACCGGGGAGGTCAAGGCCTTGGTTGAGCGAGGGTAACAACGGATCGATAATCTGGTTGAGAGCCAAAGCTTGCACGGATGACAATGAGTCCACATAAAGTGGCATGAGTCCTTGTTCCTGAAGGGAGATGAGACCTCCCATGACATCTTTAGGGTCTGATGATAAGGAGGAATCACTCGTGTTTGGTGAGTGTCTAGAAGAAGATGATGACGAGTTCTTGAGCCTCTTCTTTATGGTCGAGTTCCAAAAGTTCTTTATTTCGTTGTCGGTCCGTCCGGGCAACCGAGCAGCGATTTGCGACCACCTTTGAAGAAGAAGAAAAAGAAGAAGAAGAAGAAGGCATAAGGCAATATAATACTCATTGTCTGCCGATATAAAAGTTTGGGTAGATAAATCTAGTTGCTCGCGTGACTTCCAAGAACATGCATGATAATTATGCAGGGCATTGAATAATGCTCGGTGTGATAATCCTGATGTGGAGTACCTTCAACTCAAAGGCCAGAAAATGGCACCAGAGCATACCGTTGTCCTTTTCAGCTTTTAGTCCTCTGGTTAGGTATATTATAATACAGGAGCATCAACAACCCAGCTAGACTTCATTAGCCTTGTATTTCTATATACTATATAGTACGCTTTTTTTATGCAAATGCCTCGTGCATTTGACTGGATGCGTGGTACCTCATGGAGACTTACTTCAGAATAATGTCCTGGCGCAATTTATTTTCTAAGTACATCCAAAGTCCAGCGAAGCAGCATGTAATACAAACAGATAATTAGTTAGAGACTTATTATTCTCTATTCTAAAGTCCTTTTAACCCCTGTAGATTGCAGAGAGGTTGCTCTCGTGTCTTTGGCACGTATGCATGCAAGATTTGTTTTATCATTTTCATGTCAATTGTTCGTAGGACTTGACTTCATAGCTTGCTCGCACTTTGCCCTGCATATTGCTACACTTCTCGTGTGTTTTTTTTTTATCTAAGAGAGTATCATACTTCAGCAGGATATACACCTCCAATCAGTGACGTCCTGTTAATTTTTTGAATCCATTAGAAGGAAGATGGGATGTGATAAAATGACTATCATTACGTACACATTACAGATTTATCTCCGTTTACCACTGCACAAGAAAAAATGTTATGGTACTGTAAATGAGAAAATATATTATATATGTGTTGATGATATAACGAGTGGTTGATTGCGTCTAGCAAATCACTTAATATCCACACATCTTACCTTAAAAAACACGACTTAGCTTTTTGCTAATTAAGTAAATTATCAATCAACCGGCTTCCTTTTTTCCAGATATGTGTTTTTCAAACTTTGCTCCACAACATTATAGATTGATGTGAATGCTAGAGAGTGACCAAATCGGAACATTTGTCTATCGATTTTATCCATTGACGATGGGCATCAAAAGATTGGTTATTTAGCCGCCTTCAATAATTACATGAACAAGAATTTCCTCTTGATCAGACACGAAGGAGAATATGACTGTACGCAAAATTACCAAAAAACGTAGAGAGAGAGAGAGAGAGAGAACCTGTTGCCAAGGATGGAATGCAAGTGGATGATGAGCTCTTCCTCTTGGGGGGAGAAAGCGCCTCTCTTGAGGTCAGGCCGCAAGTAATTGATCCACCGGAGGCGGCAACTCTTGCCGCACCGCTGCAGCCCAGCGTTCCGGGCCACGTCGCTCCAGCAGCCCTGCCCATTATTGAGCATGTAGCTCATCAACTTGTCGTCTTCTTCAGGTGACCAGAGTCCTTTTCTCAGCTTGTTAGTGTTGCTGTTAGAGCTGCTGTTCCCAGAGGAATCAGGCTTCCTCATTTTGACAGATACAAGATAAAAAAAAACAAAGGGGTGGTGCTCACTCTCTCTCTCTCTCTCCCAACCTGGATCAAGATTGACGGTCGTTTTATAAGGATAGAAAATGAAAGAAAGGTAGTGAAAGGCTGTAAGGGTTCATGATCATCATGATGGTGATGGTGGTGGGCTTTGCTTGAAATATAGGGAAGAGAGAGAGAGATGAGTTGGTTGATGGGTCTGAGTAGACAACGGTTTAGAGAGGGACCTGTGAGAGAGAGAGAGAGAGAGAGAGAGAGAGAGAGTGACTGAGAGGGTGGTCGTCTTGTCCTTGAATCCATACACACATTTTGCCTTTTTCCTTCTTTTCTTTCTCTCTCTAGCTCTTAATGCATTTTCTTCAATCTCAAGGGAATAATCATTTGTGCATCGTGGAGAGGAGAGAGGGAGCGAAACCATCCAAAACAAAAGAAACACACCCGTTTGTTTTCTAAACAAGCCAACATTTCTTGCTTCCACTTCACATAATCTCTCTCTCTCTCTCTCTCTCTCTCTCTCATACACACGTGTGCTTTAAGAAAGAGCAGGATCAATGAGAAAAGAGTTCGAAACATGACTATTTCACGTGTTCATTTAGGTACTCGATGTATGTGATAGAAAAGGGATTAAACAATCATGAACAGGTACTTCTAAACTGTTATTGGTATGTACGTCCTAGCCATATGTGATACGATGCATTCAGTGGCGAGCTTATTACTTGGCATCTCTTCGATTAGGGCGAGTTTACGGAAAAATCAGGATGATCTACCACGACATGCACTGTAAGGAACACAAGGCTTTGAAGAGAAAAAACGGAGAAAAGGACAAGAACTTTTTTTACGTGGAAAACCATTTCAAAATTAGAAAGGGAAAACCATGATGCCGCAATAGGTAATCTTTTCACTGTCAGTGTTAGTATTGAAGCTTCAAGTTTCAGGGTTAAAACTACAACAGGTAGTGCCTCAATATAAAGTAAGAGTTTAGGCCATTTATGATGGAAATTACTTATGTTATTAGCAACAGTAAAAAGCTCAATTCTCTACTTTAACATGAAAATTACATATTTGCCATTAATAGTAAAAGTTATGAGCTTTAATATAGCTTTTCTCTGTCAAACTCCACAACTACATCAATCTGCCTCTCGGAGGCTGATTTTCAAAACAACAATAGTCTTTCATAGTTTTCACTTGTCTTTGTAACCCAGCTTGTCATCATGCAGTGGCCCCTCATCACTGACCATGGAGGCCAACTGAGGCAATGCACAGCCTTAGTTTCTCATGGTGACAACCTTTGTTCAAAATATCAATTGGATTTTTGGCACCAAGAATTCTCTTTAGTAACAATGTCTCATCATTTATTAGTTGATGAATATGAGGACATTTAAACTCATTATGCTTTGTCCTTGATTGAAATACCAAACTCTTTTCAATACAAATAGCACTCTGATTGTTACTTAAAAAAACACTACTATCCTACTCCTTGCTTCTATTTTTCAACCAAATCACCTCCCAGCCAGTTTTAGTTATAACCAAATACTATGCTTAAGTGGTTGAGAGAAAAAAACACTTTTGAAGTTTAGACACCTAATTGATTACAGTGCCACCTAAGGTAAAAATATAACTCGAGGTACTCTTCTTATTGTCCAAGTCACTACCAAGATCTGTATCGACAAAGTCTTATAAAGCTACATTGTTTTTATAAACATAGTGACATCAACGGCCAATAGCTAACACATAAGGTACCTTAACCATACCATCCCGCTCTTCATTTGTCTTTGTCGATTGCTTCTTCGAGAGCTTAAAGTGACTTCCTTGGGCTTCACATTTGAATTTTGAATATGTTCAACACATTTTCAATGTACTTTTCTTGAGATTATTTTAGAATTCCTTCAAATCTATTTCGCATGATCCTCATCTCAAGAATGTGATTTGCTGCTCCCAAATCTTTCATCTCAAACTTTTTTGATGATTGCTGCTTCAGTATGTTGATCTACTATGTTGATCTACCTTATGCTAGATCCTACAATAAGCATATCATCTACATATAATAGCAAAATATATAGCAATCATCAAATTTATTGAAGTAATAGTTGTATTTCACCTCTAACGAACCTATTATTGCACAAAATGTGTCAAATTTCTTGTACCACTGTCTAGGAGCTTGTATCAAGCCATAAGACTTTTATTCAGCTTGCAGACATAATTCGTTTCTAGGAACCTAAAAACTTTTTGATGGTACTATGTAGATATCCTCCTCCAAATTACTTTAGAGGAATGCAGTCTTTAGATCTAATCGCTCTAGATGTAAATTATCAACAACAACAGTACTCAACACTAGCCTAATAGTAGTCAACTTTATAACTGGAGAGAAAATCTTTGTGTAGTTAATTCATTTCTTTTGCGGAAAACCTATCTCTACTAACATTGCTTTGTACCTCTTGTTGCCATCGGGTTTTTTTTTTTTGACCCCGATAGACCCACTTGTTCTACAATACTTTCTTCCTATCTGGTAATCGAGTTGATACCCACTTGAGTGAATCCAACTCATTTCGCATTGTTAACTCCCACTTAACAAAATCTTTTCATCCATTACTTTCGAAAATTTTTTGATTTGCCAACGTCGGACAAAAGCAAATAATGTAATGACAAAGAATACCATTGTATAGATTTAGATGTTCTACTAGATCTTCTTAAAGTGGGTTCATGTGTATGTGATTCTTGTTCTGATTTTTTTATCAGAATCTACAATAATAGTTTTACGATTTCTAACCAAAACATTCTTGAAAACCCTGAATTCAATCTCTAGTCTCCACCATTTATTTCTTCACACTAGATTCTACTACAGATCTATTCTTGTACAACATGTTTTCATTGAGGGTAAAATCATCAGTTTTTATTATTTTTCTATTGTGTTCATCCTAGAACAAATAGCCAAAATAATCAAAGCCATATCCAATGAAAAAAAATATTTTTAACCTTTGCATCAAGCTTATTTCTTTTTTCAGAATCTATGTGACAAATGAAACACAACCAAAAACTGTCAGTTGCAAAAGATTCACCTTCTTTCCATTCCATTCTTTTTTTTGTTTTTTTTGGTGAAGACCATTCTTTTTTTTGTTTTGGTAGGTTAAAATCAAGTATAACTGAAGGTCCTCCGTTGATCAAGTATGCTATTGTGTTAATTGGATTTGTCCAAAACGTCTTAGGTAATCCTACATGCATCCTCATACTTGCATGCTCATTTAGAGTTCTGTTCATTCCCTCAGTAAGTCCATCTTGGTGCGGTCTGTTGGGAACAGTTCTTGTCATCCTGATTCTATTCTCTGCACAAAATCGCTTAAACTCCTTGTTATCATACTCATCACCATTATCAAACCTTAGACATTTAATTTTCAGGCCAGTCTTATTCTCCATTTTAGCTCTCCACCTCTTAAAATTAGCAAACATATCAGATTTATTTTTCGAAAAATAAACCCATACCTTTCTGGTGGAGTCGTCAATGAACGTGACATAGTATCGTGAGCCTCCATGGAAATGCATAGGGGCTAGCCCTCACACATATGTATGTACCAACTCTAATTTTCCTTTCTTTGGTTCTCTCCCAATCTTCGAAAAATGGACACCTTTCTACTTGCCTAGAACGCAATATTCACAAAAACCAATATCTATGGGCTTCTGGTCATGTAGTTTTCTCTTTGATGCTAATATGTTCGTTCTCTTTTTGCTCATGTGTCTAAGCCTACAGTGCCACAATTTGGAATCATCTTCCGACTCAACAATTGCTACTGTTTCTCAACTGCTCTTAGTCATGTATAGTGTTCTTGACTTTGTTCCCCATTTTACAACCAAAGCACCGTTAACTATTTTCCAAGAGCTATCCCAACAAATAGTTCTGTATCATGTGCTGTCTAATCGACTTATAGAGATCATATTTCTTGTAAGTCCTAAAACATATCTAACATCATACAACTTCCATTGATACCCATTAGTAGTTTTTATGTGAACATCACTCTGTCCCATAATATCCAAAGGTTTATCATCAGCAAGATAAACCTTTCCAAAACTGTTTGATCAACAAAATTGTGCATTAATTCTTTGCAAGAAGTAGAGTGAAACAATCCACTTGAGTCTAGAATCTAAGATGTAATCGGACTGGCAATACTCAAATTTAAAGCATCATTGTCAAGCATCTCTTCAAGAATTTCATTCACAGATTTCTCTTCCTCTTGGATTTGATCTTGCTATTGAATTTTCCTCTTTGGAGCTCTATAATCTCATCTCAGATGGCCTTTCTTTTCACAACTCCAGCAAATTATTTCACACTTGATTTGCTTCTCCCTTTAGACTTCGATCTACCACGGTATTGGTTCTGCCCTTGTTGATTGCTTCTCCCTCTACCTTCAGTACTAAGGAAGCACTCGAAAATTTACCTGACTCTCATCTACGAATATCCTTGCTAAGAATCAAATCTCAAACTTCTTGAAGCTTCAACTTTTCTGACCAGACAAACTGTTCACTGTAGTCATAGTTGCACTCCAACTTTCAGGTAGAGAAGATAACAAAATTACAGCTTTTACCTTGTCATCGAATTTGAGTTCCACTAAACTCAATCAAGTCATGATCATGTTGGATTCGTTGATATGATCTGTTACAGAAAAACCTTCATTCATCTTCAGATTGAAAAGACGACGTATCAAATATATCTTGTATGATGCAGAAGGCTTCTCATACATGTTGGACAATGCCCTTATCAAACATGTCGTTGTCTTCTTATTGGCAATGTTGAAGGAAATGCTTCGCGTCAGTGTGAGATGAATCGCACCCAGAGCTTGCCTATCTAACAATTCCCACTCTCATTGCTTGATGGTATTTGGTTTCTCTCCTAACAATGGATGATGCAAGTTCTTTTGATACAGCAAATCCTTGTCTGTGCCATTGAACCGATCGATCTTCACCTTCCCTTTGTCAATATTCATCGCTCCCACTATTTTGTGAAACTAGGCTCTGATACTAGTTGTTGATAACACGAATCTTTGAAGAGAGGAAAAAAAAAAGAAAAGAAGACACATGGATTTTTTACGTGGAAAACCCTTTCAAAATCACAAAGGGAAAAATCACGGTGCCACACTAAACAATCTTTTCACTATTGGTGTTAGTATTAGAGTTGCCAGCTTCAAGTTACAACTAAAAAAGATATTGCCCCACTATATAGCGGGAGTTTGGGGCATGCACAATTATGATGGAAATTACATGAATGCCATAAACAGCAATATAAAGCTATATTCTCCGCTTTTACATGAAAATTACATGTATGCCAGTAGCAGTAAAAGTTCTCATCTTTAATATTACTTTCCCTTACCATACTCTACAAGTCCATCATGCACAAGATTTTCTCCGTTCCCATGCAATTATACATATGCATAGATTTAATACAAGAAATATGGAGCTTTCTCATCTACCTCGCTAGTTTGTCATTTATATCGAATTCAGACAATCCCATTACAATAAGTCTATTTCGTAAAATGGTTGTATAGTTCGTTGTTTGCATATGTGAAAGTGAAATCGTTCAAGAGCTGCGTCTTGTTATCATATGATATGTATTAATATATATAATGAATGATCTAGATAATAATTAAAACTTGGTGACATGTGATTTGTTTGTATTCCTCCTTCATCTTCATATAGCACGCGTTGCACGAGAGCATTTGTTGAGAGTGAAATCGTTCAGGAGCTGCCTCTTGTTTTTATTTAATTTATATAATATATATGTTTATTATGGAATGGAACGACCTAAAAAAGGATTGGTAATATGTGATTTGTTTTGTTTTCGTGCTTGATTATTTTATAGGACATGTTTCACGGGAGCCACCTTTTCCATGAGACACTGTGTTGTGTGTGTCACAAGCAACAGAGAGAGAGAGGAAGAAAAATTGTGCGATGAATTGATTCCAAAGTAAACCAAAAATAATGGACAACTGTAATCCACGGCTGCATTTTCTGTTTACGTGCATTATTTAATCCGCAAGCAACAATATAAGAACCGTTATGAGGAAAAGATGAAAAGAATTGGGCATCGAAATCATTGACTTTTATCGCCATGGCAACCTTCTTTGGAAGCAAAATCCTCACTCGTCAAATTTTCTTTTGCTGACAAGTGACAAACGCACGTCAAAAAACCGACAACCTATTCACTGACACGACGAGATATTCACCGACGTTAAACAACATTTTCTTGGGACAAAATCGCTTCCTATGAAGAGCTGCCGGTTATTTCGATCGCACGCGTTTTTCGCCGAGCCTATTTATCACTCAGTATATTGGCTCGGGAACGACCGGTGGATGTAAGTCTCTCTGTTTAAGAACCCTAATCCTCTGTCGAATGATGATATATGATGAAACGTCATATTCTATTCACCCTACGTATCGATTTTACTTCGCCGACTCTCTATCTCCCTCTTTCTTGTCGGCCAATGAGTAAAAGGGTTGCACAAAATTCCATGTCAGTGAACAAATTACATCTCGTCATGGTAGTTGAGGTGACGATGGGGACATTTTGACATTACATTGGCAATTTGACAAAAAGCTAGATACAAGGGGTTATATGATTGGTGATTACCACACACGGGTCTCGCTCAGTTCTTGAATGAACAATCCCTAGATAGCATCAAACGACCTTAGGGGTTATATGATTGGTGATTACCACACACGGGTCTCGCTCAGTTCTTGAATGAACAATCCCTAGATAGCATCAAACGACCTTACGCAATATGTTAATCTACTCGATAAACCAGTAGATGGGGCCGGCTACGAGGAAATTTTTTACAATCCTCCTTCAAGATCTGACAAAAGAAACATAGGACCATGTGACGGCTGCATCCCAACGCAATTGTGCTACAATTTGTCTTTTGCTCTTTTGCATCATTGCTCGATCTCTCTCTCTCTCCCTCCTTTCTTCTCATGGTGACGTTTCTCGCTTCTAAGTTCCCTCCTAAGTTCCCCAAAAAAGCGTCAAAAGGGAGGTGCAAAAAGCTTCCAAAACGCTATAATGTTAGAAGATAAGCAAAGGGGGAAGCAATCAATTGTCGAAGTACGCCTTGTGAGCCCAAAAGACGAAACGCTGTGGATCGAGCAGGATGATGAACTGAGAATAACATACGTGGCGAGTTGAGGTTTGTTCCAAGTTACGGATTTTTCACGAGAACAACATGGCCGAATGTCTTAATGTTTTGGGTTGACTTCGGAGACTTTCCATGATTGTCGTGGATTTTGGAAACGAGTGCTGCTTCTAGTGGAACATAGAAGCTTCTCTCACTAACGAACTTCCTAGCAAAAGGAAGAAAACAAAAGAGTGGGACTCCATTCACTAGGATTAGCAGAGCCTCATGTCGTTCATTTTTTCGTTGAAGGCCTCAATTTGCTTAAACAGCGAGATAAGTCGATCGCTGCACGAATTTTTAACTAAACCATTAAACGAGAACAATGAGAAACTTCACGATCGATTATTCACAAGTGCTTTTCAACTGGGTTTTTCTTGAATATAAGTTGTGAAAGGCCATGCCAGTGCTCACAATTTGGAAGCCTAGCCACCAAAAGAATTGCTCATCTTGGTCATATTTTCATTATTTTGTGTCGAACATGGAAATTACCTTACTCTCGATTGTGTTGTACTGAAACTTGCTCACACAACATGAACAGATTCAGAGGGGCGGTGGAACAAGACACGGGAGAAATCCTGCAAAGCATATTCACCTTTTCGATTCTTTCTATGCACTGTTCTCCGTTCCAAGCTTCCCAGTCCTCCTCCTCTTTGCTGGACAACGCCCAAAAGTAGACAAATAAATTAAAAAAACATAAGCAAATGACAACGCCCATCTGTTTTCGGTTGCCTTACAAATAAGCAAACCACAGCATAGCTTTTGGTTGCCTTAGAAAGGAGCGAATAATCTATGGTTTCTGTACTTTTGCCCGAAAATTCAAAAATGTCCCTTTTCTTTTCTTTTCTTTTTCATTCAAATGGGTCCATCCACTTTTAAAAAAGTGTCGCCAATGATGCAAATCGTAGACGTGGCGTTTTTGACATAGAATAGTTGCCGACGTAGATGTTTTTTTTTCTTTTTTTTTTCAAACCAAACTTGGAAATCTTGCCGATCTGGTTTTTCTTTCTTTTCCAAACCAAAGTTGACTTGACTCTCTACAGTCATTTCGCCCCTTCACCTTCTTCCCCTCCTTCTCTATACTCTTCCATCTCATCTCGACTAACCCAGGTACGGCCTCCGTGGCCACAAAGCCCACCACAAGTTCCTACAGCAATTCATGCTCTAGGTCAAATACAAATTCAGGCCCTTGAGTGAGTATGTGGAGGTGAAGTTACTGACCTTTTTTCCCTCCTTCTCTGTACTCTTGCCTCTCATCAAGACTAAACCCAATTACAGCCTCCGTGGCCACAAGCCCACCAGAAATTCCTTCGACAATTCATGCTCCAGGTAAAACTGCAAATTCAGGCCCTTGAGTGAGTAGGTGGAGGTGAAGTTACAGACCTCCTTCCCTCCTCTGTACTCTTGCCTCTCGTCTTGACTAACCCAATTACGGCCTCCGTGGCCACAAGCCCACTACAGGTTCCTACGACAATCCATGCTCTACGTAAAACTGCAAATTTAGGTCCTCGAGTGAGTAGGTGGAGGTGAAGTTACAGAGGATTACACCATCACCCACATTTGCAAAGTTAAGTCCTCGAGCCCAGGATTCTTGAACAAGAAACCCGACATAATCTTGTGCAGTCATGACCACCACTTGTGGCCACGACCTCGAGCTCGAGCGGTCATGGCGTCCATGAGCTCGAGATTTGGCATCCATAGCCGCGAGTGGAGCTCGAGCAGCCATGGCTGCCGGAAGCTCAAAGCTTGAGCATCCACGGCCACGAGCTCCAGATTTCCATGGCAGCGAGGCCCAAGCTCTCACAGTCATGGCCACAAGCTCGAAGCTAGAGCGGTGATGGCTGCTGCAAGCGCAAATCAAGAGGCCATGGTTGCCACAAGTGCAAATTGAGCGGCTATCCCAAGAGCTCTAGATTTGGCCATGAAGGTCGCAAGCTCGAGCTCGAAGAACATGGTCACAAGAAGTTTGGAGCTTGAGCTTGCGGCCATGGCAGTTCCGGGGAAATAGATTTGGCCATGAAGATCGTGAGCTCAAGCTCGAAGACTATGGTCACTGCAAGCGACCGTGGCAGTTTTGGTGGACAACCTCTCTCTCTCTCTCTCACACACACACAATTTTGCGCCACATAATAATTTTGAGCGTATCATAACATGACACCTGCATTTCGACGTCCATGTCAGTTAAACAACCGGTAAGAGAAAAAGTATAATCGAAAGATTAACAGTGACACTTCTTAAAATGTAAAAGGATGCTTTTGAGGAAAAAAAAAACCAAAGTGAGGTACAATTTCAATTTTCAGGCAAAAGTCCGTAAACCACCGATGATATTAACCCTTATAATATATCTACATCGCACTAAAAGAGCATCTAATATGCAATAAACACTTAACCATTTTCATAGACCACCAATGATATTGACCCTTATATAATATCTACATGAAAACGCACTAAAACAGCATCTAAAATGGGAATATGCAATAAGCACTTAACCTTTTCAAAAAGCTTCACCACTTTGACTCTTTTGAGAAATGGAAGATTGGAACTCTGAGGGACATCAGAAAGCAAGGGCTGAATGCCATGGTCAGTGATGACGCTGCATGAGTTTGTAGCTCATTGACCATGGAGACAATGCCTGAAAACTATCTCCAAGTTTCTTGTTCACCAAGATGGGAAAGCATAATAAGTATGATCGGACTCCAATCGGGACAATATTGGACAGGACGAGAAAAAGAAATTGAACTGAAGAGATCCTCAAGAACATAAAAAGCGACGACGATAAATAAAGACCAATCCCCATCTAAAGTCTATACAAACCACGGTGGAATCTACGTACCTGTAACTCTTTACCGAGAAACCTGAAGAACCAGAAGAACTTCCATTCCGACAAAGCAATTGACGACAGACGCCAAGCGCTCCCAAGAGACAAACATGAGAATCTCTCCCTGAAAGATCCATATGGCATTTTGCTGAGAATGCACCCATCCATTCAAAAAAAATGAAACATCAACGACAGGAAGAACCTGTCTCAACTTGAGCCATTAACCAAAAATAAGGATTGGCATCTCATAAATAACAATTAACAAGAGATCCGCAATAGTGGCCTAATTAAATTAGAAGGTGGATAGGCAAGATGTAGATAACATGAACTGATCTTCAGAAAATGCATAATGCAGGAAGCTTTACATTTATCTGAGAACTAAAGTCTAAAAATACATCAGTATAAAATACCTGAAATTCTATCATCTTTGGGTCTTCCCTATTGAGTGTTTGCCGGAGAACAAGTGTTTTGGTTTGAGGGAGGGAATAGCTCTGTCTGCCTCTCCCCGACAAGCATCCTTGTTTCTCTTTTTCACATATTTCTTCGCAAGCTTTAAAAAGCTTTTCCCTTTAATCGGAATCCCTAAGACCCAGTACCGGCATGACTAAATCCAGCATTCTTTCCAATTTCCAGTGGTACATTAAAAAACCTTCACCTGGACCTCGTTCCCAACTTCTTATTGGATGGGTCTAAGCCCACATCCATAGCGTCCCTCCACCATCATCACCCCTCTGGGGCAACCCCTCCCGCTTCGGCCACCTCAGTTGCCAAGCTGCGGTCAAGTCCAAGAATTGATAGCTGCCTGCCCATCCTCTAAGTGTAAACTCACGGTTCTTGTCAAACTTTCTCGATAAAGTTGGCCTAGCCTCTGACCTACTTTTCATGATCCTGTGTTTCTGAATGAGCAAGCTTTTCTTCTTTCTGTTCTCAGCCAACGCTTCTTGCTCTTCCAGGTTCAATTCTTTTCCAATTATCTCGAAATCATCTTCCTCCTCCTCTGCCTGGTGTACCCTTCTCTTTCCAGCTCTTCAAGCTTTAGTAAAATATCAGGATCCAAAAGTCAGCTATGTCATGCCCACATCTTTGGCTCTTCATTAGCCAAAATATGGTTCTTCTTCGAACTAGCAAATACTGGCACCACCGTTATCATTCTCCAAATCCTTTTCAGCTTCCATTCTCGCTTTCTCTGCTGCTTTCTGAGCTCTAGCTTCTAATACTGTCTGTGGTATGCAAGGTGGTCTTTCCTTTTGGTCACCTGGCTTTGGTATCACAATGTGAAATCTGTTCAGACAGTCGATCCTTTTGCGAAATCATCTCTATTTTCACTCTCCCAAGCTGCATTCTTCACAACAATTACACCATCCTCTGTCAAAGTGCTCTATCTTCAGCAACACTCCCTCTTCATTTGTGGCCTCACCTGCCTGACCCACACTTTCCATAGCTTCAGCTTTCATGTCCAAAACCAACTTCACGTCCTCTTCAGAGATACCCTCCAGGGGTGGCAGATTAGTTTTGTTGCAGACTATTGTCAAGGTTAGATCATAGAGAACAATTTGATGCTGTATAAGGGATCTGCTTGCTGGGCAATATCGTATCCGCAAGACCCCTATTTATTTAAGAAAAACGATACAGCAGCACGTGGATGAGCCAAACAAGTAATAGTGCAGATCTCAACAGCGTTACAATCTTCAAATGGGGATCCAGAATCTCAGGAGTGTCAATGACTTGACACCTAAGATATTTATAATCAATATGACCCCCCGAAGGGTTACTTAGTTGTGAAAGTATAAGGTTGCACATCAACATTGGCCCTTGTGATCTTATTCATAAAAGAGATCTTGCCAACATTGGGTACCAACAAATCAGGATAGTCCGAGTATTTGGATCTACTGAAGGCAGCCTAGCCATCCGTTGTCTAATCTGTTCTGGATAAGCCAAACTAAGACTAAGCCACTTAATCATAGTATACATTCTCCCAAGAGCAGCAACCTTTAGAGACTTGCATCGGTAGAGTGAGTCACCATACTTCAACAGCTAAACATTGCCTTTAGCAACCTTTCTAATACGGTTCCTTGCTTGTTAATCTGCCCAAGAGCAAGCCTGTAGTGATCCTTGTTGTAAAGCACATGGAGAAAATCACCATAGAAAGGATAGATATCATTCAGTAGAGAAACTCCTCGATGATACTTAGAGCTTCTCATGAAAATTCTGTTGTGCAAACCGCTGTAGCCGTTTGCTGCTGCGCACGAGAAAGGATGATATCAATGAAATCTTCCCCATCAGGCACCAAAGTAATCTTCTCGAAATTGTATTGCGCTGTCTGCTATAGCCAAGCAATTACTTGGCTTCTGTAAGTGACAAAATAGGACAGAAAAAGTAGCTACCATCGTTCCAAATCTCAGATGTATATAGCACTAACTATATTGCGAAACATTTCATGTCAATCACAGGATGCATATATCTTCGCTGGAAATTGAACTCAAATTTGAACGGCATTATCCACATAAAAAAAGGGCCGATTCCAGCAATTTCAACATGCAGATACAATGCATATGCCCACTCGGGAAATGGCCTCAGAATCATCCAGACCACAGAGAGCAAAATGGATCGAACACAATGAAGCAATTGGTAGTAAACAACTTCAAGGATGCATAGCTTTAACATCACGCAGGAAATTACCTGATGAAACAGGAGCTCTATGCTAAACAAAAAAACCCGATCATAATTGACTTCGGGACCTAAAAAAAAAAAAGTCGCACCCCAACACCAACTGAGACAGGAAATGAAACAACGAAAATTAAAGCCATACACAATTAGACTCGTACGTCAACAAACTAACCTAGAATTCTTTTTCACGAAAAGGAAGCTTTTTTCGAATTAAGTGCGTACTAGCATACATTTCCAAATACCTTACCCAAAAAAAAAAAACATACATTTCCAAATAGGTTCAGATTCTTCAAAAGATGATTTATAACGTTTTAGTTGTTTCACATGCATATATGTGTTTCCCCACCCGCCTGCCCGCAGTTTCAATTGCTCAAATTTACTTGAATGAATCCAACCCATGTCGATTGAACAATATATGTCAACCATGCCAAAATAGGAGTGCAGCTGATCACTACAAGCCCTGAGGAAGCCGCATGCGAAGCCAACGCATTGCTGGGTTTACTGGACCATGAAACCCACCTTGCACGGCCAACCTTGCGGCTTCCATTCTCGCCATACGGATCATTCAAGCGATTCTTGGGTCGTCGCAAAAATTTCCGAGGACGTACTACCGGACACGACCAGCCGTCTAATCCTACGGGATCAAAAGGCGACATGCAGAGCTCAATTACGACCATCGAATCACGGCTCAGCCGGAACTTCGCCGGAAATGCGCCCGCGAAGTAAAACTCGTTATGGCCAAGACTAAAAAGCTTGAAACTTCAACAGCAGAACCTCCGAAATCAACGTAACCAAGGCTGGAATTGTCTTACCCGGTGGTCGGAAATGGAAATTTCCGCCGCGCTTCAAGCCACCGGCCGGCCGCCGCCGCCGCCGCCGCCGCTCTCTCTCTCTCTCTCTCGCTCTCGAGTCCCCCCATTTAGTAGCAATAATCGATATTTATTTACTCATACAAAATCAAATATAAAAATATTATTTGCTAGACGAATAAATTATTAATTATCTCCACTGCAATCAAGAAAAATATAAACACACGTGTACGAATTTGCCAAAAAATTAAGAATGATTGTGAAAAAAATAAAATAGAGTAATCTGACTTATTTTACCCTTTAAAATTAGACTTTATTTTTGTTGTGAGGATATGATGGTAAAAGAAAAGAAAATTAAATGTGCCTCGAGAGAGAGAGAGAGGGGATGAGAGTAGATGTTGGTTAGTTTTAGCATTAAATTTTAAGTAATTGTAAGATGAAATATTCAAGTTTATGGAATTAAGTAGTAATTAGTGCGAAAATTTAAATTGCAATCTTATCCATTTAATCATATCATATTATCGTAATGTATGCTAACAAATGACACGAGCATTTCATGAAACTTAAGGATAAACATTGAGCTAAGTGCTTATTTAGTTATTTAAGTTTTGATATCCGTACGATTTGGTCCTCTAAACTTTATTTCGTTTAATTGAGTCCTTTGATTTCTTGAATTTGAGCAATATGATCCAAGAATTTTTTTTAACCCGTGCAGTCAATTTGATCAACCCCTCTATCTAAATCATCAAAATAATTAATGACCTAGTATTGCTCATCTGTCTAATAATGACACGTAAAGCTGATTTGATGTTAAAAGATCGGATAACGAGTGGCAAAAAAATATTAAAAAAAGAAATCTTAATTTGACAATATTAATTATTGGAGGTAAATAAAGCAATTGATTGCACAAATCAAGAAAATTGTGGATATAATTGTGCAGAAGAAAAAAAATAGAGGATTAAGTTGCACAAATTAATAAAGTTAGAAGACTTGATTGTACAAAATAAAATTTTGAAGATTAGATTGCTCACACGCTATCCATTTATATTTTGGAAAATGTTTTCTACGAAGTAATTTTCATGATATTTTCGTTGTTTGGCTACCACCCGAAATGAACTGCAAAAAGAATTTTCCGTTGTTTAGTTTGGAAAATTTGAGTTGATTTGCCTCCGTATGATCCTTTTAATAATTTTTATTTGTATTTTATTTTTACTAAAAATTTGAATTTTTAATTTTTTTTCTTTTCTTTCTTTTTCTTTTTCCCTCTTCTTTGGCCATTCGTCGTCCATAGATGAGCTTGAGCCTCGCTAGATCGGCAAGCTCAAGGCCTCACCGAATGTTGGCGAGGTCGAGCTCTGCGACTCGCCGATCTTAGGCAAGCTTGACCTCGGGGGATTTGGCGAGGCTCGCCCGAGGCCAGTAAGGCTCGACTTGCCAGAAACTAGCAAGCTCGAGCCTCGTTAGCTTTGGGCAAGCTCATCCCTTACCAGTGGCCAGCCATCAATCGAAAAAGAAGGAAAAGAAAATCTATTTAAATTTTTTTTTTGTAAGATTGAATATTTCATTAACAAAGGACTTGAGCCTAAGAATTTGCGCTTGGCTTTTGTGAACTCAAACCTAAGTGCTAGAGACCAGAACCAAGCACGACATTTATGGACCTAGGCTCTCTTGCTAATAAGGGTGTGCAATCGGACTGGGTTTATTCAAAAACTGGACCAAACCACCCGAAAACAGATCTGGGAACCGGTTCGATTCTTAGTTCCAAGTAAAAATCCATCCGAGAACCAGACCGCTTTTATAATCGATTTTAAGCTAATGTAAAAATAAACCCTAGCATCACTTTAGACTTGAGTCGCGAGCACCTCCTCTGTGTTGAAAATATGTCTCGAGTTTGAGCCCGATAAATAAAGCCCGACTCGAAATTATTTATGTGGATGTCTGAATATTTTAAATTGGATATTTCCTGATACGAAATTGGAATTAGCGAAGAAAGAAAGAATATGATTCTTTCCTAATTCTTGTGGAATTCACAGCGAGAAGAGGAAAGAAGAAAATATTCTTTCCTATATTATGTTGGGCTCTTGGACTGAAATTGGAAAGTCCAACGTGGGGACAATATTCAGTCAACTTTGATTTCCTTCCTGACCAATATGTGCTGACCGAACTGGACTTCTTCTGAGGCGGTGGACGTATATTATATTTATAGTTTATACGTTGGTTTAAAAGGAAGAGCCATTGTTGATAAAGAAGTCTTGAAGCGCCGCGGTTGACGTGAAGACGTTCGTGAGTGCTTGGCGGTGGGTGTTTCCGTGGATTCTCATTCGTGAATTATATCCAAGAAGAATTAGTGTTCAAGCGTAAATCTTGTGTTAAGATTTGTGTACAATTCTTTTACGAGATTGAGAGATTATTTCGTGAGAAATTGTGGGCTAAACACTGCGTGAGTTATTGGATGTAATTGGGGCTTGGGAAATACCGAGAGTGTTTGAGTGACTCGAGTGTGGTTGTAATCTCCGTTGTATCGCTTGATCTATAGTGGAATTCCGTGCTGCTCTCCCCGTGGATGTAGGTCACTACGACCGAACCACGTAAATCTGGTGTCTGATTTATTTTCTTATTCTGTCAAATTTATTGTTCGATCGCTTGGCTTCCGCAACAATTGGTATCAGAGCTTGGCTTGGTTGAGTTGAAGCGAATCGATGGCGATAGAAGAAGGAAAAGTGAGAATCGACAGATTTGATGGGAAGGACTTTGGTTTCTGGAAGATGTAGATTGAGGATCAACTATATCAGATGAAACTGCACGTGCCCTTGTCTGGGGAGAAGCCAGAGACGATGAAGCAAGCTGATTGGGAATTGCTGGATAGACGAGCTTTGGGTGTTATTCGGCTGACGTTAGCTCGTAACGTCGCTTTTAACATCGTGAATGAGAAGACCACTGCGGGTTTGATGAAAGCCTTGTCGGACATGTACGAGAAGCCCTCTGCGATCAACAAAGTCTACTTGATGCGACGTCTGTTTAATTTGAAGATGAGCGAAGGTGCATCAGTTGCTGATCATATTAATGAATTCAATGTGATCGTTAGTCAATTGAGTTCAGTTGATATTGACTTTGAAGATGAGGTACGTGCTTTGATTCTATTATCATCATTGCCTGATAGTTGGAATACTACTGTTACTGCTGTTAGTAATTCCTCTGGGTCGACAAGTTTGACGTTTGATGGTGTTCGAGATTTAATTCTGAGTGAAGATATCCGTAGAAGAGAATCTGGCGAACATGTATCTGCTGCTTTAGTAGGTGAAAATAGAGGAAGAACTGGTACACGTGTTAACAGAAGTAGTATGAACTCGAATAGACGAAGTCAGTCTAGGACTGGTGGTGTTGTCTGTTGGAGCTGTGGCAAGAGGGGGCATCTTAGAAGGGATTGCTTTAAGCTGAAAAATGAGAAGGGTAAAGGAATTAGAGTTGAATCTACGGATGATGTTGCAGCTATAGCTGATGGTAATTCGGATAATGCTGATTATGTCTTGTCTGTCATTGATGATTCATCGTTTGATGGATGGATTATGGATTCTGGTTGTTCTTTTCACGCTACACCAAACAGGAACTGGTTTACTACTTATCAGTGCACGGATAGTAGTAAAGTGCAATTGGGGAACAATTCTGAATGCGATGTTATTGGTGTTGGTGATGTTAGAATTAGAATGCATGATGGTATCGTGTGGACATTGACTGGAGTGAAGCATGTTCCAGAGTTGAAGAAAAATCTGATTTCCTTAAGTACCCTAGATTCAGCTGGGTGTCGGTATTCTTCAGAATGTGGAGTTCTGAAAGTTCTTCGAGGTGCCATGGTGATAATGAAAGGAATCAAGCATAGTGGCCTCTATGAGCTTCAAGGTGAGACAGTGATGGAATTCGCTGCGGAAATATCGGATGCATCGGTTCGAGAGTCTGAATTGTGGCATATGCGTTTGGGGCACATTAGCGAGAGAAGCCTGAAGGTTCCAAGTGAAAGGAATTTGCTATGTGATTATGTGACTAACGAACTAAATGTATGCAGGTGCTGTGATTTAGATCAACGGCGAAAAGTGCAGTTTAGTACGGTTGTCAGAGAAACCACGGAAATTGCAGAATTGATTCACTTGAATGTTCGCAGGTTGTCGCGGTTTCCTTCGAGGAAGAGTGCCAGATTTATGCTAACAGTTGTTGATGACTACTTGAGGAAGACGTGGGTGTTTGTGCTAAGGCATAAGTTTGATGCTGTTGTCAGGATCAGGCAGTTGAAAGCTTTGATCGAAAAGGAGACTGGTAAAACGATCAAGCAGGTACAGACTGACAGTAGCATGGAGTTTTGCTCGAAGCTGTTAAACGAATTTTGCATGAAGGAAGGCATAATGAAACATCGCACTAGTGCCATTGAACCACAACAGGTTGCAGAATTGATGAGCAGAACATTACTAGAGATGACCCATAAAATGCTCTCTAGTGCTGGTATGGCTAGAAGATTTCTAGCGGATGCGCTTAGTACGGCGAGCTACCTGAAGAATAGATCCCCATCGACTGCGATTGAATGTCGGACTCCCAAAGAAGTGTGGTCAGGTAACGTTGCTGATTATTCTGTTCTTAGAATATTTGGTTGTCCATGTTATGTTCGAGTTAGTGATGGTAAGCTCGATGGAAGGACAATAAAGTGCATGTTCCTAGGTTATGCACAAGGTGAACGGGGCTATAAGTTGTGGTGCCCGGAATTAAATTCAGCTGTTGTCAGCAGAGAAGTTATATTTGACGAGTCTCCAGTACTTCTAGCTAGGAATGTTAATAGCAGTGTTCATATGGATCTGGACGGTGTTCAGCTTGAGGTGGAGTTGCAACCAGAAACTCCTGAGGTAGCGGGTGTTAGCAAAATAATCGACACGGATGGTACTTCTAGCGAGGTGGAGCCTATTGAGCCAACAGTTGCTGTAACTGCTGATATTGATAAGGTGCGTATTCGATCTCTGAACAGATATGGATACAATGATGGTTTTACTTTATCTGCGATTAAGGAGGTTGTGTCGGAAAATCCTTGTGGAGCAGTTAAAGGTGCATGTGGAGTTGGTATTCTGATGAGGTCCACGGCTATGGCGAAGTTCAAGCGAGGCTTGGACTTGAAAGACATCTGTGGCGGTTGAGCCCATTGGGGCTATGGGAGAGTAGTAGCGAAATTCGGATTCTATCAAAGCGATTGTAACTTGGCTCAAACATCGAGCCAAGGTGGAGATTGTTGAAAATATGTCTCGAGTTTGAGCCCGATAAATAAAGCCCGACTCGAAATTATTTATGTGGATGTCTGAATATTTTAAATTGGATATTTCCTGATACGAAATTGGAATTAGCGAAGAAAGAAAGAATATGATTCTTTCCTAATTCTTGTGGAATTCACAGCGAGAAGAGGAAAGAAGAAAATATTCTTTCCTATATTATGTTGGGCTCTTGGACTGAAATTGGAAAGTCCAACGTGGGGACAATATTCAGTCAACTTTGATTTCCTTCCTGACCAATATGTGCTGACCGAACTGGACTTCTTCTGAGGCGGTGGACGTATATTATATTTATAGTTTATACGTTGGTTTAAAAGGAAGAGCCATTGTTGATAAAGAAGTCTTGAAGCGCCGCGGTTGACGTGAAGACGTTCGTGAGTGCTTGGCGGTGGGTGTTTCCGTGGATTCTCATTCGTGAATTATATCCAAGAAGAATTAGTGTTCAAGCGTAAATCTTGTGTTAAGATTTGTGTACAATTCTTTTACGAGATTGAGAGATTATTTCGTGAGAAATTGTGGGCTAAACACTGCGTGAGTTATTGGATGTAATTGGGGCTTGGGAAATACCGAGAGTGTTTGAGTGACTCGAGTGTGGTTGTAATCTCCGTTGTATCGCTTGATCTATAGTGGAATTCCGTGCTGCTCTCCCCGTGGATGTAGGTCACTACGACCGAACCACGTAAATCTGGTGTCTGATTTATTTTCTTATTCTGTCAAATTTATTGTTCGATCGCTTGGCTTCCGCAACACTCTGTCTCTCTCTTCACGAGTCACCTTCTTAATCGCCGCACGGCCGTAGGAACACAACCCAGCTCGTCGCTGGGGCCTGTTTGGCCAAATCTGTGTAGGGACCTGCGGCCAAACCCTTTTCGTGCCCTCTTTCAGGCTCGTTGGACTGGACTTCATCGTCGTCTAGTTCGTGCATGTCCCGGCCCCTCCGTCTGTATGTTGGTGTTTTGGGTTGTTTGTTGATTGTTTGTGTGTCTCGGCACAAGTCAAAGCCTCAAATAAGCTCGATTTTTCTGTCTTAGTTGGCACATGCCATCTGTTCGTCAAAATGCCTAAACTAGTTTTGTCCTCGCGTTCTTCATTTTTGGCCAAATCTAAGTGCCCGCATGTTGTTTTGTTACTTTGATGAATCATGTCGTGGCTCGTGTTCTCATTTTATCTCGTCTCCGCCTATTCTGTGTTGTGTGCGTGGTGGCCCTCGGTTAGTATCTTTTGTGGTCATAGGTGGTGGCGTTCTTGAGTGTAAATGCTATGTGAGCAAATGAAACTTGAAAAGGAACCAAAAAAAAAAAATAGGTTATTGGATAGACCCTGGAATCAGACAGGAAAAACATGATAGGTTTCAAAATAGGGTCTACAAGAAAATAAGATAGTTTCAAGGTTCCAAAAATCGAAAACCGATTATAATAAATTAATCCAAAAATCGAAAACCGGTTATAATAAGGTAAATTTCAAGTTTTAGGTCTAGATCCTATCTACCCTAAATCACTCCTACTTGCTAAGACATCGAGCACACCCCAAGGCTCCAGGCCCAACCTCGACAGACTCGAGAGTGGGAGTTGAGGCACTGGGGTCCCAGGCTCGGCCTCAATGGACCTTGGCCTAGGCATTGCAGACTTGGTCCTGAACACCAGGTTCTGAGAACTAGTGTTCGAGTTTTCGTGCCCAAAATAGAGTTTCGGATTAAAGCGCTAATACTTAGTCATACTTTGAAAAAAAAATTCAATTTTTCAAATAGATTAACTATGAAAACATTTTCCGGATCATTTTTCTAAGCAGCTAAATATTTTCCGTGGAATAAATTTTCGAAAAGTATATTCTCTTATCAGCAAGTTTTCCGAAACAAATGCGCCCGAAATTTTCAGAAACTTTTCTGTCTTGCAAATAGTTAGATGAGACATAAATTCGAGTAATATTAGTTTTGACGAGAAAAGAAAATTACAAAAAATGCGCCTTTCGAGTGTGGAAAAAAAAAACACAAAAAACAAAGGCTCTATCCTTCTTCTTCCTCCTCCTCCTTCTGGTGGTCTGCTGCAGAAACCCAAAACCCCAGCAAAACCGCCCTCCTCGCATCTCCCGCTACACCAATGGCGACGATGCTGCGACTGATCTCGAGACCATTCATCCTCCCCTCCCTCCTCTTCCCCGGAGCGTCTCCGTCCTCCATTTTCGCCGCCCTCAGCAGACCCTGCTCGCTCTCCTCCTCCTCCTCCGTCTCCAGGGCCGCCTTCCTCAAGCCCCTCGCCGCCGCCTCTCTCTCCGGCGCCCCCGGGCTCCCCGATCCCCCGGGACACGCCTCCCGCGGCGACCTGGACCCCTACCTCTCCTGCTCCGCGCCGGGCAGGCGGCTCAGGATCGCCGTCCTCCTCAGCGGCGGCGTCGACAGCAGCGTCGCCCTCCGCCTGCTCCGCGCCGCCGGCCACTCCTGCACCGCCTTCTACCTCAAGATCTGGTTCCAAGTAAGCCCTTTCTTTTCCCTGAAGTGACAGAGGCTATAGGCTTGGAACAATTTTTCCGTTTTTTTTTGGCTATTTTTTCTGTTGATCGTGAAGTAGAAGAAGTGAAAGCAATGCAGAAGTTGGCACTCCTGACATTCGGATACTCGAAAGTGGAAGTGATCTTTCCAAGAATCACTGAAGACGGAAGTTGGAGAAGGCCCATGTACTATAAATTAGCGATTTGCGTTGCAATTGTAGATAAACACAGTTAATTTATACAAGTCACTAGCTGCTGCATATAAGTGCGCATTCTCCGAATATCGGGTGTGGTCATTGTCATTGTAGAAGACAAGAGCTTCTTTTGATTCTTGATTTATGTAGGAAGATTTCGAGAACTTTTGGTCGGAGTGCCCTTGGGAAGAAGACTTGAAGTATGCTCAAGCTGTTTGTGAGCAGGTCAGCATTGTATCGGACTAATTCCACTCACTCCATGTACCCGTCTCTTTCCTTGTTAATATTCTTGAATTTCGGCATATTCATCAATGCATGTTTTTTCCACGGGTAGTAAGCTTGGCATTCGATTGTTTTCTCGTTACTATGAAATGACATTGTAACTAGTTTCATCTACGGCTTTTGGCAGGTTAATGTGCCTTTAGAAGTTGTCCATTTGACAGATGAGTATTGGAAAAATGTGGTATGTATCATCTAGCCATGGCATACCCTTTTATGGCTCTGCTTTATAAACCCTTTTCTTTTTTCGAGGATTGCTTTTTCCGTTTTAACATTTGTTGTTTTCTTTGCTAGTTTTGTTTGGCCTGCCTGTTCTTGGCATGACTTAATGAAGTCATTGCAGCTGTTTGCTCATGGTTCAGGTGTCTTACATAATTGAGGAGTACCGCAGTGGTCGAACTCCTAATCCTGACGTCCTTTGTAACACAAGGATAAAGTTTGGTAAGTAGTTGAGCTCTAGCTAAGTCTGAATAGTTTGAGGATTTTGGAATCAAATGTGGTTCCTTGTTTTAGGTGCCTTCATGGATGCCATTAGCAGTATGGAGTTTGACTTCATTGCTTCTGGCCACTATGCAAAAGTTGTCCACTCTTCAAATCATATAGATAATGCTTCTGAGTTGAATTTGTCAGAGGACATGGTATGTATTGGACATCCTACATTAATATTCTGCAGTTCAGGTTAATTGTGGAAGTCTGTTTTGGTCAAACCATGCATTTATGATATCTTTAATCTTGTTTCTTTAGGTGAAGGATCAGACATACTTCCTTTCGCATCTCTCACAGGCCCAGCTGAAGCGACTAATTTTCCCTCTTGGTTGTATTTCAAAAGTAAGCTGTGTTAGTTTCATATCTTTCAAGAAATTTTCCTCTTGATAGTGTGATTCGCAGAAGTTCTTGGCCGTGATAAAGTAGATTTTACAGTTCTAGGGACATTTATTACTTCTGTAGTGCTTGGTCTGACTCTAGTAACCCTGCAGGATGAAGTTCGAAAACTTGCTGCCAGATTTGATTTGCCTAACAAAGATAGAAAGGATTCACAAGGGATATGCTTTCTTGGGAAGGTGTGTGTAAGTAGCCTCGTTGGTATTCAGTCTTATCTAGAAACTTGAAGCACCTTCTTGTGATTTCAAGCAGAGAAATTCTTCTAACTCTAAGATGAAACATTTGACTGAAACTCCTTAACTATCATTTTGTAAAATTATTTTGTTTGATTCCAATGTAAACGCAAGCGGTTGCAGAAACAGATCGGTTTTGAGCTATCAAATTGCCAGAGACTCTTTTCTCATGTTAATTTTTCATAGTAGCTAATGTCCTTTTAGGCTCGTTGCTGTATTAACTCTTTCTCTGTTCTCATGCAGATAAAATTCAGTGAGTTTGTTGCCAGACATATTGGGGAGATGGAGGGTGTCATATTAGAAGCTGAGACTGGGGATTTCCTTGGGAGCCATCGTGGCTTTTGGTTCTACACAATTGGTCAACGGCAAGGACTACGTCTTCCTGGAGGACCTTGGTATGTCTACTTAATTGGACACTAAGGTTCCGTTCGTTTCAAGGAAAATGTTTTCTCGGAAAACATTTTCCATAATTTCCGGTGTTCGGGGTCGGAATCGGGGGTTAGAAAATGAGTGGTCAAGGAAAATATTTTCCGGTCAATGGAAAAGTGCCTTTGCAAACTGAGGAAAATGACTTCCTTTCGTGAAGGAAAGGAAATCATTTTCCAATCTTCCCGTCCTCTCCTCTTCCCATCGTTCCCATCGTCCTCTCCTCTTCCCATCGCCGGATCTCTAGAGCCGCTCCTTCTCCGCTGTTGCCTCGCGCTTCGTCTGCTCCACCCCCACTGCTGCCTTGCGTGTCCTCCTGTCCCTCGTCTCGTCCCATGGCCGGCGAGCTCGAGCGAGGCCGAGCCTAGCCTAGCCTTGCCTCGCTAGATCCAGCGATGCTCGAGACCGGCGAGGCAAGGTGAGGCCTCGCTCGCCCGAGGCCAGTCGCCGGCCACGGCGAGCCTTGCCGACCTTGGGCGAGCAAGGCCTTGCCTCGCCTCACCAGATTCGGCGATGCTCGGCCGAGCTCAAGGCCGAGCCTTGCCAGATCTGGCAAGGTGAGGTTCGGCCTTGCTCGCCCGAGGCCGGTTGCAGGCCTTGGGTGAGCTTGGCCTCGCCTTGCCTCGCCTTGCCAGATCCGGCGATGCTTGGCCGAGCTCGAGACCGGCGAGGGTCGGCCGAGCCTTGCTAGATCTGGTGAGGCGAGGCTTGGCCTCGCTTGCCCGAGGCCGGTTGCCAGCCTTGGGCGAGCGAGGCCGAGCCTCACCTGTGGACGTTCGCCGGCCGTTGCCGTGGCTGGCGACTGGCAAAAGAAGAAAGAAAGGGAAATAAAAAAGAGAAAAAAAGAAAATAAAAGTAATATTAAAATACAAAATAAAAAATTATTAAAAACAATGCATGAAGGAAAATATTTTTCATACCGAATAGCGGAAAATATTTTCCGAGACTTTTTCAGATTTCAGCCAAATATCAAAAAATTATGTTATTTTCTAGGAAATGGCTTCCTAGAAAACGTTTTCCGAAAATATAACATTTTTCGCGAAACAAATGGAGCCTAGGTGCATGTATTTTAAATGAAGTCCGTCTCAACATCTGTCAATGAGTGTGTTTGCTACTCTCTGCTCAGGAATCTGGGGCCTTGAGTATCTTTTCAACATAAATTCTTTAATCCATATCATTTCACCGTTTTGAGCTCAATTGGCCTAAGCAGAGATGCTGCCTCGCATGGCCTCTCTAACATCTTTTGAAGTATGAAGCTTCTTTCTGCTTTCTGCTTTCTGAATTCGTCATATATGTCTATGATTTTCACAGGTATGTTGTGGGGAAGGACACTAAGTACAACGTTGTTTTTGTGTCCCGAAATTACTTCTCAGTTGATAAAAGGAGGCGCCTTTTTCGTGTTGGCTCTCTTAAATGGCTTACTGGGGCACGTCCAACTGAGATCAGTCAGCTCCGATGCAAGGTAAACAGTTCAACTCTTCACATCTTGGTTATGTGTAGTAGCAGAACCTTCGTCGGTGGATCTGTTGGAAAATTAGTTGGAAAATGAGCAATATGATCCCATCAGCATTGAATGAGGTCTAATCGGTACTAGCAAAATGATTCCATCAGCATTTAATGAGGTCTAATTAGTACAATGGTCCCAGTCACGTGGATCTGTCTAACAGATAACAAATGATGTCTCACGGTTCTCCTCCATATTTTCCCTGGCATGGACATGAAATATTTACTGTCGGCCTTTCTTCTAAGCTAAAATTGAACAATAGTTCAACAATTATGCTCAAGGTGTTTACTTATTCTAATTCCCCACCAAAACTGAAAATTTATTTAATTCGGCATGATTTCCAATGACCTTAAATGACAAAACTTATATGGTTTTAAAAATATAAGGCGTAATGAATAAGAATTATATCTCAAAACACTACAATTATAGGCTGAAAATCGAAAGTAATTACCCCAGACACACCCTCAGTTTGGCAGCTTCACTGATCAGTCTGTCCAATGAATCTTTTTTGGGCATTTACTGTGTATTTACAATTTTCCCAGTGTTTTTGACTTTGCTTTTGCTATTAATAGGTGAGACACGGTCCTGGTTTCTACAACTGTAGTTTGTCTCTAGAATTGGGTGAGAATGGCCAGGAAGATGTCGCGTTGGTTCAGTTGCCCGAAGATGATCAAGGCCTGGCAGCAGGGCAATTCGCAGCCTTTTACCAAGACAGAACATGCATTGGTTCAGGTGTTATTTTAGAATCTTGGAATGACCATGGCTTTCCTGTCTGCCAGAAGGCTCTTGAGATCGCTAGAATGGAGGATAAGTCGAAACTTGGAACACCGGTCAAGATTAAGGTAAAACCAGGGGGCACTGTCGGCTAGTTTGATCGCAAAAAATTCAATTTTCAGTTGAGGAAAAGTTCAATTTGAAGATCAATGCCTTATGGCGCGACGCCCTTGCCATGCTGATTTGGCTGGAAAAACAAAGTTGAAATTTGCTTGAGGCCAGCTGTAAGACCAGAGGATGGCGGAGGTTATCTAATTCTGGCTAGTGGAAGGTGGAGAATTCACGAGATATTGTATGCTAGCGAAAAGATCATTTGGGGTTGAAAGGTGATGAGTTATCCGGTACGCTAAGTTCACGTTATATTTTTCCCGAAGGCTTTCTTTTGGGCGTATTTCAAACAGAAAGCTAGCAAGAAGTGCCTGATTGTGTACACTACTCTACAATTATGAACTTTGTTGCCTCCATCAAAGGAGCTTCTCTATGCTGTACCTTCCTCTTTCTCCTTGGTCTAAAGTTCTCTCCTATGTGCGCACTGAACTGTACTTTCGAGGTTGCCACTTACATGGGGGAAACTACTCAGAAAAGATTTTTCATGAGCAGTTTCATTAGAAAGAAAGTGGACTTAACAATTGTTGGGTTTATTACTTTAGAGTATTAGCAAGTTGGGGGTATTTGTGTAAATGTATGAGGCTTAATCCTAGGCCTATAAATACTCTTTGTTATCTCTGAAATAAAGAACAGTTACTCTTTTATCATTAACATGGTATCAGAGCCTAAATTAAAAATCAAAACCCTAAACTTAACACTTCTCACAGCAAACTCTAGTCACCACCACTGTAGATCTCGTCGGCGACCCACTGTAGATCCCTTCGGCGACCTCCGTCCGGCGTTGCCCAGGGCTGGCGACCCTTCGTCTGGCGTTGCCCAATGCCGGTGACCTCAGATCCGGCGAGATCTAGGTCTGGCGACCTCAGCCCAGCGTCGCCTAGGGCCGAAAACCGTCGATCCAGCATCGCCAGGCCTCGGCAACCTCAATCCAAGGTCGCCTAGCTTCGGCGAACCCAAGAATAGCGCTATTGGAACTCATCTAGGTCAGAAATCATTGTTGTCCAACCATTAATTCACTTGCCTCAGATCTCTCATGTGTTTTTGATGTATTGAAACCCAAAAATCGATGTTATCGGGGAGTTTCTGAGGCCAAGGGTTGTGTGGAAGTGATATTTGGCTGCTGAAAGTGACATTTGGATGTGGGGTAGTTGATTTATGAGGCTCGATTGTTATATATTATTATATGATGTTATGAAGGGTTAAATGGTGTTCTGAATTGTGTGGATAGAGTTCTGAGTTTGGCTGGCTGAATTAGAGTAGCTAAATTTAGAATGACTGAATTACTATGGTTGAATTGAATTGATTGAATTAGTTGGAGTGGCATGTGGGATTACTGAGATTTGCGGATACTTGCAGAAGTTATATAATAAGTGGGGTGTGTTATTTATTACATATGCGGGTCAAGTTTCCAGTGATTAGTGATTTGTGAGGATGTCTACTGGTTCATCTAATTCACTGTCTATTACTTCGGGGTTGGACTCCTCTAGTACTTCTTCGAGTTCAGTATCTTTTGGTTCGTAATATAATATGACTAATCTGCACAATACCTTAGTCAAGTTGGACGGTACCAATTACCCTTCTTGGTCGATGGCTCTTTTGACTTTTATTTATTCCAATCGCCAATCTAGATGGCTTGAAGAAGAACCACCTGCAAATTCATCTAGTCTAGAAGAATGGAAGTACGTAGACGCTACTTTGCGTACACTTTTATGGGGAAGTATGGCTGAATCTATTCATCATCTTTTCATAGGTTGCACTACAGCCCGTGAGATATGGACAAAGTGTGCTTTACTGTATTCTGGACAGAATAACATGAGTCGAGTTTGTGACATATGGGAGGCTTTATTTGAAGCCAAAATTGGCGATACTAGTTTGGCAGAACATTATGCTCGTTTTGCATCTTTGTATTAGCGCCTCAAGTCTTATTTTCCACCTGCTACTGTAGTTACTTAGATGCAGCAATGAGAAGCAGACATAATAACCGTCCTCTTTCTTCGTAGCCTTGGTCTAGATCATAGTGCTCTTCGTCAACAGATTACCTCTCAGAACACTCTTCCGTCCATTGAAGAAGTGTATTCTTGAGCTGCACATTACACTTCCAGTTCCAAGACTTCAGCAATTTCAGATAGTAGTGCTATGGTGGCTCGTGGAGGTCAAGGGACTTGTGGTCGTATTAACGGCCATGGACAATGGAATTTTGATAGTTCTTACCGTGGTCGTGGTCATGGTTTTCAAGGTCAAGGTACCGTTCGTGGTGGTGGTAATAATACTTCTAGAGGAGCACATGGTGGTGGTCGAGCGAATCGTTTTTGTACTCATTGCCAGCTTTTTGGGCACACTGTTGATTATTGTTATGGCCTCCATCATGAATTGCGGGGTCTACATGCTTCTATTGATATTGAGCCTTAGGCTCCTTCCCATGGATCTTCTTCTGGACAGGGTACAATATAGTTGACCCATGCAGAATATGATGAGTTGGTCATAGCATGACAGAGTGAGAGTGGTGCTATCTCTGGTCCTACTGGTACTTTAGCACAGCATAATGATCCTACATGTCTATTGTCCAGTACAGCTCCTCATTCTTGGGTTATTGATTCGGGTGCCACTCATCATATGACTGGTGATCCTCGTCTTCTCACATCCACCTCATCTGTTCCTTCTATGTCAGTTACCTTAGCAGATGGTTCTCAATCCAAAGTTACTGGTACAGGTTGTGTATAATTGAGTTCCTCCGTCTCCTTACCTTTTGAATACCATATTCCACACTTTCCTTACAATCTATTATCGGTCAGTTCTATTACTCGTGATCTTGATTGCGATATTATCTTTTCTTCGTCTTCATGTGTTCTTCAGGATTGGAAGACTGGACCCCGAATAGGTTGTGGGTGTGAAGCTGGTGGATTGTACATCCTGGAACCTGAGATTATTGCTGCTGCTATAATAGTTCAAAATAAAGCTGTGGATGATCCTTATCGATTACATTATCGTCTTGGTCATCCATCAGCAGACATACTTCGACAGTTTCCTTTCGTGTCTAGTTCAAGTCTTCAGTTTAATTGTGAAACGTGTTAGTTAGGTAAACACCATCGTGAGTGTTTCTCTCCTCATGTTTTGAGTCGTGCGTCACATCCATTCGAGCTAATTCACTCTGATGTGTGGGGTCCTAGTCGAGAGTCTTCATTTGGTTTTCGGTATTTTGTCACTTTTATTGATGATTGTACTCGTACAACTTGGTTATATTTAATAAAAGATCGTACTGAAGTTTTTTATTCTTTCTGCCAGTTTTATCATGAAGTACGTACGCAGTATGATTGTTCTATTAAGTGTTTGCGTACTGACAATGCTCGTGAGTACTTTTCTTCATCTACCTTTATTCTGTTTCTCAAATCTCATGGTATTTTACATCAGAGTTCTTGTGCTCACACTCCGAAATAAAATGGAGTTGCTGAACGTAAGAACCGTCATTTATTAGATGTCGCTTGTTGTCTTCTTCTTCACACTCATATACCTAAATCTTTTTGGAGCTATGCTCTACTTACAGTGTGTCATTTTATTAATCGTCTTCCGTCTTCCGTACTGAAAGGAGCTATTCGTTATGCTCTTCTTCATCCTGATTGTCCTTTATGGTCTGTTCGCCCTCATATCTTTGGATGTGTCTATTTTGTTCATTCTTTGTCTCTTGGATTAGACAAATTATCACCTCGTGCTGAAAAAATGTATATTCGTTGGTTACTCCCATACTCAAAATGGATATGTTTGTTATAATCATACTCGTCGTCGGGAGTATGCTTCTGCTGATGTGACTTTCTTTGAGGATAAAGCATTCTTTGGCGATGATCGTCCTCAAGCACCATTAACCCTGGACCTTCTGTCACCCTCTGCACCTACATCTTAGCCGGAGCCACCATTTGTTACTTCTGATGCTGCTCTACCGGATCCATGCTCACCAGCACCGACCCCTCTTTAGGTCTATACACGTGGTTCTCGTTTTGTTTGGGGTAATACATCTTCACCAGTAAGCATTCCACCACCACCACCAACTTCAGTCCAGGCTTCTAATCCTCTTCCATTGTCTCTTGACAGTTCTCCAATTGCTTACCGTACTCAATCTCGGTATCCTCTTTCTAATTTTGTGTCTTATCATAACTTAAGCCCTCAAATGTTTGCCTTTGTGTCATCTCTTGCTTCTGTGTCCGTGCCTAGTAGTGTCCAGGAGGCTTTGGCCCATCCAGGGTGGGCTCGCGCTATGGAGGAGGAGATGGTTGCTTTACATCATAATAAGACTTGGGAGCTCGTTCCGTTGCCGGCTCATAAACAATTGGTAGGTTGTCGCTGGGTCTTTGTTGTCAAACACCATCCATATGGTTCAGTTGAGCGCTTAAAGGGGCGTCTTGTGGCAAAGGGTTATACTCAAACTTATAGTATTGACTATGATGAAACTTTTTCTCCAGTAGCCAAAATTCCTTCTCTTCGTATCATTATTTCCTTGGCTACTCACTCTCAGTGAACTTTTCATCAGCTTGATGTCAAAAATGCCTTTCTTCATGGTGATTTTCACGAGGAAGTATATATAGAGCAACCACTTAGGTTAGTTGCTAAGGGGGAGAAGGTGTACCGATTGCGAAAAGCTCTTTATGGGCTTAAGCAATCTCCTCGTGCTTGGTTTGGCCGGTTCAGTGATGCGGTTATTACTTTTGGCATGCATCGGTGTAGTGTGGATCACTCAGTATTTAGTATGTCATCTTCAAAAGGATGTGTTATTCTTGTTGTTTATGTTGATGATATCATTGTCATAGGCATCGATGCTGAAGGCATATGACGACTCAAGCAGTTTCTTCAAAAGGAGTTTAACACTAAAGACCTAGGTCGTCTGCGATATTTTCTTGGCATTGAAGTTGCTTATGCCAATGGTAGCATTGCTCTCTCCAAGCGAAAGTATGCTCTTGACATTCTTAAGGAGGTTGGCTTACATGATTCTAAGCCTGGTGACACACTTATGGATCCTGGAGTGAGGCTTGACAATGAACAGGGAGAACTTCTTCATGATCCAAAGAAGTATCGTTGGTTAGTAAGCAAGTTAAATTATCTTACCATTACCCGTCCGGATATTTCATTTGCTATTAGTGTGGTGAGTTAGTTTATGAGCTCTCCTCGTACTAATCATTGGCAAGCTACTCTACAAATTGTTTGATATTTGAAGAGAGCTCCAGGTCTAGGACTTGTGTTCCATAATCAAGGTCATCTTTGTATAGCTAGTTATTCCAACCCTGAATCTTTGGAGGCGACAGGATATTCTGATGCAGATTGGGCTGGTTACCCTATGGATCGCCGGTCTACTTCGGGATACTGTGTATTTCTTGATGGTAATCTTGTGTTGTGGAAAAGTAAGAAACAGTCTGTTATTTCCCGATCTAGTGCAGAGGCCGAGTATCGTGCTATGGCTAATGTTACCAGTGAACTTCAATGGGTTCGTATGTTGTTAGTTGAGATTGGACTACCTATAAACGGATCATCTATTCTGTGCTGTGATAATCAATATGCTATTCATATTGTTAGCAATCCAGTGTTTCATGAGCAAACGAAGCATATAGAGGTGGATTGTCATTTTGTTCGAGAAAAGGTGAACTGTGAAGACATATGGTTGGTACACAAATGTTCTGAAGAGCAACTAGCAAACATTTTCACAAAGCCTCTTCGACGTGGACGAGTTTCATATATTTGTCACAAGTTAGGACTTTTTGATATGTACGCTCCAACTTGAGGGGGAGTGTTGGGTTTATTACTTTAGAGTATTAGCAAGTTGGGGGTATTTGTGTAAATGTATTAGGCTTAATCCTAAGCCTATAAATACTCTTTGTTATCTCTGAAATAAAGAACAGTTACTCTTTTATTATTAACAACAATAATTCTTGGACATATAATCAATGAATAAACAACAAACTATCTCATGTTTCGTTTGAAATTTGTTGGAATAATTGTCCAAAAAGTTCTAAACCTATTGTACGGTAGTCAATTCAATCTTAAATATTTTAATGATGCCTATTTAATTTTAAACTTTTTGGTGATTTGCCAATTTGATCTTAATTTTTTTGAAGTTTTATCAATTTAGTTCTAAACCTATTATTTGGATAATTTGTCGGAAAGATTATATTGGTAAATCGTCAAAAGGTTTAGGACTAAATTGACACAATTGAAATGTATAAGATTAATTGGCAAATTGTTAAAAGGTTTGGCTCAATCGAAATGTTTAGGATTGAATTGACCGTCGGACAATAAGTTTAGTACTTTTTGGACAATTTTGTCGAAATTCGTTCGTCATGTCTTCTCTCTAATGAACGTTTCTCATTTAATTTCATCAAATGCTTAACGATTTCGCAAATGACTTTATTAGATAATTGGTCTTCGTGCCTTACGTGATTAATCATAAGATATCATAATCCTTTGCTTTCATGGTTCTTTTCTAAGTTAGCAACTGCCGTATCTTTCAATTAACACTCCCCATAAGAAAGGGCATTTGTTAGCGTTTCATTGTTTTTTGAAGCGATTCTCATTATGGGTCCTACACGTACAGTTGGAGGATGCGGGGGGCTCCCTGTAATAAATCCAGCGAGACAACTGCAAGTCCAGGAACTCCGGGCCCGGGTGCTGATCGATTCCTTCCGGCCGAATCATTTGAGATCTTGTCAGCAACCTCACCTGATTCAATGTCCTCACTCTTTATACAGATTGTCTACGTAGCTTTTAGTCTGAAAATGATTAAAACCAATAAGGCGAACTTCTTGATCGATCTTCTGGGAAATTCTGCCGTAACATCGGCATGACTGTGATTTTCCTAGACGAAAAACTGCTCGCACCATGCCAAAAAGGATTGCACCGGCGCAATCTTTTACTCCACAGAACCGAGTCAATCGGGGTGCTTTGGAAAGGTAAAATGACACGTGTGATTTATGAACTTTGTGGTTCATGAACTTTTAATTTGTTCAATATGGTTTCTAAATTTTAGCCCAATGTAAATGTCATCCCTGAACTTTTAAATTGATCGATGTGATCCCTGGACTTTTGGTATAAATTCAATTTAGTCTTTAAACTATATGGTGTTTAATAGTGGAATGACAATATTGAACATTTTTTTATATAATTCAGGGACTAAATTGAATACGTACCAAGAGTTCAGGGATCACGTTGAACAAATCAAAAGTGCATGGATCACATTAAATAAATTAATAGTTTATGGATCATATTACACATCGAGCCAAAGTTTATGGATCATTTATATCTTCATCCTTTTCAAAAACGATCCCAGTAGCCTTCCTGGTAAACAGACAAGAAGGACACGACGTAGGAATTCCTTTTACCGGAGATATGTGGTCTCATAGGAAAAGTTACCAAGTTTGCTCAAGCTCTCAGGGGACCACAATTGTGACTTGGATCATGTGAGAGGGCGAATTGCAAACAGACTAAGGTGCTTTAAATGACATCTAAGCACCCACCGAGAAATAAATAGGAGGTCAGTTGATCACTTAATGTGAAAAGCCTAGGAGCACCCAGAAGAGCAGAGCAAAATGTTGGGTCATCACCTTCCTGCAGCCATGGAGACAGGGGGAGAGTTGGAAGTTCATCTGGAGGGCATGAGAGAGTACTACAGGGATGGCAACACAAGAGAAGCATCTTGGAGGAAGTCGCAGCTCCGAGGGTTGCAGCGGCTTCTTGAAGAAAGAGAAGCCGAAATGTACGCAGCCCTTGAATATGACTTGGGGAAGCATCCTGCTGAGGCTTATCGGGATGAGGTAGCTTCTGGAATTCAAAATTTCTGCTTCTTTTCAGGAAAAAGCCAGCGACATGCCTGGAATGAGACTTATTGCTGACCCTTGTGTTTTCTTGCTGTAGTTTAATTTTTTTTTTTTTGCTTGAGCTTGCGCAGATCGGGAGCTTGGTAAAGTCTGTGAACTATGCAATTGGTTGTTTGAAAGGGTGGATGTCAACCAAAAAGGTGAACGAGGACTGATTGATACTTCAATATGTCCTGTTTATCCCGGGAAAATTTCACTGTTTCTTTGACATCTTTCTTGGACCGCAAGATTCCCATCGCGTTGCGGGGTTTGTGAAACATTATGTGTCCTTACCTGACATCTTAAAGCTACGATCTCTTCTTAATGCCCGTAGACATCTATTATGAGAAGATTTTAAGGTGAGCTCCTCAACTTTGTAGGCTAAACTGCCGCTAGTTGCTGTACTATCAACTGCAGAGATAATTCCCGAACCTCTCGGCCTCGTCCTGATCATCTCATCTTGGAATTTTCCATTTGGTAAGCGAAATTGTTTGCCTAGGAAATCAAATTTAGTTCCATCATCTGTATTTGTATAAAGCTTCCGTCTTATCTACTTAAGGTGGCGATTGTCATGGCTGGGTTGTATATAAACAGGACTCTCCCTGGAACCACTGATAGGAGCACTGGCTGCCGGAAATGTGGTGGTCCTAAAACCTTCAGAGTTGGCTCCTAGATGCTCTTCTCTCCTGGCCAATGCACTGCCGGCTTATCTGGATTCTAAGGCCGTCAAGGTTATCGAAGGCGGTCCTGCCTTTAGTGAACGACTGGTACAGCAAAAGTGGAATAAAATACTCTTCACAGGTAAAAACATCACTCACGGTGCTCTCCTTTCAAGTTGTTCCTGATGTACAAGATCAAACCTTATCAACGGGCTGTTTCGATTGCGAAGCTTTCATTCTCTCAATGTTTCGCGAAAGTATAGGAAGTGCGCGAGCAGGTCGCATGGTGATGGCTGCAGCAGCTAATCATCTGACACCCGTGACTCTCGAGTTGGGGGGAAAGTGTCCTGCCGTACTGGATTCTCTTTCGAGCTCATGGAACAGAGAGGTAAAAAAGGGATTGTCACATTAGAACTCCATCCAAAGTGAGCAACTTGCTCAATTTCTAGATATAAAACTCACTTCACAAGATGTAATATTTGCTCTTACATGTTAAGGTGGCCGTTCAACGAATTCTCGGGGCGAAATTTGGTGCCTGTGCTGGCCAAGCTTGCATAGCCGTTGATTATGTCCTAGTGGAGACGAAATTTAGCTCCATTTTGGTACGATGACAACCAAATAGTATGTCGTTTTAATCATTTTCCTATCTGTTTTAGCATCATGCTTATAATTTTGCTTCTTTGTTCAGCTGGAACTAATGAAAGTCTGGATCGGCAAGATGTTTGGAGAGAATCCAAGAGAATCGCGCAGTATGGCAAGAATCGTGAATAAACACCACTTCTTGAGACTAAAATCTCTTCTAGAAGACCCCAATGTCAAAGCTTCTATAGTCCACGGAGGTTCAATGGACGAAAACAGCTTGTATGTCGTCCATATAGTCTCATTTGAAAGTGCCTAAGAATGTTGCGCTCTCGTAGTCAATCATTCCCTCGCTTTTGTTTCGCGCAGGTTTATCGAGCCAACCATCTTGCTTGATCCCCCGCTTGAATCGGATATCATGCAAGATGAGATTTTTGGCCCCTTACTCCCGATCATTACAGTAAGAATATTCTCTTTGAGATGTATACTTTCATAATATTCTCCTTTGTCCCTAGACATTGCCATTTTAAGGCCCCGTTTTGTTCAGCTTTGGAAATTGGCTTTCGGCCTTGAAAGCTCATTCCCAAAATACTGAACCGTTTGGTTCAACATTCGGCCTAGTATTGGCCAAATGCTAGCATTTGGAATGCTGAACCCAAATTTTTTGTTCCCAAACTACCCTCATTTATTTTGATTTATTCCAATTTTGCCCCTCTTGGTACTGTTCATCTTTTTCGTGAGGTGGCCGGCGAGGGAGGCCGGTGAGGGCGGCCAACATTGGATCGTGCCGGCGAGGTCGCATGACCCAGGCGACGACTGCCTGAGGTTGTGCAGCTGCCTAGGCGCTGCCGCCCTAGGTCGCGTGACTCAAGCGGCCGGCGCCTGGGTCGTGCGACCCTCGCCGAGGGTCGCCTGGCCTCGGGCGACGACTGCTAGCGGCAGATCTAGCTTGCCGGTGGTCACCTGACCTCGGACGACGGCTGCCAGCACTAGATCTAGCTGGTCGGCTGCCGTAGGCCCTCGTCGGTGGCAGTAGGCCTTTGCCGGCTCCGGCGAAGGGTAAGATGGGTTTTTTTTAATAAAAAAGATAATTCCCAACGCCCTTTTGCAAAAAAAAAAGTCACCAAACACTACTTGGGTCAAAGTAGCTTTATAAATGATTTTTTACCGAACGCCATTTGCATTTCCCCAAGGAATTTTAATTTAAAGGTATTTGCATTCCTCTAAGTATCATTTCCAAAGTTGAACCAATCGGGCCTAAATGATATTCGAAAATCTTCAGTTAGTAGTGACTTTGCTTCTCATAGATTAAGTCGCAGTCAACTTCTCCGTGTCTTGACAGTTGAAGAAGATTGAGGACAGCATCAACTTCATAAATTCAAGGCCAAAAGCTCTCGCGATTTATGTCTTCACTCAAAACGACTCACTCTGTAAAAGGATGGTAGCGGAAACATCATCGGGAAGCGTGACATTCAATGATGCAGTGATTCAAGTAATGTCATTGTTCGTTAACTTCATGATCCATTGACTGAGCAAAAAGATAGATGGTTTTTTGATGAGAAATAACTGCCACAAACCACAGTAAAAATTATTGAAAAGAATTCTCTTATGCAGCATATCGCACTTGCTTTGTGAATGGTAACCAATGATTCTTACCGTTTTCTTTAATCTTATTTTCTCGAATGGCCCAATCCACGTCGAATCTGCAGTACTTGGCCGATACGCTACCTTTTGGAGGTATTGGCGAGAGTGGCATGGGCAATTACCACGGGAAGTTCTCATTTGATACATTCAGCCACAACAAGGCAGTGTTGAGAAGAAGCTTTCTTGTTGACTTCTGGTTCAGATTCCCTCCTTGGAATGACCACAAACTGCAGCTATTTCGGTCGTTTTATGCTTTCGATTACCTCGGAGTGCTCCTCACCGTACTCGGATTGAAGAAATCCAAACAAGCCTGAGCAGAGTCTAAGGTTCTTCAGTTCACATGGGGTCATTATTACTCGAATACATCCCGGGTGCCTAGTCACTTTTATTAAAAGAATGTAAAGAGCTTGTGTGCTTAGTAGGAGATGCATAGTCTGAAAGACTAGCACTATTTCAAGCCTGTATTTCCCTTGCCATTCAGTCTTATGTAATGTTTGATTGGTTGATTTGGAGATGCATCCTTTTCCCTCACATTTTTTTGCTTTTCCTCGTCTAATGGAGATGTGACTTGGTCCGGTCCAAGGAGTAATTATTCACGACACATTATCCTGTTAGCAAGAAATCGTTGATCATGACAAGAAAATTCCTATTATAAGAATCCAGCCTCAAGGATGTGAGGTTCAACGGAAGCCTGACCCCTTGATGAGAAACAGAATTTGCTGAGCGCTTCTGCTTCACGACCTCCTGCTTTAAAAATCAATGACTAGCTGAAAAATGTGGACTCAAGAATGCGGGAACAAAAGGAGACCGAGGAATTTCTTTACATAATCATCCTTAACCTGCTTGAGGAAGCAGAGTGCAGCTATGAATAGTATTTTCCTAGCAAAAGGAAATAAGTGAAACATCGCATTAATTGTAGTCTATATGCTTCTCCGAGTTGGCCAGGAATAGAGCTCCTCTGCTAATGAGAGACAAGAACCTTTCTATACCACCAAATAATTATTCTGGATGATTATCACGTGCAAAAATGCAAGCACATTAAACGGTCATACTGACATATGGTGGACTCTATATTGAACTTCCTGCAGATTTTTGCTGCTCTTTGTATCGTGAATTGCGATAAAGATGAAGAATCTCTGACTTTGTCTCGAGATTTTCTGTGAAACTGGCTTCAATATTGTACCATAGCCGGCTCCATCACTGTAATGCTAATGACCTTCACAGGCAGTAGACTTAATTTGGCACAAGAATCAGGTCGGAGTCACTGGACTTGGGAGTCATGTAGCAAGGTTAAAAGCACTTCATCGCAGATGCACAACGTCAAACTCTCTAAACTTTGCGAACTTATCATTACAAGGGTAACTACTAAATAATCAGGACAAGTGCCCACTTCCTCTTTCCTGGCTCCGTGTCCTTTTGCTCTTTTGACCTCGATTCATGGTTTTGTCGATTACTTCAGTTCCTCTCGCTGTGTGTATGCCTTGACAAATCATGTCTGATGCCTTCTGTTAGTGAATATTAGGATCAAATTATGTGTTCATCAGAAGGTTCTGATCTGTTTTTATTCTTATTTGACTGAATCATACCCTTGTCAAGTGGTACTACCTTATTTAACCGGGAATATCCTTCCCCAGATCCAAGTTTGTCAATTTTTCTCTTTTTCAGGTGAATCATTCAAAGTGTTCTTGCTCTTCATCGCTAATTTTTGCATTTTCCTTGTCTTGGCAAGTCTTTCTTTTTTCCCCCCTCCATCTTTTCCTGTCAAAACCGATGGCGGTCATGGCTCTCAACCACACAGCATAGAGCTGCTAGTATATTTCGTTATCAGCTGACATTACAAACATGATTGTTTAATGGAAAGTTGGAAGACTCAGGTTAGGAGTGATAATCGGACCATTTACTTACTTGACTCGGCAAATGGTCCGACACTCTAACGTTGTACACTACTAGGGATCATCGCGCTGATGGTAAAGAAATAATCTGGGGCTATATGGTACCATGACTATAACCCGTTCCTAATGCAATTTTGAGTATGATAAGGATGGAGCTAGTAATATCACCTAGAGGGGGTGAATATGCAATTTTAACTTATCTTGACAAATTTCAAGTGGAAGTGAAGTATTCAAAATTAGAGTCTGATCAGCACCAGTAGTTTGGTGATATTGATCAATATGTAAATGTCAGAGTCTGAATATCGACAAGAGTTTAATGCAATTTATCAATGTGCAAAGATATATAAAAAAATAATCAATAAGAGTTTTGAGATGAGATAATTTGCACACATAGTTTATAGTGATTTGGTTTAAATCAAACCTATGTTTACTCTCCCACTCTGACAATCTATTGGCAAGATTTCACTAGTCGATCAATAAGAGGATACAAAGTCTGAGTGTTCACTTCTCAAGTGTGTTTGATTGATCTCTTTAACTCACACTATCACTCTTACAATTTCTCTCAAAGATAACAATCTCAACTCACGAAAATAAGGGATATGTCTACTATAAGTCTTAAAATTTGTCAACAAAGTACAATTGAGTCCTAAAACTTGTAAAAAATGCAATCAAATCCTAAAATTTATGAAGTTGGTGCAATCGAGTCCTAAAGTTAACATTGCCAATTTGTCTAATGGAAAATACTGACGTGGCATATTTAAATCAATTTCTCTATCCTATGTGGCATTTATTATTATTATTCTTCTTTAAATATTATTTAAATTAGATTAAAAAGGTAAAGAAAGCTAAAATTTTAATTAAAAAAATAATAGTGGAAAAAATAAGAGAAGGCCTCGCTGATAGGTGCTGCCACCGCTGCCCATCGCTGACCTCGGGCGAGGCCTAGGCCGGTGATGCTCGCCTAGATCTGGGTTGAGGTGCCCAGATCTAGGTGATGCCGACCCTCGCATGGGGCTAGCGTGGCTCGCCCAGATCTAGGCGCCGCCCACCCTCACCAGGGCCTGGTGAGCCTTGCCCGCATTGGGCGAGGCCTCGTCGGCCCCAAGCAAGGGCCGGTGACGCTTGCTAGGCCTCGTTGACTTGAGCGACAGTTGGATTCGCCCATATCTAGGTGAGCCTCTCTCGGGCCTAGAGAAGGTCACCGGCCCTTGCCCGAGGTCAGCGAGCGTCGGTCGCCCTCATCTAGGGCCGGTGGTGGGCAGCAACGACAGCAAAAGTGGCAGCGCCCTACCGGCGAGGTCCCCCCTTCTTTTTCTTTTTCTTTTTCATTATTGTTTTTGTAAATAAAAATTAAGCTTTTTATTTTTTTATATAATTTAAATAAGATTTGAATGAGAAAATAATAATAAATGCGAAGTAGGAGAGAGAAATTGATTTAAATATGCCACGTCAGCATTTTCCACTAAACAATTTGATGGTGTTAACTTTAAAACTCAATTGAATCAAGTTGACAAATTTTAAGACTTGATTGCACTTTTTGCAAGTTTTAGAACTCAATTGCATTTTGATAACAAGTATTAGGACTTCTAGTGAACATATCCCTGAAAATAAAGGATGATGTTCTCTTGCTTTGGAATTTTTTTATCCTAATCTTGTCTCTCTTCTCATTGGCACCTTGATTTCCTTTCATACTCATCTACTTCCAATCTTCCTGTTGGACAGTCTTTATAGGATTGTCTTCCAATGTACTTGTTGGAGAGAACTTTATGAAGAAGATTGAGCAGGCATTGAGGGACAAAGTTTGAATCTCCGTTGATTCTGGTCACCCATACAACCAAAGTCTTCAGTTTCCATAAGTAGAGTTCTTCAATTTAGAAGGTTACTTATCTCGAGATTGATTGCCAATCAATCAAGATGTTTTGTATTTTAAATTGTTGCAAAACAATATATCCATGCATAATTCTTTTGATATCCATATGTTGCTTGATAATATCCATAAAAATGACATCCACGAAATAACAGTCTATAAATCACGATATCCAGACAGACTTAGAGTTGAGTCTGAACAAGGTCTCCTTAAAGATTAATTCCTGAATCGCCAAAGCTTAAAGGCATTTATCAGACTTTAAAGAACCACATGGATGATTTTGTCAACTTTAAAACTTGTTAGAAGGTTTTCTCAACTTGTGCTAGATAATTTTCAAAGAACCAGGTTGCTTTTCCAGCGATAATGTGAAAAGTTAAGCGGAGTTTGTCAATGCAGATCAAGCAAGGTCATGCAAAGAACAAGTCGACCAGAAGAACTTGGACAAAGAAAACCAAATATATCATCGTAGCGCGTCATAGGACATCTGCAGAACACGTTAACGAAATGCTGAGTTTTCAAACGGAGTTAGGAAGAAAAGGCCAGAACCCCATGAATTATACATGGAAGAAAGTAGATTAGTCAAGAGAAATGTTCAGAGAATCCTTGATATATCTGCAAGCAAGGATCCTCCTTTATCTTGACTTTAACAGATAAAAACGACAGATTTACTTAGCAAAAATGAAATGCCTTTAGTCTAACCAGAGCTAACTTATAGCCTAGTAAGAGCTTGCAAAGTCTCGGCTGATTGCAATTTCTGTAGGTTAATTTGCCAATTCCTGCAAAGTTCATAACTGAACTTCTTTTAACTGTGCTCTAGCGAATAACGAACTTGAGTACTAAGAAAAAGTCCTAAACCTTTTGCGTTAGGGTCAACTTAGTCCTAAATCTTTTATTTTTGTACTAATTCAGTCTTTCCGGCTAATTTGACTTGATTTTGCTGACGTGGATGCCGGCCGGCTTACGTGGCATCGCCAGCGGTGACGTGGATAAGTTTTAATAATATTTTAATATTTTTCAAATTTTTAAATATTTTATTTTATTTTCCTTTCTTCTTTCTCTAGCTGGTCACCGGCCTCTTGCTAGGCTTGCCCACAACCTCGCAGCCACTAGCGAAGGCTCGAGCCCTTGCTAGCGGCTGGGCGAGGCATGGCCTTGCCGGATTTGGTGAGGTTGGGCCTCGTCCATGGCTGGCGGGGCTCGACCCTCGCTAGCCCAGCGCGAGGCCACCCTCACGGCCATTCGACCTTGCCAAATGGTCGTGAGGGCGGCCTTGCCCTAGGCTGGCGAGGGTCGAGCCCCATCGGCCATGGGCGAGGCCCGACCTTGCTAGATCTAGCGAGGTCGTGCCTTGCCCAACCACTAGTAGAGGCCGCAACCTCGCGGTCACCTTCGCCAGTGGCTGGCGGGGCTCGCCGGCCCGGCGACCGGCTGGAGGAAGAAGAAAGGAATATTAAAATATTATTAAAAATTATCCACGTAATCGCCGGTGATGTTACGTAAGTTGGCCGGCATCCATGTCAACAAAAGCAGGTCAAAATTAGCTGAAAGGGCTGAATTGACACAGAAATAAAATCTTTAAGACTGAATTGGTACAAAAAAAGATTTAAAATTAAATTGACATAAATTCAAAAAGTTTAAAACTTTTCCGACAATTTTCCCTTTAAGTATTAACGTCATTTTGTGGCATCCTCAGGTTAAAAGTACAAAATGGCGAAGTGGGAGGAAGGGATTGCTGTACGTCCTTTGTCCTTAAACTTGGGCAAAAGTACACCACAAGTGCCATAACTTATGTACGGCGATCACTTTGGTGCCATAACTTTTTTTCGGATCACTTTGGTGCCAAAATCGGAGAAAAAAGATCACTTTAGTGCCAATTTGGCCGGAAATCCGGCGTGGCATTTTTTATTAATTTTTGACGCCGACGTGGCTCGCCGGAGGCTGAGTCAGCGTGTACAGTCAGCATTTTTATTTTAAATAATTTTTTTCAACGTGTACAGTCAGCATTTTTAATTTTAAATATTTTTTTATTTATTTTTTCCTTTTTCTTTTCTTTTCTTTTCTTTTTCTCCCCTCGCCGGCCGGTCCGGCCACCGGCGAAGCCTGACAAGGGCTGGGCGAGGGCGGCCTTGCCCATGGCCGGCGAGGGGCGGCCGACCCTCGCCAGCGACGGGCGAGGCCGGCCCTCGCCGGCCCAGGCGAGGGTCGCCCTCGCCAGATCCGGCGAGGGCGACCCTCGCCGGCGTTGGGCGAGGCCGGCCCTCGCCGGCGTCGAGCGAGGGCAGCCCTCGCCTGGGCCGGCGAGGGTCGCCCTCGCCTGAGTCGGGCGCGGGCGACCCTCGCCTGGGCCGGCGAGGGCCGGCCTCGCCCAACGCCGGCGAGGGTCGCCCTCGCCGGATCTGGCGAGGGCGACCCTCGCCTGGGCCGGCGAGGGCCGGCCTCGCCCGTCGCCGGCGAGGGTCGGCCGCCCCTCGCCGGCCATGGGCAAGGCCGCCCTCGCCCAGCCCTTGTCGGGCTTCGCCGGTGGCCGGCTGGCCACCGGCAACCGGCCGGCGAGGGAGAAAAGAAAAGAAAAGAAAAGAAAAAGGAAAAAATAAAGAAAAAAATATTTAAAATTAAAAATGCTGACTGTACACGTTGAAAAAATTTATTTAAAATAAAAAATGCTGACTGTACACGCTGACTCAGCCTCCGGCGAGCCACGTCGGCGTCAAAAATTAATAAAAAATGCCACGTCGGATTTCCGGCCAAATTGGCACTAAAGTGATCTTTTTTCTCCGATTTTGGCACCAAAGTGATCGCCGTACACAAGTTATGGCACTTGTGGTGTACTTTTGCCCTTAAACTTGTCCGTGGAATCTTAAGTGAGCGGAACATCTGACGCTTGCTTTGACCTGTTCTTTAATCTCCACACAAGACACTCCACTGGCAGACGAAAAGAAAAACCTCGAGATCGACGGCTAAAATTGTGCTGTTGTCATACCAAATTATTAATTGCCACTGGGATTGTGTTGCAAGAAGTGTTGCAAGAAACAGAGAAAATATGCTTTTGAACCTGTCTTCATTACGCAAGCACGATAGATATGCAGATAAAAATACCTACCTGCTTCTGCCATAGTTGGCTTCGTTGAAGATGAACAGGTCAAGGCATCACATGTATTGGGACAACGGAAGCGAGAATGTCTTCCATTCTCAACCGCAGCATCGGCTAATGAAGTTTCGCATCCCGAACTCCGTGGACATGTCAACCACGAGCCGCACCGGTGGACAGCGTAAAACTTGCGCAAAATGCCGTCTGACGATTACGTTGTTGAATATGAGGCTCATCAGTGACAATGATAAGCCAACTATTGCCGCTGCATAAATCAAGAATTAGTTAGCAAAGTCTACGGTTGCTGAAGCAAATGAAGTATAGAATATGCACGAGATAAGAATATTAATGCAGGATGTGCCTCGTCCCCAAGTACATTCTGACATTTTCAAAGCATATCCTCAATTCTCACCTTCCCCATCATTAGTCTACTATAGATTTGGTAAACTCTCGGTGTTAGTTGTGCTAATTATTATAGAAAAGTTGTTGGAGCATTCATCCTTTGACTTGTTCAACCAGTGCATGTAATGATCAATGAAAATGATTGCTCCATTGTTTAATATTATACTCAGTATGGCCTTGGAAATACAGTAACGAGCCAATTTGTGTTTATTCTATTACAATTAGTTGCATGTTGGAAGTTTCTTGGTTTATTAAAAAATTGATTTACTGATTGAGCGGATGGCTATATAAAGCGAGACATCTTGAGGAGACAAACTCACAAATACCATACGTTTGAAGATAATAAGAGCTAGATTTGGTAGTCCCCTAAGTAAGTTGGGGGGGGAGCTAAAATGGCCAATTTTTGGCCACGCCTTCTCTATGCATTGGCAATATGCTTGATAGCCACTGAAGTGGTGGTGGTGGCGGCCGACGACGAGCCTTCGCCGCCTTATGTTTACAAGTCGCCGCCTCCACCTCCTTATATCTATAAGTCTCCACCTCCTCCGCCGTACATTTACAAGTCTCCACCGCCTCCTCCTTATATGTACAAGTCTCCACCACCTCCTCCTTATGTCTACAAGTCCCCACCGCCGCCTCCATATGTCTACAAGTCTCCACCTCCTCCGCCGTACATTTACAAGTCTCCACCCCCTCCCCCTTACGTCTACAAGTCCCCGCCGCCGCCTCCATATGTCTACAAGTCCCCACCTCCTCCGCCCTACATGTACAAGTCGCCTCCGCCACCACCTTATGTATACAAGTCCCCACCACCACCTCCATATGAATACAAATCTCCACCACCTCCACCTTATGTCTACAAGTCTCCACCTCCACCGCCTTACATGTATAAATCGCCACCGCCGCCGCCTTATGTTTACAAGTCTCCACCACCTCCACCCTATGTCTACAAGTCTCCACCTCCACCGCCTTACATGTACAAGTCTCCACCACCTCCACCCTATGTCTACAAGTCTCCACCTCCACCGCCTTACATGTACAAATCGCCACCCCCGCCTCCTTATGTCTACAAGTCTCCGCCGCCTCCTCCGTACCACTACACCTCTCCTCCACCTCCCCCGGTCTATTAGACCGACCTGTTTCTATGCACCTTTGTTCACGTAAGTAAGCCAATTAAAGAAAAGATTAGAATCCATATTTCTCTCGTTCTTTTGTTGCTGATCTTTGTCTGAATTCCAAAGAGATTATAACGCGAACTGATGTTGCTACCCTTTGTTGTTGCAGGTGCAATCTGTCTGCTATGAATTCAATAAAGTCCGAAGACGAGCATTGCTTGGATATTTCCATTACGCCATAAATGTGTTTTGTTGAACTTTAGTCTCGCTATATTTGTTTACACGTAGAGACACGGCTATGTAACCGATTTCCTCGTGTCATTTGTTTTTTTTCTATGCATGGCTTTCCTTGTCTACTCAGCTTACTGAAAAAATCAATGAATAAGAAATGGAAGTTGCGTTATCATGTCAGACTTTGTGGGGGTTGAGGTAGAAAACTGCTTTACATTGAAAGAGAGATTCTGACAATGGCTCACGAATCAAATTATTTTAATAATTCTTCAATTGAACTTAGTGTCTCTAAGGTCAAACAGTGATGTCTTCGCACAGACACGTTGACGACGGACTTTGTTGTATGTATGAGCAATCTCCCTTTAATGAAGTAAGGAAGAACCCTCCACCGCAAAACTCTAACTACTCCCAGACTAGATGAATTCTTGAGTTGGGACATGAGATCAATGCAAAGAAAACCAGACCTCTAGACTTGTATCACTTTGGCAGCTTCAGAAACAAAGGGAAAATATCATGATGCCGCACAAATAAATTCCAGACTATGGTAATTTATCTAACTATAAGAAGTTCCTTCTTCTCTTCCCACTAGATCATATTGTCGATTTAGCATAACTTCCTTTCTCATAAGGGACACAGAAGGTGAGAGAGCAAAGAGTTTGAGCGTCTTCATCGAAGACTTTATGCTAAGCCTATCCAACCAATAAGTTATGTTGTAAATTAAACATCCACATCTGTTTAATTACGAATATCTTCCGTAATAGTCAGTTCCAGGCTACCACGTATACATGCGAATTAAGAAATACTTAATAATTAAGAATAGACTAGGTAAGAACTGGTCAGGATGGCCGAGTGGTCTAAGGCGCCAGACTCAAGTTCTGGTCCTCGAAAGAGGGCGTGGGTTCAAATCCCACTTCTGACACATAATTTTTTACCATACTTTTTTTTACCTTGGCTAAGAGCAGCTCTACATTGTGCATCATCAAACTCATAAGTATACTCCGCCAAAAGAAAAGAACTGATAAAGATTTTCGAAAAAGGATTAATTGCGAAGAGTTTTCTATGTAAATCACGAAGGAAGGATATGCACGGCCCGCCAATTATGAAGTCTCTAATCTCTCCCCACCACATTATCCGGATTCAATTTCGATTTATGTCTTAAACAGCTCACTGGGTCGGTGGGTTGCTTCTCGGGTTTGATATTTACCTACCTAAAGCGAACTTCCTCTTTATTGCGGAAAAAGGCGATCGAAAAGAAATTCGCTCCTAATGAAACAGAGGGTCTCTTCGTATGATCACTTGGACCGCCATTAAGGACTACAGTTTAAAAGTCTTAAGTCATAGCCACGGATGGCGACTTAGACTTTAAATCGGTTGAACCAATTACTGGGGAAGGTGGAAGCGCGATGGCTTCGGGGCAACTTCCCTCCCCATCCGAATTAACTATCAAAATCAAAGCGTTGATTTTTGTTCATTTGATTGGACAATCCAACAAAAGATCGAAACTTCCTTTTCCCCTAACGACTTTCCACTAGATAGGACGAATACTACACATGGAAATGGTTATACCTAATTAAGTACCTTCGTTTGACAAACGATGCCTATGGAGCAGATATGCCTAGGGAGGGCCTCAAACCTTTTTGGTCTTCCCATCCGCGGCCACGAGCATGAATTAAAAAACAAAACATAAAGAAGTGATCGTTTAATAGGCGCGATGACGTGAATAATCGTTTGCACCAACGCCGTACGCAATAAGAGTCCGTATTCGATGTTTCTGCGTTATGATTAACGACGGAATTCTTCTCCCAACAGGGAAAATGAATGACCAATTTTGTTGGCGGTTCCCTTTGATATGTTACTTGCGCTATACTGAGAAAGGGCTTGCCTCTCTTGGCTTTCATGGGAGCATGCGCTGTGGACTTTACTTTAAACAATATTTCTATTTTTCATGTACTTGTTACGCCAATGAATTAGTGGGTTTATGGCCATAGACATCTTGCTAATAAGGCAAGTATTTGTTGCTTGCGTGAGCTCCAACTCTGGAAAGTTATGAGAGGGTCCCCAAATTGTGCATCTGCGTGCACATACGAGTATAAATAGGTTTTTTATTTTTACTTTTATCATAGAGTATTAATAGGTTAGATTTCTAGCATTTGACTGAGTCCTCGATCAGTTCTAAACTAACTCGAAAAGCTATTTCTAGGGTTTCTTTTTGTTTTTGGGAACGTTGAAAGTTGCAAAGCACAAGGTCCGCATACATATAGAAAATAGTAAGGAGGGAAGAGGAGGGAAGAATGAATGAGAAACCAGAATTAACAGCTTAAAGACATAGATAACTCAGATATGCTTTCATTACTCGAATTAATCATACAATCATTGTCACTCGGGACTTATCAAATTGAAAAGTACATTTGTATAAGAATGAAAAATAATTGCTTCCAAGTAAAGTGTATCCCCAAAGAATGGTATTACTCTTGCTCTAGCTTCTTAGGCACTCGTGTATTGCCAAAGAATGGTATTATTCTTGCTCCAGCTTCTTAGGCGCTTGAAGGGGACCAAATCGCCACCTAATAGTAACCCCGGGGAGGCGGCGGAGATTTGTAGTAGTATTGAGGAGGAGGTGGAGAATGTGAAGGTGGCGGCAGTGAGTTATAGAAGTACGAAGGGGGAGGCGACTTTACTGGAGGTGGTGGTGAATTGTAAACATAAGGTGGGGGTGGTGAAGGAGAAGGTGGGGGTGGAGATTGGTAGTGGTAGGGAGGAGGCGGTGATTTCACCGGAGGTGGTGGTGACTTATAGATATAAGGAGGTGGTGGTGATGGGGAAGGTGGAGGTGGAGATTTATAGTAGTATGAGGGCGGCGATGACTTTACTGGAGGTGGTGGTGGTGACTTGTAAACATAAGGTGGCGATGGTGATTGTGAAGGTGGCGGCAGTGACTTATAAAAATATGGAGGAGGTGGAGAAGGTGAAGGTGGTGGGGGAGACTTGTAGATATATGGAGGTGGAGGCGATGGAGATGGAGGTGGTGGTGATTTATACAAGTATAGAGGAGGTGGCGAAGGGGATGGTGGCGGAGGTGACTTGTAGACATAGGGAGGTGGAGGTGATGGTAATGGCGGCGGCGGTGACTTATACACGTAAGGAGGAGGTGGAGAAGGAGAAGGTGGTGGCGGGGACTTGTAGACATAGGGAGGTGGAGGTGATGGCGATGGTGGTGGTGGTGACGGCGATGGTGGTGGTGGTGACTTGTATATGTAAGGAGGAGGTGGTGAAGGGGATGGTGGAGGAGGAGACTTGTAGACATAAGGAGGTGGCGGTGATGGTGGTGGTGGTGACTTATACACGTAAGGAGGAGGTGGGGAAGGAGAAGGTGGTGGAGGGGACTTGTAGATATAAGGAGGTGGAGGTGACGGGGACGGAGGTGGTGGAGACTTGTACACGTAAGGAGGAGGTGGGGAAGGCGAAGGTGGTGACAGGGACTTGTAGACATAGGGAGGTGGAGGTGATGGTGATGGTGATGGTGATGGTGGTGGTGGTGATTTGTATATGTAAGGGGGAGGAGGTGAAGGGTATGGTGGAGGAGGAGACTTATAAGCATATGAAGGTGGGGGTGATGGTGAAGGTGGTGGAGGTGATTTGTACACATATGGAGGAGGTGGTGAGGGTGAAGGCGGTGGTGGGGACTTATAGACATATGGGGGTGGCGGAGACTTATAGAGATAAGGTGGATACTTTTCATGTTTCGGCGGTGGCGGAGACAAATAGAGATAAGGAGGAAGCTCTACATGTTTCTGCGGCGGGGGAGGGGGCGATGCGTAGGTATAAGGCTCATAATCGGCCAACACACATGTGGCAATGAGGCAAAATGCCAATGCATGGAATAGCCGAGGCCAGTGCCTCGACCGGCTTTGGCTACTCATTGGGGGTGGCAAACTCAACCTTGCTTCCGAATGAGAACTGTTGAGAAGGTGATGAATGGGAAGGCGATGTGCAAGCCTTTATATAGTGAACTCCACAATCACTAGCGGTGATTATTTTTTTCTTTTGAAATCCAATCAACAGGCTGGAACAGGGAAAAACCACGTAAATCTATGATATCTTATAAAATCTGACCAAATCCCAATCTGTTATTGTCATTTTCAATTGGTGCTTGGTGGCTTCCCATGAAGGGGACTCAGTCCTGCGCCATCTCGAATGGCCAAAATGAGCAAGTCAAAGAATGAGTGCAAGAGAGAGAAAGAGAGAGAGAGAGTAGGTGAGGTGCCCTATGGATGGATAAATTAAAAATTAATAAGACTAACATTGAAAACCAAATGAAGACGCGTTTCCCCACAAAAGTATTCTGAATTCATCTCACGATGACACAAGAAAAATAATGTGATGTTGAATAGGAAACGTCGTGAGAGTCAACTGAGATAGCCATTGTTATTAGGCAATTGGACGATGTGTGTAATGTGTATGAATCTGTCCAAGTGAAGGCTTAGCTCCACCTTGCATGTTGGGCCGAGTTCTGGCGCAGAGAAGCGTCGTGTTCGACAACTCTCAGACATGATAATGTCTTCAAGTCATGAGAAACACAACGTGGGTTCTCTTAGAATTAGTCCGCATAGATGAGGATCGTACCGAAGTATTCCATTTCGAGTGCTTAGGCTTCTGAATACAGAGAAGGGTCATTGAACGGTTCGTCGTTGTCGTTGCATGATTGCTGACGACTCATTGGAGAGGAGGATGAGCAGTTTCAATGGGCTTGCTCGGACTGCTGCGGTGCATCCGCCTTTTGCTTGGACTTGCATCTGCTGTTTATTCGATAAGATTGCTTTGCTTACCTAGGAATAAGGAAAAACAAAGAGAAGAGAACAATAGTTATTACCTAATGAAGTATAATCATTTGACAAATGACGTCTATGAAGGAGCAGATATGTCTCAATAGGTACAGGAGGGCCTTTAAACCTTTCGGTCTTTCCATGCCGGTGTTAGGCTGGCGACAAACCCCAATTTTAAAAATGTTAAAGTGGTTTGTTTAATACAAGTGATGATCTGAGTAATCATTTGCGTCGTCGACGGCGTACACGATAAAAGTTCGAATTCGATATTTTTGAACATTGCTAACCTAATGGCACTGTTACTTCTCATTGATAGCGGTGTAATTTGGATCACATGTTTCATTTTTCATGGATGGTGCAATCAAAAGGAAAAAAAAAATGTTGAGAGAGAGCATTGGTTTTTATTTAACGAAATAAATCTAGTCATATCATTTAAGCCAAATATAAAGCTCTATGAGAAATTGAAATACAATTTTAAAAGGTTGAATATCACTCTAAAACAAGAATCTATGATATTTGGGAATTAATAGAAAAAGTGAAGTAACTATCCTCCGCTGTGGACATTCAATTAGTGTTTCATCATGTATCAACGTACACATCAACAGTGATACTTTCATTCAAACATTGTAATACAAATTAGTCTCTCTTCTTCATGGTTAGTGTATTTGGGGGAATTTTCAATTTAAGAACTGAAAGTCATTCATTCAAATCCCTCTAATTACGTACAAGTTGTTCTGTGTCAGAATTACTTATATACGTCAAAATATTTGTATTTAATTGGTTCATCGACTTACACATATTTCATGAACTTTTAGGTAGCTAGGTGCTTGAAACCATACCGTTGGGTTGTGAAAAAAAAAAAACCCTTATCGGCCTCTTTTGACTTTGATTGCACGTAAGTGTTACTTGACGTACAACCTTGCAGTCATTTGTTTATATATTTATGGATTTTACTTTCTAAATTGGCGGTATAAAAAAGCTTTTCCACAAGCACAATCAAAATGTTTTATCTCATTAAATAATGGGCCACGCTTTTCCCCTCCTTTATAGGCTCCTTTTTTGTGCTTTGACTATACTATCTCTTGTATGGCCCACCACTTTTATTACAACTCTACAAAAGTGATCCCTTTTTTTTAATTTGGTCAACTCCTTTTATTTTGTTTCTTCTTTTTTTTGCTTGCGGGTCCCACTTTCCTTCTTTTCTTTCTTTCCATGTCTTTTACATCTTAGTTCTCGACTCTTTCTGTATTTTATCTCTTGTAGGCCATTCTCTTCTCTTTGGAGTTACCCATGATTTCACAAATTTGAGTTCATGTCAAAACGTTTCATTGTAAGTGCTAAGAACATTTATGGAACCTTGATCTTCCAACTGAGGTTGGCCTATGAAATCCTCCATGTTCATTCCACCATTATAACCATTTCTGGTCTTCTTGCCAATACGTAGTCCTAATTCCCTACTTCCTTTGCTTTCAAACTACCATCGCGTGGGGTTGAAGTCTTTAGTTTAGCTCCTCAAGAGCATCAACTTGTTGTTTAACTTCATTAGAAAAAGCTGTTGTCCATCTTTGCCCCACCTTTCCCAAAGTCACCCCCGTAGCCCAGCTGCTATGTTTCGGAACCGAACCGGGTCGATTCGTACCCCCTCAAAGCGTCTCGTTTGGAGGTTGAGGATGCGCTTGGCACTGTCAACTTTGCCATCCGCTAGTTGTCTAGCATGGCAGGGCATGAAGACCGTGTTGTTGATGTAATCATCTTAACCTAAGAACTTGCCAGACATGTCTAGCTCATTGTCTCCAGACAAGATGAAGACGATGTGGTGGCTGGACATCCGTCTCAAGACCTTGACAGCCCAAGGTGGTCGATCCGTAATTGGCAACGATATGGAGGATGAGTTTTTTGGGGGACTTGTTGGGTTGCTAATGTATGTTTACCTTGTCTTTGTGAATTCGATCTTTGTTAGTGTGAATGCAAGCCTACATTGTCTCAATGCCCTGCAACTTGAGAAGTAGGGAGGCATAGAAAGAAAAGTATGGTCTGAAGAGAAAAAACAAAGAGACCAATTTGCAAGAGCTGAGAACTGAGACGTGAAAGGCGTGGAAGAAAGAAGAAGCAAGGAAAAAAAGAAGAAACAAAATAAAAAGATTTTTTTACTAATTTTGTAGAGTTGTAATAAAAGTGGTGGGCCACACAAGGTATAATATGGTCAAAACACAAAAAAAAAGTGTCTAAACCAAATAAAGAGAGGAAAAAGTGCGGCCTATAAATAATGGGTTAATTCAAAAAAAAAAAACACCAACTTTAGGTTAAAGGATAATTCTGGCCCAAACTTTTTTTGTCTCGTAAAAAAGCACCAACTTTAGGTCGAGAGACAATTTTGATCCGAACTTTCTTTTATCCTGTAAAAAAGCACCAACTTTAAGATGAGTAACAATTTTATCCTCAACTTTTTTTTGTTAAGTAAAAAAGTAAAAGCACCAACTTTAGGATGAGTAACAATTTTATCCTCAACTTTTTTTTATTAAGTAAAAAAGTACCAACTTTCATTAAAATCCCAAATTCGGTCCCCATTGACTTAAAACTATTGATTATCCCTGTTGACTATTCCACCTTAGTAATAAATCCACGTGACTTGTTGACTGGATTTAAAGCACTATTCATTATATTATTCTCTAAGCCATAGTTTGAACAATAACGGTGAAACTATTCGTTTCATTCACTTCACCGGCAAGTAAAAAATATCTCCATATTGAATCTCTATAGCCAGACTTTATCCTTTTGTTGTAATATGAAGCTACAGACTACCGCCCGTCGACAGACGCCATAGATGAGATTCATTAGGCTCACCACAATAACCTTTTTTCTCAAACAAGGGTGACTTCAGATAGAAAGTCAACGAGGGGCCAGATTTGTGATCAGAATGAAAGCTGATACTTTTTTATGAGACAAAAAGAAGTTGGGGCCAGAATTGTCACTTGACCTAAAGTTGGTACTTTTTTACGGGACAAAAAAAAGTTCGGGCTAGAATTGTCCGTAGACCTAAAGTTGGTACTTTTTTTTTGGAATTAACCCTATAAATAATACATCCAATGAATAAGTGATCCCCTGCTCATGACATGTTTGAGATATTATTCAATTTGCAAAGCCTCCAAACACAAAAATTATATGATTTAATAGAATATTACAAAATTCCATAGATTTTAGGGGTGAAATACGGACATGTTTGGATTACATGCATATCACAGAATTTTCGTGTGTTTTTATATCGTGTCAAAAACTTTTAAAGAAGAAACTAGTTTTCGAAAATTCTAAATAAATGAAAAAAACAATATCACATATGAGATTGTTTACACCAATGGCTGTATAACAAGTTGGCATATTTCCCCAAAAAACCCTCAACTTTAGGTCAAGTCCCAAATCTGCCTCGAATTTTTTTGTGTAAAAAAAATCACCAAAATTCGATTTATTTTAAAAAATATACCCCCGTGATCCAGTCCTAACTTGACATGGTACTTCCACGTCAATAACAAATCCACATCAACAAAATAATGTGGCTTTTTTTAGACAAAAAAAAGTTCGGAGCAAATTTGGACTAAACCTAAGAATTAGTTTTTTTTTAAATTAAAAACAGTTTTTTGGGTGGATTTGTTATTGTCCCTAATTTTCATATCCTAGAATGGTTTTATTTTGGAGAATTTCAATAATTTTTATTGGGTTGGATTTGTTATCAAAGTGGAAATGCAACGTTGGTCTGTACGTATCGCCTCATTACTTTGCTAATGTGGATTTTTTATTGACGTGGAAGTACCGCGTTAAGTTGGGACTGGATCACGGTGGTATATTTTTGAAAATAAATTGAAATTTGTTGATTTTTTTACACAAAACAAAATCCGGGGCAGATTTGGAACTGAACTTAAAGTTTGAGATTTTTTTTAAACAAAAAAAAGTTCAGGACAATTTTGGGACTAGACCTAAAATTTGGGATTTTTTCTGAGACAAAAAAAATTCAAGGCAAATTTGAGACTTGACCTAAAGTTTGGAATTTTTTTAGAGAATTCACCCATAACAAGTTTGTAGATGGGGTTTAACGGGAAAAGCGGAATAGCTTAAATTCTCAGACATATTACTTCCGAAGGAAAAAATTCATAGCACCAAAAACCGAGCAAATAAGAGGATGGTGTAGCTCGAGCTGGACATCATATTATGTTAGTTGAGCAACGCCCGTAGGACATAGTAGAAACCGGACAAAAAAGTTTCCAGGTTTCCTTGAAGAATTTGTGGCCGAGTACGGCCTGGAACTCTCACTGGGGATTAACGACCATCACTTGTATCATTTCTCTTTCTGCATTATGATTAACAAGGAAATTAGTCTCCTACAAGGAAAAGGAATGACTATTTTTTGCTGATGGTTCCGTCTCGATAATGTTACGCGTACTTGGATACTACATTGATATATAGGTTGCCTCTCTTGGCTTTCATGTGTACATGATTGATCGACTTTACCGTAAACGATATTTCTACTTTTCCTGTTCTTGTTACGTCCATGAATTAGTGGGTTGATGGCCATAGACATCTCGCTGATTTGGCAATCATTAGTTGCTTTTGTGAGCTCGCTCTCTCTCTCTGTCTCTCTGGAAGGTTATAGCAGCGTACATTATGTTAAGAGATGTCAGATTGCTATCCGTTGACTCAGTCCCTGGTCAGTTTTAAACTACCTCGAAAAGATATTTGCTAGGGTTTTTGTTTTTGGGAACGTTGAAAGTTGCAAAGCACAAGATACACGTACATATAGAAAATAAAATGAAGGAAGGGGAGGTAGAATGAGTGAGAAACCAGAATTGACAGCACAAAGACATGGATTAAAACAGAATTCAGACGTGCTTTCATTGCTCAAAGTAATCATACAATCATTGTCACTTGGGACTTATCGATTTGAAAAGTACACGTGGATAAGAATGAAATACAATTGCTTCCATGTAAAGCGTATGGCTAAAGAATGGTATTATTCTTGCTCCAGCTCCTTAAGCATTCGGAGGGGGGGATCGAATTGCCGCCTAATAGTAGCCCTCGGGAGGCAGAGGAGAACTGTAATAGTATGGAGGAGGAGGTGACTTTATCGGAGGTGGTGGTGACTTGTAAATATAAGGCGGTGGTGGCGATGGAGAAGGCGGAGGTGGAGATTTGTAGTAATAGGGAGGAGGTGGTGATTTCACCAGAGGTGGTGGTGATTTGTACATGTAAGGAGGTGGTGGTGATGGCGAGGGTGGAGGCGGTGACTTGTAGTAGTATGGGGGAGGGGGTGACTTCACTGGAGGTGGGGGTGACTTATAGACATATGGAGGCGGTGGTGACGAGGAAGGCGGAGGTGGAGATTTATAGTAGTATGGAGGAGGGGGAGACTTCACTGGTGGTGGCGGTGACTTATAAACATAAGGAGGTGGTGGTGATGGAGAAGGTGGAGGTGGAGACTTATAGTAGTATGGGGGAGGTGGTGACTTTACTGGAGGTGGAGGTGACTTGTAAAGATAAGGTGGTGGCGGTGATGGTGAAGGTGGCGGTGGAGACTTGTAAAGATAGGGAGGAGGCGGTGATGGCGACGGTGGAGGTGGTGACTTGTAGACATAGGGAGGTGGAGGTGATGGTGATGGTGGTGGTGGTGACTTATACACATACGGAGGAGGTGGGGAAGGTGAAGGTGGTGGTGGAGACTTGTAGACATATGGAGGTGGAGGTGGTGTAGGCGCTGGTGATGGTGGTGGTGGTGACTTGTATATGTAAGGAGGAGGTGGTGAAGGGGATGGGGGAGGAGGAGACTCATATGGAGGTGGGGGTGATGGTGAAGGTGGTGGAGGTGATTTGTACACATATGGAGGAGGTGGTGAGGGTGAAGGTGGTGGGGGGGACTTATAGACATACGGGGGTGGGGGAGATGGTGATGGTGGCGGAGGAGATTTGTAAACATAAGGAGGAGGCGGTGAAGGGGATGGCGGGGGAGGTGACTTATAGACATAAGGTGGCGGAGGTGATGGTGACGGTGGCGGCGGTGATTTATACACATAAGGAGGTGGTGGTGAAGGGGATGGTGGTGGGGGAGATTTGTAGACATAGGGAGGTGGAGGTGATGGAGATGGTGGTGGAGGTGATTTATACACATATGGAGGGGGCGGCGAAGGAGAAGGTGGTGGTGGGGACTTGTAAACATATGGAGGGGTTGGCGAAGGAGAAGGTGGCGGTGGGGACTTGTAAACATATGGAGATGGAGGAGATGGCGAAGGTGGTGGAGGTGACTTATACACGTATGGAGGAGGCGGGGAAGGAGAAGGCGGCGGCGGAGGCTTGTAAATATATGGAGTCGGAGGTGAAGGTGACGGTGGGGGAGGTGATTTGTAGATATACGGAGGTGGAGGAGATGGTGACGGCGGCGGCGGCGACATGTACACATAAGGAGGAGGTGGTGAAGGAGAAGGCGGTGGCGGGGACTTATAGATATAGGTCGGCGGCAGGGAAGGTGAGGGCGGCGGCGGAGACTTATAGAGATATGGTGGATGCTCTTCGTGTTTCGGTGGTGGGGGAGACTTGTAGAGATAAGGGGGATACTCTACGTGTTTCGGCGGCGGCGGCGGCGACACATAGATATAAAGCTCGTAGTCGGCGGACACACATGTGGCAATAAGGCAAAATGCCAATGCATGGAATAGTCGAGGCCAGTGCCTCGACCGGCTGGGGCTTCTCATTTTGGTGTGGCGAATTCAACTTTGCTTCTCAATTGAGAAACTGTTGAGGTTGGTGATGGGAGGGAAGGCTACGTGCAGGCCTTTATATATAGTGATCTCCGCAATCATTAGTTGGCAATTATTTACTCTATTCTTCTTTTGAAACCCAATCAACAGGCTGGAAGATGGAAAGGTATGTGCAATTATAATTTCGTATGAACCTGACCCAAATCCAAATTTGTTGCTGTCTTTTTCAATTGGTGCTTGGTGGGTTTCCATGAAGGATCTCAATTCAGGCAGGAATGAGCATTTCAAAGAGAGAGTAGGTGAGGGTGCCGTACGGCTGGATAAGCTAGAATTAATAAACCCTAATATGGAAAAGCAAAATGAAGACTCGTTTCCCCGTAACAAGTGCTCTGAATTTGTTTTGCAATGACCCGAGAGAAGATGTTATGTGAATAGGAGAGGTCAACAAATTTGGCTAAAAAAAAAAAAAACGTGTCTTGGTGAAAACTTAGCTCCTCCTTGCATGCTGACCCGAGTTTTGTCGCATTCGACAACTTTTCAACTTGATAATAACTTAATCATCGTGAGAATACACAACATGGGGTTGCTAGAACTTGTTCAAATATGTAAAGATCGCACTAAAGTATGCCAGCTTGAGGGCTTTAGTCTTCTTCTAGGTATAGAGAGAAGGATCGTTGAACAGTTCGCCATTGCCATCGCATGACTAGGAAAAGAGTTGTTGACTTGGTGAAGAGGATGAATATGGGTATTAAATGGATTATAAATGGGTTTACAGCTTATTTAAGCTCAGCTCGTCTCTCTTGGCTCACTCAATCTCGCGCTCATTCATTTCGTACTCTCATATCAGTTTGGATATGAATTTTTCTAATTGAGTTGAATATGGAAGTGTTTTAACAATATAAGTCAAGTTAAATATGGGTAATTATATTTGCATTACATGGAAATAAGTCAAAACGAGTTAAATGGGTCTATTTGGATTTGACCATTTTCGACTCGACCCGATCTATCCGTTTAACAGGTCTGAGGAAGAGCCAACTTTCGTGGGGTTCTCGAAGTACTACGAAAGACGTAGATTTTTCGTTATCCCGACGCTCGAACTTTCTCGGAATGCTATCGCATTATCGCCTTTCGGTTGTTTAAGTTACCCCATTGTGGTTAAGCTTCTTGCAAGAGTTAAGAGGTTTGTTGGGATTGAGTGGTCCCGTTGGTCTTGCATCTGTTGTTTATTCACTAAGATTGCTTGCTTGCCTAGGAAAAAGAAAGAAATCAATAATTATATGTTTGGTAGCTCATTATTGCTGATTTAGATAGGCCATTGAAGTTAGGCGGAATTATTTCCTACTTGGCAACTGTATTAGCGAATGCCTTATCTGGATCAGGTGGACTTCGGGAAGGCTAATTACACATTGGTGAAACTAATAACAAATTATAGAGAAGATGCCCTATAATTCAATAACTATTATAGCCACTCATTGCGTGCGCCTAGTAGTCTCCTTTGCTTTGATTTTGTTGGAAGCGCAGCAGAAGGCCAACCCCGGATTGCTGACACATCCAGCTGTACCCAACATTTCTCAAAAGTTTAAATCAATAAATTATTAATCGATTACGGTATATACTAATTACTACACACCATAGCAATTCTCCGACGTGAAATGTTTTTAACACAAATCACCTGTGTATCTCACTAGTTTTATGATTTCATTTGGTGAACATTGCACGAGAGTTGCATTTTAGAGATGGAAATTCCAAGACAACCTCAATATTATAACCTAGTTTTTCTTCAATTTTATGGCAATCGGGCCCATGTAATAACTGGGGAAAAGAGAAAAGGAGGAATTTCGGATTTTATATTTCCTAAATATCAATAACGAATGTCAACGTGGGTCGGCGAAGATTGTTTGCTATAATTGGTGAAAATTTTGCTTGTGATAGTATTATTTCTTATAGAGCATGCTCGGACCACATGTTAAGTCAACCAGACAAGGCGTTTTGCCTCATCACTGTCGGTCCAATTTTTTTAATTTTTTTTTGAAAATTTGTATAGTTTTTATGACAGCTACCGATGAATTACGTATCTAATTACTATGCTTTTTCCCCGAATAAACGTGCTCAAAATGGAAAAAAAAAGGTTTTCCATATGTTGAAGATCCAGCTTTTGACAGAATCGATGCGATGCGGGCAACTGTGTCAAAGTCAAACTCGGTTGCAAGTCAAAGTAAACTTGATCAAATTAAATGCCGTCGAGAAAATGATAAAGAAGAAAGAGAAATATATAATTAGATTATACATTGAATATTGCATTATACATGGAAGAGGGATGTGACATTGTACTGGCGTAGTTGACTAACTGACTAGGTTATGTAATGAAGGTATCTAATTCCTAGTTTAACATTGTCACCTAACATTTGTTATCGAAAATCAAACCCATAATGATGCACGACGTGAAATAAAACTATATGACATGTAATTAAGCAAGACATTTTCGGAAAAAAGCTGCTTGTTAGGGCGGATCAAGAGAAGTGAGCTGATATTAACTGTACCGTTTTCTTAATATGATTAAGAAATACAAAGAAGATATGCTTGCACGAGTTGCCCTAGTACAAATAACCCTATCTTAATAAACTCAGCAAACCCTAACCCCTATCAATGATTAAAGATATAAGGCAAAAACCTAGGTTTTGGTTTATAAATGTATATTATACATCTAAATATTGCAACACCTAGTTTGCAATTTATGTAATTTTTCTTCTAATTTTGCAAATACTAGTTCATTTTCGTTATATTAGAAACATAACGACTAATTAAATCTTTCATGATAATTTGTCGGGAGTGAATGCACATTGAAATATGAACTTGGCAATGAAAACTTAAAGAGTGGAGGAGTTGATTAACCATAACAAGATGGAATGAAATGAACAGTTGTTAAATGGTTTGTTTGATGAGCGTATTGTGGAGGAAATTATGCCATTCCTCTTGTTACAGAAGCCAAGCGATCGAACAATAAAATAGATAGAGTAAAGAAAATAAATCGGACACAATATTTATGTGGTTTGGTCATAGTGACCTACATCTACGGGAGAGCAGTACGAAATTCTACTATAAACCAAGCGATACAATGAAATTACAACCACACTCGAGTCACTTAAACACTCTCGGCATTTCCCAAACCCCAATTACACGTAATAATTCATGCAGTGTTTAGCCCCACGATTCCTCATGAAATAATCTCTCAATCTCACAAAGGAATTGACACAAATTCTTACCGCAAAGATTAATCGCTACAAACACTCGGATATCGTCATAGTGTAATTCACTTCCAAAAACTCCTCTTTGATGATCTTCACAGATAACATCCCCTTCTTATTTATATGCAGAATTGGATTCAAATTAGGAAATCTCTTTTTACGAAACCTTCTTCAATTAGGAAATCTTTTCCAACTACGAAACTATTCAATTAGGAAACCTATTCAAAATAGGAAACCTACTTAAATTAGGAAACTTTCCTTTTCAGACTCAAAATTGAGATATATTTTAACAATCTCCACCTTGGCTCGACGTTTGAGCCAAGTCACAATTGCTTCGTCAGAACTTCTCTATTACTCTCCCACAACCCCAATGGGCTCAACCGCTACTAACATCTTTTAAGTCCAAGCCGTGCTTAAACTTCACAATAAGCAAGGACCTCATCAAAACACCAACTCCACATGCACCTTTAAATACTCTACAAGGATTTTAAAACACAACCTCCTCAACCGCAGATAAAGCAAAACCATCGTTGCATCCATATTTATCAAGAGATCGAATACGCACATTATCAATATTAACATTTACAGCAACTGTTGGCTCAATAGGCTCCACCTCACCACAAGCACCTTCCGTGTCAATTACTTCGTTAGTACCTACTACCTCAGGAGTTTTTGGTTGCAACTCCATCTCAAGCTAAATACCGTCCAGATCCGTATGAACACTGCCAATAACACTCCTTTCCAGAAGTGTTAGAGACTCGTCAAACGTAACTTCTCTGCTGACAACAGGTGAATTTAATTTCGGACACCACAACTAATAGCCCTGCTCACCTTGTGCATAACTTAAGAACATGCACTTTCTCGCCCTTCCATCGAGCTTACCATCACTCACTCGAATATAATATGGGCAATCAAATATTCTAAGAAGAGAATAATCATCAACGTTACTTGACCACACTTCTTCAGGAGTCTAATATCCAATCGCAGTTGATGGGGATCTATTCTTTAGGTAGCACGTCGTACTAAGTGCATTCGTCAGGAATCTCCTAGCCATACCGGCACTAGAGAACATTTTATGGGCTGTTTCTAGTGACGTTTTGCTCATCAACTTTGCAACATGTTGTGGTTCATTGGCACTAGTGCGGTGTCTCACTATGCCTTCCTTCATACATAATTCATTTAATAGTTCTGAGCAAAACTCCATACTACTGTCAGTCCTCACGTACTTGATCATTTTACCAATCTCCTTTTCAATCAAAACTCTCAACTACCCGATCCTAACAATAGCATCAAACTTGTGCCTTAGCATAAACATCTATGTCTTCCTCAAATAATCATCAATAACTGTTAGTATAAATCTAGCACTCTTCCTCGAAGGAAACCGCAACAACCTGTAAACATCCAAGTAAATTAATTCTGCAATATTCGTAATTTCTCTTATAATCGCACTGAACTGCACTTTTCGCCATTGATTTAAATCACAGCACCTGCATATATTCAATTCATCAACAACATAACAAATTTCTTTACTTAGAACCTTCAGGCTTCTCTCGCTAATGTGCCCCAAAAGTATATGCTATAATTCAGACTCTCGAACCGATGCCTCTAACGTTTCCATAGCGAATTCTGTCACTGTCTCACTTTCAAGTCCATACATGCCATTGTGCTCGATTCTTTTCATTATCACTAAGGCACCTCAAACAATTTTCAGAACTCTACATTCTGAAGTATATCGACACCTAGCTGAATCCAGGGCACTCAAGAAAATCAAATTTTTGTTCAACTTTGGAATATGCCTCACTCCAGTCAATGTCTTCACAAAACCATCATGCATTTGGATTCTGACATCACCAACTGTTGCGACCTCCCTGAACTGGCTCCACCGCTTAAGGAGTTTGGCTAATGGATTACTAAGTTAAACCTAACTCGAGCTCTCCCAAGCCCATATCAAATTGTAACTTATGTTTAAGTTGTTAACATGCAAATCAATTTCATTTAGAAGTCGCCACTAATCAATTTTTAGTGGATCGATTGAACACCCACGTAAAGCATGGGAGAAATGCTTCACTTCTACGAACTAGAGATTCAATAGGTACGGGGACTTGATTACACTAATTGATCAATTAGTGCCATTTCGGTACCTAACCTTGTTCAATTACCGCCTAACATATTCACACTAATCGTGAGTCTCAAAATTCGATTCCTAACCAAGCTAGGAGAAGCAACAATCAACACAAGAACCTAACGTGCCCAATCAACTACGTGCGAGGTTAAATAAAACGCGCAATTCAAAGTGTATGAACCAAGCAACGTACAATCAATCATGACACTAATCACACAATAGGGCAAAAAAATCAATTCCAAAGTCCAAATAAATTTTTTGATTTTTCAAAATTTTTTTTATTTTTTAAATTTTTTTTAAAAAAACTTGTTTAATATTAAAATATTTAAAATATTAAATAATATAAAACGGACCCAAGTCGGATTTCCACATTTGACCCGAATCGAGATTGACCCGAGCACGCCGGGCTGGGTCCACGACCGGATTGGGCTCATTTGTTGAGCCCGGTCCAGCAAAATAAATAAAAAGAAGAAGGGCCCAGCCCAAATTTTTTTTTTTTTAAATGAAAGGCCGTGGGCGCAACGAAACACCCAAGACCTAATATGTCGGCCCACTAAATGGCCAAAAAATCTAAAAGCCACGTTCTAATTCTTAAACTAAAAGGCTCGGATCAAATAAAACCAAATAAACCTAAAATTGATCCCAACACCAAACAAAACCTTACCCGGTTTTGATTCGCTCGCCCGACCCGATTCGCGACCGCCAACCCCACTCAACAAAAACCTACCCGTTCGGAACCCCTTTTTTCTATTTCCTTTCTATTTTTTTTATCTTTTCATTTCTATTTTTCTATTTTTTGTATTTCCCTTTCCCGTCTATTCTTTTTTTTCTTTCTTTTTTCTTTCTTTTTGTTTTATTCCTTACGTGGTTTTTCCTGATCTTTTCTCCCATGAGTATTTCTGGTCTTCTCCTTCCAGAACGCTTTCTTCTTCATATTGCTCTTCACCGAGAGCTCATCGCCAACGTCCTCTTCTTAGTGAATCGTCGTCGACCCAAGCTCCAAACCAAAATCGGCTTCTTCGACTGGCGTCAATGACGAATCTGCTTGGACCGAAATCGCAACCCCACCATCAACAGACCAAAGTCTCTAAACCGGCACCATCGGCCACTAAATCGCTAACGTGATGACCTATTTTCGTTTCCCCACCACCAGACCTCCGTCCCTAGTAACACATGCTAAATCTAAACAAACAAACATACACGCATATAAAACGGGGATAGTGAGCTACCGGTAGCAGCATCAGACCACGGGCAACGCCGCGTGAGGAATAGGTCTCTAGCGAAGGACTCGTCCATGGCCGACTCGAACGATGTGTGAACCGCAACAAAACCACATGAACAGTAGAGAAAACTCAAGGTCAGTGACAATATTAGAACAAATTGTCCATAAATCAAAGCTTTGAAGCATCGGTTTTGGTTGTGGGTCAACCATGATGCATACAGGCTTGAATAACCATATTTCATGACAAATTTGTCTCCTTTCACTAGGAATCGCTCACAATCCCAAAAGACCCAACTCGGCATTTTAAATGCATATTTATCTTTTTGGGACTTTTTGTCGAACATGTTGTTGGTGACTGAGAAGGCGAGGTACGGATTTGATCTTAGTATTGCTCATGGCCTAGTTTCAACATATAATGTTCAGAGTGACTTCATTCAGTGTCGAACAACTGTAAACCTCCATTGATGGAGCCAAGCAATCACCGAATATGTTCAGTGCGCCTGGCTCGCGAGAGGCAGGGAAAGGGCGGCGAAAACAAAGTAAGACCAAACCGGGACCTACTTGGTTCGGGGCTGACCGTGACGAAGCGCGGTGGCTTGAGGCTCGACGGGGGCCGATGGCATCTAAGACGGATGACCGGTCAAAGAGGATAAGATCTCTCTTTTTTGGTTCTCTCGGTTCCCTCTCCTTCAGGCGTTTTTCCCCCTCTCACGTTCAGGCCCTCATCTTCGGGAATATTGGGATCTAGGAGTGAGAAACCGCGAGAAGGGTGTTGCCGGCTAGAGGATGTCGAACGGCGACGGTGGTGGTGGTTGTTCGGGCAAGATGAAGGATGAGGGGTTTGCAAGGTTCTTCCTTTTCAGAGACCCCCTCCCCCCTTCTTTGGATCTCTCTCGAGCTCACTCTCTATCTCTCGATTCTCTCTCGGTTTCAGCTCCCATTCCAGCCTATTCTTTCCGAAAGCTCTTCAAGCTCTCTTCTCTTTTTTTTTTCTCGCTCTCTCTTCTAGCTCCCCTTGTTCTCCCTCTCGGTCTTTTTCCTATGTATGCAGACCCCATTTTCTGTTTTAGTGACATATATTGTGACAACCCAAAAAGAGAGAGAGAGTGACAGTCCATTTTTGGGTTTCTTTTGACTTTCTCTACATTAGACGTCCCACTTTCTCCTTTAGTGATACACCTAAAACTCTCACCATGTAACTTAATAAAAATATTTTTGTTTAGAAATTAAAGATTAAACCCTAATTTTCTATGCGGTAAAACCCTAAATGATTAGACAAAATTTAGGTGTCAACAGCTATCCTTCTTTAAATGGGAGCTTGAAGAGGTTCCTTTCAAAGACAAGCGACACTTAAATTTTGTTCATGGAGGGCATGGAAAGATGCATGCGATATGATTTGACTTGGATTTTTTTTTATACTTGCCATACCGTGTAAGAATAGGCTTTTGGCTAAATAAAGTCCCACCATATAAAGCAATAAACTTTGGGCTACGAAAGCTCGCCAGGTCGATAAGGTGTTATGGGCTACAGAAGCTTACCGTGCAAATAAAAAGACTCTGGGAAATAAAAGCTTGCCAGGTTGATCCTTACCAAAGAAAAAAAAAGACTTGCCAGGTTGAAGGGGTTCTTTGGGTTGTAGAAGCTCACTGTACAAAGAAAAAGACTCTGGCTGTGAAAGCTCGCCAGTTTGAAGGGGTGCTCCGGGCTGCAAAAGCTCACCGTACAATGAATAAGACTCTGAGCTGCAAAAACTCACCGTGTTGAAGGGGTGCTCCGGGTTGCACAAACTCACCGCGTAAAGAAAAAGACTCTGGGCTGCGAAAGCTCGCCAAGTCGAAGGGGTGCTCTGGGCTGCAAAAGCTCACCGTGCAAAGAAAAAAACTCTGGGCTGCAAAAGCTCGCCAGGTCGAAAAGGTGCTCGGGGTTGCAAAAGTTTACCGTGCAAAGAAAAAGACTCTGGCTGCGAAAGCTCGCCAGGTCAAAGGGGTGCTCCGGGCTGCAAAAGTTCACCGTGCAAAGACTCTAGGCTGCGAAAGCTCGCCAGGTCGAAGGGGTGCTCCGGGCTGCAAAAGTTCACCGTGTAAATAAAAAGACTCTAGGTTGCGAAAGCTCGCCAGGTCAAAGGGGTGCTCCAGGCTGCAAAAGCTCATCGTGCAAAGAAAAAGACTCTGGGCTGCGAAAGCTCGCCAGGTCAAAGGGGTGCTTCGGGCTGCAAAAACTCACCGTGCAAAGAAAAAGACTTTGGGCTGCGAAAGCTCGCCAGGTCGAAGGGGTGCTCCAGGCTGCAAAAGCTCACCGTGTAAAGAAAAAGACTATGTATTGACATTTATGGACTAAAATCCTATAAACGTCGGAAATTCCACCTAGGGATTAAAACCCTGTAAACGTCGGAAATTCCACCTAGGGATTAAAATCTTGTAAACGTCGAAAATTCCACCTAAGGATTAAATCCCTATGAGCAGCTAAGATCCCGCATAGGGACTAAAACTCTATAAACGGCAATAGGAACAATACCTTAAATGAACACCTACGGACTAAAACCCTATGAACATCTAAGATTCCGCTTAGGGGCTAAAACCCTATTGAACGGCAAAGGGAATAAAACCCAGAAGGAATGCCTAGGGACTAAAACCCTATAAATGTCGAAGATTCTGTTTAGGGACTAAAACTCTATGAACGACAATAGGAACAACAGCTTGAAAGAACGCCTAGGGGCTAAAACCCTCAAAGTACGCCTAGGAAAAACATGATTGAAAGATAGACCAGTGAACCTTTTGAAATCGGGGTTTCGGGAAAAAACCCGGAACCTTTTGAAATCGGGGTTTAAGGGGAGACCCTGAACCTTTTGAAATCAGGGTTTTAGAAATGACCCGAACCTTTTGAAATCGAGGTTTAAAGAAAGACTCTGAACCTTTTGAAATTGGGGTTCAAGGAAAGACTCGGAACCTTTTGAAATCGAGGTTTAAGGAAAGACCCAAAACCTTTTGAAATCGGGGTATAAGGAAAGACCCAGAACTTTTTGAAATCGGGATTTTAGGAAAGACCCAAAACCTTTTGAAATCGGGATTCAAGGTAAGACCCGAAACCTTTTGAAATCAGGGTTTCAGCCCGGAACCTTTTGAAATCAGGGTTCAAGGTAAGACCCGAAACCTTTTTGAAATCAGTGTGTTATGTTATAAATGCATAAACCTTTGCATTGCGTGATTTAAGGACAAACGCACAAACCTTCAGAAAGCACGATCTCATGTGGGGAAGACTTCTCATGTAACAATGGTTTCGGGCTGTTAGAGCTTGCCGTTCATGTCGATCAAAAGATTCCAAAATGGATACTGCACATTTAATGAAATGTGTTATACCAAATGCTCTGGTAATAAAGGCATACTAGGCAAGATCAATATCATTTGATTACATGTCATGGGAGACAATGTCAAAATGGTATCATCAATGAGAAAATATTGATTGTATGAGCAATTCAAGATAGATTCAATTGTTTGAAAAGCATTTAACATCCTTTAATATCGCAAAATTGCCTTTAAGCTTGAAAGATGCCATTAATCGTCAAATTCCTTTAGGAGACAAATCTTTATCAGAAAAGACCTCAGTCCATGAAAAGAGTTAGTTAAATATGCCAAACAAGAGCTCCTTAATCAGAAAAGGGCTCTCATATACTCTCAAGAAAGCTGCTTAATCCCATCCATTAATGTGGGAAATAGTCTAATCACTCAATATACCTCACATGACCGCTGTCGAGGGTTTTGAGAATCATTCGCAATAAGTACACATCGATCAATCTAAGAGGTCTTTTAAAGGACCGTAATGTAGGTTTGGTCACAGTTTCAACAATGGATGAGCATTATCGACCAAGGAATGAAATAATTGTTAATCAGCATCTCTATCAAGTTTACAAGTCAAGAAACCTTAAGATGAGATGAGATAACTTTGTCCCTACTTCTTCAAGCGATAGCTTGTTTGGAAATCTAAATTTCTGCTTAGACCATCCCAATCCGAAGAGACTTTGGAGAAGGTTATAACATTGATCTGGGTAAAGGCTCGAAAAGCTCAAAAATTTTCAAAAGGGATTTAAGAGTTGGTGATCACCATGGCATCATTATCATATTATCCAATCTTTTCGAGGACACTTACCTTTTGAAATCCAATTTATCTCGAAAGTCCATTGACTAATCATTTCAATACAAGAGCTTCGCTCTTTTCTCTAATGACTTTTGCATTTGCAATGATTTTCTTTTCATGCATGCATTTTGCTTTTAACAATTTTTCCTCACAAAAGATTTTTTTCTTTTGATGCTACTTTTTCTGTCTCTTTTTTTTTAAATGGGCAATAGCCTTGTTTTTACTAGGCACACTGCTTTTTCATACCCCCTAATTTGACTTTTGATTTTTTTTTTGAGCTTTTAGGACTTTCGAGATGTTTTTCACATTGTCTCATGAATATCCATTGTCTTGATAAATCACATGCTTTGTTCCAGTATATAGAGATAATCACCACTTGGGTTTTAGAAATGAATATTCAGGCTCAACTTGGCTGAACAAAGAGTATGAGTGTTTAGGTAGAGAAATGAATGCTCTTCTTCATTTTGAGATGTTTTGAGCTTCCACAAGGATTCACCTGAAATTACCACAAAAAGATTGATACCAATGAGAGTAAATAAATCTTTCTCATCTTTTTCACCAAATGATGTTAACCAAAATCTCCAAATTTGCCCCAATTGTGAGGTGGTTTTTGACAGTGGTATTTTGAGAATTCTTCACATTTAAAGGCTCAAATGGGCTTAACTATGATCACCGTAGTGTATAGGATATAAGAAAGAAATGCCTCTTTTCATTTCGATCTGTATACTTGATGCCGAAACGCGATAGAAAATTTGACTGAACAAGAAAGTTCGAAAGAAGAACAATTCGTCCTCCAAATATGATTATCAAATCAAAAATATTCAAAGTCTGCTCAAGGAAACCCTAAAACAAGCTTATAAAGACCCAAACCTAACCCTATTAGGAAACGTAATCATCAAAACGTAAAATTACGAAATTGCCATTATTAAATTAACCCATAAAAAAATACTAAAAAAATAGAAAAATCCATCTAAACAATCTCGAATCGCGAAAATCCATCGTTAATCACAGCCAAAGGCGGTGAGTATTGATCAGCACGCCGTTTTGCTTCAGCCCACCAAATTTGAGCTTAATCCGACATCGTTGACTTCAAGCCCGCAGGTTCGTCTAGTTGCATAACGGGTCCCTTAGGTGCATCATCCTCCCCTGCTAGAGAAAGATTCGTCCTCGAATCTGCTTCGGCTTCATTGTTGTCATCGATCTCCTCAGGACTTTCTTCCTCTTCAGGGTAGTAAGGTGACAAATCCGCTACATTAAAAGTTCCGGATACATTATACTTACCCGGCAATTCGATCTTGTAAGCATTGTCACTAATTCGCTCCAAAACTCTGAAGGGTCCATCAGCTCTAGGTTGAAGCTTGCCAAACCTCCTCATTGGAAATCGTTCCTTCCTGAGGTGAATCCAAACTAGATCACCTTCCTTGAAGACGACTCTTTTCCTGCGTATATCCACGCGCTGCTTATACTTCATGTTCTGCCTGTTGATCTGATTATGGACCTGAGAATGCAACTCTTTGATATGTTTTGCATGTTCTTCAACTTCCGAACTAAATTGCTTGAGAACTGGTATCGGCGTGAGATCTAATGGAGTAATTGGATTACGCCCATAAACCACTTCAAAAGGAGTCTTGCCTGCAGTTCGGTTCTCTGATCTGTTATATGCAAATTCTGCCTGAGGCAACGCCAAGTCCCATTGTCGCGGATTATCTCCAATCAAACTCCGCAGCAAATTCCCTAAGCTTCGATTGACAACTTCGGTTTGACCATCAGTCTGAGGATGATGAGATGAACTAAACTTCAAACTCGTACCCATATACATCCAAAGAGTGCGCCAGAAGTGACTCACAAATTTCACATCACGATCTGAGGTAATGGACTTAGGAATTCCATGCAGCTTAACAACCTCCTGCAGAAATAATCGAGCAACCTGTGAAGCATCATAGGACTTGCTACACGGGATAAAGTGGGCCATCTTCGAGAATCTATCGACAACCACCATTATTGAATCCTTACTCTGCTGCGTTCTTGGCAAACCCAAGACAAAGTCAAGACTGATATCCTCCCACGGTGCAAGTGGAACAAGTAGAGGCATATACAATCCTGCATTAGTACTCTTGGTCTTTGCCACATGACATACCCTGCACCTCTCTATAAAACGTGTCACGTCACGCTCCATCCGAGGCCAATAAAAATGTTCATTCAGTAAGGCCTTTGTCTTATCCACGCCAAAGTGCCCAGCTAAACCACCTGCATGTCCCTCAATAATAATAGATTCCCTTAAAGAACATTGAGGAATGCACAATCTGTTTCCTTTAAATAAGTAACCTTTCACAATCTGGAATTGCTGAAAAGGTTCCATTTTGCTCTTCCTCCAGATATCCCCAAAATAAGGATCATCAACATATAATTCTTTAAAAGTATCAAAGCCTATAACCTTTACCTGCATCGTAGACAGCAAAGAGTGTTTTCTGCTCAATGCATCTGCCACACTATTTAGCACTCCTGCCTTATGCTTGATGGAAAAACTGAAAACTTGAAGGAACTCTACCCACTTTGCATGCCTTGCATTCAATTTGTGCTGTCCATTGATGTATTTCAAGGCTTCATGATCAGAAAATAAAATAAATTCTTTCGAGATAAGATAATGCCTCCAATACTCCAAACTCCTCACGATAGCATAAAATTCTTTATCATAAGTTGAATATTTCCTTTTCGCCTCGTTCAACTTCTCACTAAAGAATGCCACAGGTTTACATCTTTGACTTAGGACACCCCCAATACCAACACCTGAGGCATCACAATGCACCTCAAAAATCTCATTAAAATCAGGAAGCACGAGAACAGGTGCTTCAGTCACCTTCTTCTTTAATAATTGGAAGGCAGCTTCTGCCTCCTTAGTCCACATAAACTTACTTCCTTTAAGACAATCCGTCAGAGGTGCAATAATAGTACTGAAATCCCGAATAAATCTCCGATAAAAAGACGCAAGCCCATGAAAGCTACGTACCTCGTGAATATTTTTCGGAATCTCCCAACTTGTAATAGCCTCAACCTTAGTTGGGTCCATATGAATGCCCTCCTTAGTTACTATATATCCCAAGAAGGTCACACGATCAGTCAAGAAGTGACACTTCTTAGTATTAGCATATAATTTCTGCTCCCTCAATGCCTCGAACACCTTTCTCAAATGCTGCAAGTGTTGACCAGTCGATGCACTATAAACCAATATATCATCGAAATATACGACGACAAACTGGCTAATAAATGGACGAAACACCTGATTCATCAGTCTCATAAAGGTACTCGGTGCGTTAGATAACCCAAAAGGCATCACCATCCACTCATACAAACCATCTCGAGTTTTAAAAGCGGTCTTCCATTCATCTCCAGGACGCACTCTAATCTGATGATATCCACTCCTCAAGTCTATCTTCGAAAAGATAGTCGCTCCATGCAGTTGATCAATTAAATCATCAAATCTCGGAATAGGAAAGCCATACCTGATCGTGATCTTGTTGACAGCTCTGCTATCCACGCACATTCTCCACGACCCGTCTTTCTTAGGAACCAATAAAGCTGGCACCGCACAAGGGCTCATGCTCTCTCGAATTGTACCTTTTTCTAATAGTTCCTGCACTTGCCTCTGCATCTCCTCATGCTCCTTAGGATTCATTCTGTAAGCTGCCTTATTAGGAATAGCAGCTCCTGGAACGAGATCTATACAATGCTGTATGTCCCTCATGGGTGGCAATCCAGGTGGTAATTCCTCTGGCACGACATCAGCAAATTCCTCAAGTATAGGCAGAACTTGAGTTGAAATTTCTGGAATATCAAGATTCTGTTCCACGACTACGACAGCAAAAAGCTCTGGGGCATCCACCGCCTCCTCCTGGAACTCCGATTTGGAAAGCAGATTACTTTTCCCTTCTTTTCTCAAATCTGAAGGACCCAGAGTAATGGTCCGGCCATCCTTCTTGAAGGTGTATGTATTCTTGAATCCGTCATACTGTGTTTTCCTGTCAAACTGCCAAGGTCTTCCTAACAGGATATGACAAGCATCCATTGGAACTACGTCACCCCACACTTCATCAACATATTTCTTCCCAATCGAGAACTGCACTAAACATCTCCTACTCACTTTTACCTCATTCCCCTTCATAAGCCATGATAGTTTATATGGTTGAGGATGTTTGACAGTTTTCAACCCCAACTTTTCTACCATAATGGTAGATATTACATTCTCGCAACTCCCCCCGTCAATTATCATACTACACACATTTCCCCCACTAGTGCACTTCGTGTGAAATATATTATGCCTCAGCCACGATTCATCATCTACCTCAGCAATATTTAAAATCCGACGCACAACTAAAGACTCACCAGAATCGGCATAAATAATGTCCTCCGGATCTGGATCCGCATCTGCTTGCTCACCATCAGATTCATCATAAGTTGGGTCTTCATCAAAAGTGGGATTATCTACAAGTGTCACAAACTGTCGGTTCGGACAATCAGCAGCAAAATGTCCGAATCCTTGACACTTAAAACATCGCTTGCCTGCAGCTCCTCCCCTGCTAGATTCTGCACTACCCTGCTCTCCTTTTGTTGCAGATTTTGTACCAGCGCCCTTAACTGCTGTCGGAGCTGAAGAACTCCCTGCTTTCCCCCGGGACTCTTTATCTGACCACTTGGAACTGTTGTTCGTCCACTTAGAACCGCTGCTAGACCATTTGGACTTACTGCTCTTTCTTTTAAACTGCCTCTCCACCTTTAGGGATAGTCTGCATACATCCTCATACGTCCAATATTGCTGTAATTGGACAACATCAGAGATCTCATACCGCAGCCCTGCCAGATATCGTGCAATTGTCTGCTCGTCTTCCTCCGCCATATCACAACGCATCCGCAAACGATCAAATTCTTCAGTAAATTCTTCAACTGTTTTATCACCTTGCTTGACGTTATGATACTCAATAAACGCCCCTTGCCTATAATGGGTAGGCAAAAAATTTTTTTGCAATAACTTTTTCATCTTCTCCCAGCGATCCACCTTCGGCTTCCCCTCTCTAGCGCGTTGCTTTTTCACGTGTTCCCACCAAATCAAAGCATGTTTTCGCAGCCTAATAGCCACTAACTTCACTTTTTGCCCCTCAGTTAGATCTTTAAGATCAAAAATCCGTTCTACCGTATGCAACCAATCAATAAACTCATCAGGATGAGCCTTACCATTAAACTCGGGAATCTCGATCTTCATTCCGAAATTTTGAAAAGAACGCTGATTTCCAGGTCGTACTCCTCGATTCCGCCCCTGGTTCAGAACCCCAAAAGGGTTTACGTCTTCTTCTTCATCATCGGATGAATCCTCAGATTCCGCTCCTTCTTCGGATTGAACGTCCAACCTCGCCTCCGCAAGTTGTCGCTCCAAATCCTGGATTCGTCTTCTCTGTTCTTCAATTTCTACGTCTCGCAGATCTCTTAGATGCGGTTGATCGTCTGTTTCAGGAATGCCTCCACGCCCCCGGCCATCACGAGCCCGCCGTCCACGACCGCGATTCTGTTCAGCCATTGATTCAAGCAACCTGTGCTCTGATACCAATTGATGCCGAAACGCGATAGAAAATTTGACTGAACAAGAAAGTTCGAAAGAAGAACAATTTGTCCTCCAAATATGATTATCAAATCAAAAATATTCAAAATCTGCTCAAGGAAACCCTAAAACAAGCTTATAAAGACCCAAACCTAACCTTATTAGGAAACGTAATCATCAAAACGTAAAATTACGAAATTGCCATTATTAAATTAACCCATAAAAAAAATACTAAAAAAATAGAAAAATCCATCTAAACAATCTCGAATCGCGAAAATCCATCGTTAATCACGGCCAAAGGTGGTGAGTATTGATCAGCACACCGTTTTGCTTCAGCCCACCAAATTTGAGCTTAATCCGACATCGTTGACTTCAAGCCCGCAGGTTCGTCTAGTTGCATAACGGGTCCCTTAGGTGCATCAATACTATTCGCGAATAAATCTCTCATTCTTAAATGACAAGAGTTTCTCTTTTTTGCTCCTCTCAAAGTATTTACAGGACGTGTTTGGGGATGGTTTGTCTTTCCTCATCTTAAGTGTTTCTCACTTGGCATAATTAACATCTCCCTTTCATTTTATTGAGATCATCATGAATTGATTAATCTCCACAGGGAATTTTGATTCAAACTAAATGATTCGTCAAGCATAAAGGCAATTTTTGGATGAAACAACATTCCAAACTTTTGCGCAAATTTTCTCTTTTAATTCCCACTTCAACGCCTATTGTTTCTAAAAAAACATCAAAGATTTTTTATGCCATGGAAATTCTTCATTTGACTTCCCTTTGATTTTAGGAAGAAGGATACTTACCTGTGGTATAGTGACCTAGTAACCCTGTAAAGAATAAGAAGGAATGTGTTAGTTAAAGACCCTTTAAGAATTGAAAAATTAAGAACGATACAACATTACCCCTCGTTTGCATTTGTCCTTCAGATCTTTGATGTTTCCCTTCATTTGAGTTTGCATTCTTAAGTGTTTGACAACTCCTTTCATTTGAATTCACTTCCTTGTATGTTTGGTAACTCCCTTCATCCGCTTTCTTCATCTTGACTTTTCGGCACTGTTTCGATATTTGATGACATTGTCCCTTGGATGCTTTGCCCCATCTATTGCATATTTCCTTGGTAGGAGGTATCGCCTCCGTGGTCAATGTGCGCCTTTGTCTAAGAGAGATGAGACATGTTAGTTCGATTCCAAAATTGAATTGGACTAATTTAAGAACAATACACCCTTTTTGTGTTGAATCGAATGACTCCACTTTATCATGCATCATGGGTGAGGGTTACTGTCCTTTCAGCAACATGCTATGTTTATCACCTTACAAAAAGGAAATGAAACATGTTATCTCCATTCTCAATTGAACTTAAGCCACCTTTTATAACGAAAGAAAGGCAACGATACGTGCCCCATGGTCCCTATTTGTGGGGATTCGGTATTTCACCAAGATTTTGTAGTAAGAGGAGACATCATTAAAAGATCAAATCGTGGCTATCAATCGAACGCCCATTCTATTCCAAAAGTTTCATGCGCAAGATGCGGCATCGAATGTGAAAGACAGATTTGTGATTTCGATTTTTGAAAAGATGATACAATTCTTGTTTTAAGAAAAATACACAAAATATGATTTGAATTCCGATTCCGAAATGTGAATAAGAAAGAGTTTTGTTGAAAAAATTTTATGCCCCAAAATACAATCTTAACTCGGAAGAATTTCTATACAAAATGTGATTTTAAGCCCATCATTGAAAATTTAGACAAGATCATCTATTTTGTAGGGTCAAATTGGAGATGTTTGATATTCATGCTCAAGGCTCACCGTCAAGAGCGATTGCCTAAAATTTTCAATTATAAGCTTAAATCACCTAGGGCATTCGATTGATTTCCACGAATTTCAAAAATGAAAGTTTGAACCAAAAGTGAACAAGTAAAGAGAGAAACCATACTTACAGTAGATGACAAACTTTCAATCATATAAACATGCGAATGTAACGTGTGGCTGATTCCTACTCTAGACGGCTTAACAAAGTGAAGCTAAGAGGGTGATCTGACCGTCGCAGTCTCACATTGGTATCAGGCTCACTTAACTTCGGCTTAGTCGAAAGGGATATCCTATAGTCACGCAGTCTCGCAGACAAGGATAAACACTTATGACACCAAGAGAGAATTTTCGGGGAAAAGAAAGGCAATCTTTATATCGCAGTCTCACGTTCGAGGTTGTATCTTTCTTAACACCATCCTAAAGTATCCTATCGCGGCCCAGGTCCAGCAGCATGGCTGTGTGTGCAACAGTGTAGTGCTAAAACATTTAAAACAGACACAACAATTTATAAACAAATGACACTTCAAGAGTTTGAAAAAAATAAATAAATAAACATTCATTCTTAAACCTGCAAAACAAAGGGTCAACAATCACTCATCACCTTATAACTCCCAACTGCAAGAACATTCACATTAGGAGCATAATTGAACAAAATAAATGGCCTAAGTCCACTAAGAATTCTATTCAAGTTCCCAGTGGAGTCGCCAAGCTATTGCGACCTCCCCGAACTGGCCCCGCTGCCTAAGAAGTTTGCCTAATGGATTACTAAGTTAAACCTAGCTCGAGCTCTCCCAAGCCCATTCCAATTTACGACTTAAGTTTAAGTTGTTAACATGCAAATCAATTTCATTTAGGAGTCGC